>OX638368.1:76912987-77492056 GCA_951812925.1 Calliopum simillimum | reverse complement strand
GAGAAAAAGGTCTAGAAAATGTTCATTAAATATTAGAAACGACAAAAAAGTGCGCAAATGAAACTATACTTGAGTATTTGCATCAAATGAAAAAAATCGCTATGAGTGGTAATGTCTAAATTCTTCATTTGCTCAGCTACATTATGTCCGGAATTCCAGATGATCCTATCAAATAAAGCATTTTATATTAAGCAACAAATCTAGATGAGCTCAAGGAATATTTGAAAGCATACGAACGAATGAAAGGAGATCAGAGTCAAATTAGGAACTTGAAGGCTATGACAGGTTTTCAAAGGGAAAGAAATGTAACGAACCAAAGGTGCAGAAATTGTGGTGCTTTATCTCATCATAGTCTGTCCTGTCCCAACAAAGCGAAAGGTATGCATTGCTTCCGATGTAACGAATTTGGACACATCGCTTCAAAGTGTCCAAAAGAATTAGTAACAAGCATTAAGGCACCTAAAGACAAAGTAGCTAACGTAAATTTGATTCAGTTGCCTAGCATTAGTACACCTATTATTATAGGCGAGCACAATTATTGCGCTCTGATAGATACAGGCAGCGATATTTTAGCCCAGGCAAATTAGCATAAAAATTGATGTTAAATAACAATAATTAGGGGAAAGCTGAAAATCGGTACAGACCTTAAAAACACCATTACAAATAATCTGACAAAAGTCCCCATTGATCCCATTTGAGCTAAAAAAGTTATTCAAGGCCAAAGGTCACAAAAAATAGTTTTTTGGAAATATCTCGCCAGCGGTAACTTCTAGAGAAAAATTTTTGTCCGCAATTTTGTAGCTTATAAAATTTCCTATAAAAACGTTTCACATTTTGTTTTCATGCGATTTATAGTTTGGGAGACATCTTAATTTAAATTGAGGCAAAAATTATTTAAATGTGTGTGCCGCTTATGAGTGCGCATAGTGATGTGTTGAGCTTTAAATTTTATCATCTCATGAACGGTGAGTCAGACGTTAAAAGTAAAAATACTGTTTATAGGGAATTGCTTGCTTAGGAAAAAGTTGTTTCATGCATTTTATAGTAGGTGCGATTCCATTTGATGGTCTCTCCGAAATCTTTTTTCGTCCGACTAACCGTTCATGAGATATCGCGATTTGAAAATCATTCGAAAATCAACTTTCAAACTATTTTACAATGCACACACGTATGCCACAAGGTCTTTGCTTTGCCGTCGCTACGTCGACTGCGCACATTATAGTTTTCAGGGTTGTCACATGGTATTTTTTAAGTAATTCTTATTTAAATCATACAATTTAGCAAAATAAAAAAAAAAAAAATTTTTGTTTTAAAAAGTTTATATAAACTTTAAAAGTTCAACATTCACTTTTAGGGTTGCCACCTGGTTTTTTTCGTATATTTGGCTTAATCCATATACATACTATAAAAATAAAAAAAAATTTCAATTTTGAAACGCTTAGATAAAGTTTATAAAAATCCCTTTTACATTATTAGGGTTGCCACCTAGTGGTTCTATAAAATTTTTATTAAATCTCACTTTTTTCGACTTAATTGAGTTTTTTGGCTTTCAAATACGTTCAGGTGAAACCCTGAAAGTTTTGTTTATTTTTCGTAGAAATTATTCAACCGTATTTGAAAGCCAAAAAATTCAATTGAGTCGAAAAAAGTGAGATTTAATAAAAATTTTGTAGAATGACTAGGTGGCAACCCTAAAAATGTATAATGGATTTTTATGAAGGATTTTTGAAGCGTTTCAAAACTAAATTTTTTTTTATTTTTATAGTATATGGATTAAGCCATATATACGAAAAAAACCAGGTGGCAACCCTAAAAGTGAATGTTGAACTTTTAAAGTTTATATAAACTTTTTAAGGGGACATTCGCTTTCGTAATTGAAAAGAAAAACACTTTTTAAAAATTTTATTACGAAAAACCTATTATATTTATTGACAAAATTTCTTTTGGACATTGTTAAACACTGTTTAAGAAATATGAAAAAATTTTCTTTTTTTATTTTTAGTTTCCCTTAGCTGCTGTAGAGGGCGCCATCCAAAAGTTACTTTTAAAACGGTAGGAAATATTTTAGACCACCTGTAACAGATTTTTGAAAAATTCAAAATGGATTTTATTCGTGAGACCCAAAACTATACAATAAGCCTTTAAAATTCATACTGTTTTATATTTTGAAGTTTTTGTATGAATATTTATGAAAAATGCGAAAAAATTTAGGGACTTACCCTCAAAAAATGCCCCGTAAAAATAAGGGGGGATATTTTTTAAAACTTTCAGAGGCTTATTGTTTAATATTTTTTATGAGTAATTGTATGCTCTTTGGTTTTTTAAAATCGGTTGAGTAGTTTCGGAGAAAAATTTCCTACCAGTTTAAAAAGTAACTTTTGGATGGCGCCCTCTACAGCAGCCAAGGGAAACTAAAAATAAAAAAAAAAAAAATTTTACAATATTTCCTAAACAGTGTTTTACAATGTCGAAAATAAATTTTGTCAATAAATATAATAGTTTTTTCATAATAAAATTTTTAAAAAGTGTTTTTCTTTTCAATTACGAAAGCGAATGTCCCCTTAAAACAAAAATTTATTTTTTTTTATCTTGCTAAATTGTATGCTTTAAGAATAACATAAAAAATTCCATGTGACAACCCTGAAAACGATAATGTGCGCAGTCGACGTAGCGACGGCAAAGTAAAGACCTTGTGGCATACGAGTGTGCATTGTAAAATAATTCGAAAGTTGATTTTTGAATGATTTACAAATCGCGATATCTCATGAACGGTTAGTCGGACGAAAATAGTGTTTGGAGAGACCGTCATAGGGAATCGCACGTACTACAAAATGCATGAACAAAATTTTTCCCAGGGCACATCGTTTCCGAGATATTTTGAAAAAATAGTTTTTCTCTAAATTTCATGATATTCGAAAGATACCCCCTAAACTATGCATCGCACGAAAGAAAAACAACATACAGTTTGTAAAGCAAGCAATTTTTATATGAAATTTTATAAGCTACAAAATTGCGGACAAAAATTTTTCTCTAGAAGTTACCGCTGGCGAGATATTTCCAAAAAACTATTTTTTGTGACCTTTGACCTTGAATAACTTTTTTAGCTCACATGGGATCAATGGGGACTTTTGACAGAGTATTTGTAATGGTGTTTCTAAGATCTGTACCGATTTTCAGCTTTCCCCTAATTATTGTTATTTAACATAAATTTTTATGCTAGTTTGCCTGGGCTAATTCTCAGCGACTAAAGTAACATCTTTCAAAAAGCTTTTTCCCTAGCAGAACAATCCATGAAATCCATGAATCCGGAACTATGTGGCATAGTATTTTATATTTTTCCGAATCTATTTCGGCTTCAATGACTGCTGCACCCGTTGTTGATCTAATTTCGACGCCTAAACCTGATACTGTTGTTGCTGGTTGCTCGAAACTATAAATTTTTAAATCTTCGCAAACTTTGTCTTATTTATATATCTAATACTTCTATATTGCTAATAACGTACCTGCGCAATGTATTTGAAGTCAGACATGATTATTGACATACCTTGATTTGATAATTTGTTTTGCGCATGCGCTAGTTTTGTATGTGTTGGTTTTTTATTTATTTATTTATTTATTTATTTTATTTATTTATTTATTTAGTTCCTTCCTAGTACAATAAGATATATATCTTATAATTATAGTACTAGTCACATGGCGACAAATTAATACATGAGATGATGATGATGATGAAATGAGATGAATACAACCCAGCAAAAACTTCGCTTACATCTAATCGGTCGAGTAATCTAAAAAATTATTTGCATCGATTACTTTCTGTGTTACATAAGGCATTATTTTAACACATGCATGTCATTGGGCGTAATCGATTACCCCAACAAAACATTCGCTTACATGTAATCGATCGAGTAATCGAACAATTTTTTTTGTGTCGATTACTTTCTGTATTACAAAGCCGTTATTTCAACACACGCATTTCATTGTGCGTAATCGATTACCATAGCAAAGCATTCGCTTACATGTAATCGATCGAGTAATCGAAAAAATTTTTTGTATCGATTACTTTCTATGTTACAAAGGCATTATTTTAGCACACGCATTTCATAGAGCGTAATCGATTACCCCAGTAAAATATTCACTTACATGTAATCAATCGGGTGATCTAAAAATTTTTTTCTATTGATTACTTTCTGGATTACTTTAGAGTTATAAAGTACTGAATCGATGTAGTTATACGAGCAATTCCAAGTAATGAATTTTTTTTATTAATGGAGAGTAGGGAATGGGTTCTGTTTTGGACTAAAACTTCATCAGGAAAAAATTACCTGAAACATTAACCATTTATTAACTAAATACATACTTGATTCGATTTTATTTTATTTTATTAATTTAATGTGCTAACAAGACAAAAACTTATAAACTAGCACTAATTAATGTGTATACAACATTCTGGTAGTTATCGTGAATCAATATTTCCGTGGAATTTTTCTCAGACTGCATTGTATTCTATATTGCAGTTTGAAAACAATTCTCCGAGAATATTGATAACCCCCATTAAATTACAAATGAAAAGTGAATATCTAGAAGAGATAATACTAATCTAAATAATATTTTGTGTAAACTCAAATTAAAATATGTAAATTAAAAACAATTGCAAAAAATAAATTAAATACTTATTAAAAAAATGTTAAAATTTATTTTGTATTATTTTCTAAAAGTTTCTTATGTATTTAAACCTTTTTAAATATCGATTTTTGACATTTATCACGCCCTTTCATAGAGAATCAAGGAACATTTTCTCCGTAGTTCTTTCTTTTTGATTTGTTTCTAACAAAAAAGAAAAAGAGAGTGTTTAATTTTTTCCTTCACCCAAAAAATTAAATAATTATACAAATTTTTGGTTTTAAGCCCAAGATTCAATTGTGCGAAATACAATTGAGGAGTGGCCGTAACAAAGGGCATACGTACCATTACGAGGCAAAAAGCAAGGTACATATTATGTGCCATAATAAAATGGACTTTTCGAAATGAAAATTTTTTTTTCTCCTTGTCGGGTACATTTAAGGATCAGAAATTTTTTGGCGTTTAAATTTTTTCAAAATTTTAATTTTGGTATGTGTTGCGTACAGTAGAACTTTCGTGAGTTGTTTTCTTGCATTTGCTATTGCTCAGTAAATACTTAATGGAATTGAAATATTTTTTTCTCGGAATATCCGTAAATGATACGCGCACAAAATTTAATGGCGTCAAAATTTTTTAATTTTTTTTACTAATCAAAAATGCATTTTGAAATGCAATTGCAAGCTAACTGAACTTCTCATATGCTTTGAAAACAAAAACAACAAGGGTATGATAGGACAAACATTCATTTATTTATCTACAAAAAAAAATTTTTGTGCAAACCATTACTGACAATGTTATGAATATTTGTTTAATGGCGCGCAGAAATTTTTTATATAGAATATGATACCTGAGTGCAACAAATTGAGAGAAAACAATTTTTAATGAGATCTCTATAATTGTTTTGGTTAACTTATGGTCGCAGAATTCGAATTTGGCGCCCAATTTTCTCCATCAGGTATATGATCCGTGCTGCCTTTGCTTTAAAATTTAAAAAGCGCTATTTTTAAACATATGGTGCATATCCAGGAGGTAGTTTATTTGACTTTTGTCAACGCCAACGGATAGCCATTATCTTCTTTTTTATATCTTACCTTTTAACTTTTCTAATCAGATAATTACTTTCCGAGATTTCATTCATTGAAGTAAAATTATCTTGACTGTATTTAATCCTTTACATATATTATATAAAAACAATTTCTATATAGTCAAGGTACCTCTATTCCAAAGAACGATATCTCGGAAAGTAATGATTTGATTGGAAAAGTTAAAAGGTAAGATATAATAAGGAAGATAATGGCTATCCGTTGGCGTTGACAAAAGTCAAATAAACTACTTCCTGGATATGCACCATATGTTTAAAAATAGCGCTTTTTGAATTTTAAAGCAAAGGCAGCACGGATCATATACCTGATGGAGAAAAGTGGGTGCCAAATTCGAATTCTGCGACCATAAGTTAACCAAAACAATTATAGAGATCACATTAAAAATTGTTTTCTCTCAATTTGTTGCACTCAGATATCATATTCTATATAAAAAATTTCTGCGCGCCATTAAACAAATATTCATACCATTGTCAGTAATGGTTTGCACAAAAATTTTTTTTTGTAGATAAATAAATGAATGTTTGTCCTATCATACCCTTGTTGTTTTTGTTTTCAAAGCATATGAGAAGTTCAGTTAGCTTGCAATTGCATATTTCAAAATGCATTTTTGATTAGTAAAAAAAATTAAAAAATTTTGACGCCATTAAATTTTGTGCGCGTATCATTTACGGATATACCGAGAAAAAAATTTTTCAATTCCATTAAGTATTTACTGAGCAATAGCAAATGCAAGAAAACAACTCACGAAAGTTCTACTGTACGCAACACATACAAAAATTAAAATTTTGAAAAAATTTAAACGCCAAAAAATTTCTGATCCTTAAATGTACCCGACAAGGAGAAAAAAAATTTTCATTTCGAAAAGTCCGTTTTAGATGGCTCAGTTGAAAAAATTTTACTCAATACTATGTGGCATTACAGCATCAAGTAAATTTTTCGTGAAAACAGAAAACAAATTTAATCATTCCTCACAAAATATCACCCGATTCATATTATAATGCTAGTTTTGCCTCGTAATGGTACTAAGGCCCTTTGGCACGGTCAATCCTAAATTGGGCGTCCATCTGTATATGTTTTATGTCCATACAATTGAGGAATGGAAGTACCAAAAGGGCTTGAGTACCAGTACGAGGCAAATTAATGTCGTATATATTATGTGCCATAATACTCGGTTATTTGACCGGCATCGTTTTTCCAACATAATGGCATCAATTTTATATCATCAAGTAAACTTTTCGTGGAAACAGAAAACAATTTTAATCATTTCTATCAAAATGTCTATCAATTCGTATTATGACATTAATTTTGCCTCATTCTGGTACTTTGGTACGGCCAGTCCTCAATTTTCAAACAAAGACGATTTGAAAACGCAGACGCGTCTCGTTTCGCACAATTGCATCCTGTGCACAGGACAACAAAAAAAAAATTCCCTGCGCGAACGATCAAACCACCTGAATTTTATGTTTTCGGGGTCGCTGAGTCCGAATATGGTGTCAGAATAGCGGAGTTGGCTCGAGTTTTTTCAGAAATCAGAAATAATGCTGAAAAAAATCTCAAATTTTTCAGCATAATTGCTGATTTCTGAAAAAACCAGAACCAACTTCGCTATTCTGGCACCATATTCGGAGTGCTTGCTTTATTTGTATGTACCTATTTGAAATGATGATTTTCAATAATAAATTAAAAATTTTGGTCCAAAACAAAAATACCATTTTATTCCCCGACCTATGTTAAATATCTTTTAAAAAAAACATTTTTAATAAATCTTTACTAGTTGTTACAAAACATCATTTTGTTAAAGCCTTTTTTACGTTTAATTTCTTAGATGACTCACGTGAGAAATTTTTTCCCATAGGTTAAAAGTCAAAACCTGTACATAAATCCACCGGATATCCACGCTTGGCGTGTTTTGCTTCAAGTATAAAAAAATGTTTTTTGCTCATAACTTTTTTTCTTCTCAGAATGGATACCCACAGTTGCTTAAGTCTTGAGTCTTTCTTGCGTAACCGACCAAGATCCGACTTGATATCTCCGGTTTTTATGAAAATTGGTGGAAAGTTAGTGTTTGACACACATATAACTGTGGTAAAATGATTTTCCGAAATTCCGAAAATTTCCAAGATGGCGGCCACACGGAGTTCGATCCAACCTTTGGATACTCACACATATGAAAATTCATAGCTTCTCGGCTTTTTATCCGATTTTAATTAAATTTTCAGGGTTTCCAAAAATTAATTTTTGGTGGATAAAAACCTTTTTTCTTTTTCAAAGCCATTTTGGGACTTGGTACACCCTTTTTATTTTTTTTTGAAACAATTTATAACAATTATTTTCCGGCCCTCAAAATTGTGGTATGTACCTTGTGTATGTTATGTTTGTCAAGTTACGAGTTTTTGAAGTTGTATAACGTTATGTTTATCATCAGTCGTTGGGTTCCCACCATCCAAACGCCGAACGGTATTTTTTTCAGTGAAATTCTTCATAGAATTTTTTTGTGGTATATTTTTACCCATTATAACCAAGTTTTTGGATAAAGAGGTCAAAAACACCCATAGAAACGCGACCCCATTATCCAAAAACTTGGTTATAATTGGTTAAAATGTTCTACAAAAAAATTCTATAAAATATTTCACTAGGGCTTACCGAAAAAAATTTCGTCCGGACGGTGGCAACCCTAAATAGTAGCGCACGCGCACCTACGACTCATGATAAACACAACACATCTTCAATAATTATTTATAATTTGTTATAAAATTTACTTTTAAATAAAAATATTTAAAAATAAAATAAAATAAAAAGGGTGCACCAAGCCCCAAAATGGCTTTGAAAAAGAAAAATGGTTTTTATCCACCAAAAATTAAATATGATTTTCAAAAGCTCAATCGTTTCTATAGAAACCCTGAAAATTTCATTAAAATCGGATAAAAAGACGAGGAGCTATTAATTTTCAAATGTGTGAGTATCCAAAGGTTGGGTCGAACTACGTGTGGCCGCCATCTTGGAAATTTTCGGAATTTCGGAAAATCATTCTACCACAGTTATGTGTGTGCCAAATACTAACTTCCCACTAATTTTCATAAAAATCGGATGTGTCAAGTTGAATCTTGGTCGGTTACGCAAAGAAGACTCTTTTAGAAACAATGCTGCGTTAAAAAATTATAAATTTTATTTTGTGTAGTATAATTACACTATGCAACAGCCAAATCTCCCAGTGAATGCCACTATCCATATCATATGTAAAATGGGCTGCTGATTCCGAAAATCGCATTATTTTTTTTTTATTTCGTGCCGTTTTCGAGATATCGGTCATTTTCGGTTTTCGGACCAAAAAAAAAAGATAGTTCCATTTAAATATAAATATCTCACGAACCAATATTTGTATTCAAACGTTTTATATGTTATATTAAAGGTAATTAAATTACCTACAAATGATATTCACATCACTTTTTGGTTGGTTTGTTAGTTTCGGCGAAATAAATTGATTTCTAAAAAAAAACATTTTTTTTTTCGAAAAAATTAACAAAAAATCAAAATCTACTGCAGATTTATAAAAGAAGAAATAACCTTTTTATAATTTTTTTTTGTTTTTGTATTATAGACTATATATTTGTGAAGAAAATAAGATGCCACTTAAAAAAATCGATGGGAAAATGCAAAAGTTGTATACAATTCATTGATAAATTACTAAAATGCGTTTTTACCTATTTTTTTCGGTTTTTTTTAGTAAACTGTCGATAATTTGAAACTTTTTGTAAAACACATGAGAAGATCCAAAAAATTCTTAAATTAAGCGTTAAAACAAAATACCCGTGTCTCGTCGTTTTTCTCCAGCACGTCAGATTTTTTTTTTAATCGATTTTTGAAGTTTTTTAATCCACTGTACATGAAAAATACAAAAATAACGCATTCTTGTGTTAAATCGATGCAAACAACTATATGAACCTTACATTTGAGGTGTATCATGTGTTCAGTAAACTTATGCAGGATATTACGAGGAATATTTTTGTACACAATTTTAACCCTCTAAAACCCCCACATGTAGGTCTTTTAACCTAAATATGGGGGGTCAAAATGACCCACATGTAAGGGTCTTAGAGGGTTAAAATTTTCTACAAAAATATTCCTCGTAATATCCTGCATAAGTTTACTGAACACATGATACACCTCAAATGTAAGGATCATATAGTTATTTGCATCGATTTAACACAAGAATGCGTTATTTTTGTATTTTTCATGTACAGTGGATTAAAAAACTTCAAAAATCGATTAAAAAAAAATCTGAAGTGCTGGAGAAAAACGACGAGACACGGGTATTTTGTTTTAACGCTTAATTTAAGAATTTTTTGGATCTTCTCATGTGTTTTACAAAAAGTTTCAAATTATCGACAGTTTACTAAAAAAAACCGAAAAAAATAGGCAAAAACGCATTTTAGTAATTTAGCAATGAATTGTATACAACTTTTGCATTTTCCAATCGATTTTTTTAAGGTGAAAAAAGTAAGCTAGTCAATTCTGGCTTTCGCAAATGAAACATATACCAGTTTTTCGAGCTTTTTTCGAGCTGCTGGAAAAAAATTTCGAGCTGTTTCAAAACGCTAAGGAAAAGCGGAAAATTCGGAAAAACGATTTGACTAGCTTAAAAGACACATTTAAGCACGACAACACTGAAAATAACAGTTACAGTAAAAAAAAAACTACGCAGGAATTTCGAGCTTTTTTCGAGCTGCTGCCAACAGCCATCCGAATTTTCCTAAGCCCAATAGTTTTCCGAAAAATCGGAAAAATTTGATTTTAAAACCTATACCAGTTTTTCGAGCTTTTTTCGAGCTGCTAGAAAAAAATTTCGAGCTGTTTCAAAACGCCCAGGAAAAGCGGAAAAATCGGAAAAATTTGATTTTTCCTCAGAAGTAAGCTAGTCATTTCTGGCTTTCGCAAATGAAACCTATACCAGTTTTTCGAGCTTTTTTCGAGCTGCTGGAAAAAAATTTCGAGCTGTTTCAAAACGCCAAGGAAAAGCGGAAAATTCGGAAAAACGATTTGACTAGCTTAAAAGACACATTTAAGCACGACAACACTGAAAATAACAGTTGCAGTAAAAAAAAGCTACGCAGGAATTTCGAGCTTTTTTCGAGCTGCTGCCAACAGCCATCCGAATTTTCCTAAGCCCAATAGTTTTCCGAAAAATCGGAAAAATTTGATTTTCCCTCAAAAGTAAGCTGTCATATCTGGCTTTCGCAAATGAAACCTATACCACTTTTTCGAGCTTTTTTCGAGCTGCTAGAAAAAAATTTCGAGCTGTTTCAAAACACCTAGGAAAAGCGGAAAAATCGGAAAAATTTGATTTTTCCTCAAAAGTAAGCTAGTCATTTCTGGCTTTCGTAAATGAAACCTATACCAGTTTTTCGAGCATTTTTCGAGCTGCTGGAAAAAAATTCGAGCTGTTTCAAAACGCTGAGGAAAAGCGGAAAATTCGGAAAAACGATTTGACCAGCTTAAAAGACACATTTAAGCACGACAACACTGAAAATAGCAGTTGCAATAAAAAAAAACTACGCAGGAATTTCGAGCTTTTTTCGAGCTGCTGTCAACAGCCATCCGAATTTTCCTAAGCCCAATAGTTTTCCGAAAAATCGGAAAAATTTTATTTTCCCTCAGAAGAAAGCTAGTCATTTCTGGCTTTCGCAAATAAAACCTATACCAGTTTTTCGAGCTGCTAGAAAAAAATTTCGAGCTGTTTCAAAACGCCCAGGAAAAGCGGAAAAATTTGATTTTCCCTCAGAAGAAAGCAACAACACTGAAAATATTGACAGCAATCGAAAAAAAAAATACTCACGAATTTCTAGCTTTTTTCGAGCTGCTGTCGACAACCATCCGTATTTTTTTAATTCCCAATAGTTTTCCTAAAAATCGGAAAAAATTTGATTATTCCCTCAAAAGTAAGCTAGTCATTTCCGACTTTCGGATATGAAACATGTACCACTTTTATGAGCTTTTTTCGAGCTGTTTCAAAAACTCGTGAAAAACCAGAAAACTCGAAAAAACTACATGACTGGCTAAATGTCACATTTAAGAACGACAACACTGAAAATAATGGAAGCAAATAAAAAAAGCAAATGCTCCCAACAAGCCCAATAGTTTCCCGAAAAATCGGATAAATTTTAATTTCCTCTCAAAAACCTATATTTAGTCATTTCTGGCCTTCGGATTTTCGAGCTTTTTTCAAGCTATCAGATAGTTTTTTGGAGCTGTTTCGTAAGGTCAAGGAAGACGAATTTAAAGCTGGCAAAGTATCTCATCCAAAATATGGGTTTGATTGCATAATGGAGGTGTGTTACGCATGAAATCTTCAATTATGATTAAAAAAGTTCTGCAGTTGGATCAAACTTTAATTTAAGAACTTATCTTTACCAATGAGAGCTGGCGATTATTTGTCTGGAAATCTATGTATATCATTTAACTCAAAATATTGAAAATTCTGGAGCAATAGTTGAAGAATAAGAAGTCAATAATGCCTTGCAACAAAACATAAAAATACCGAAAACAAGCCGAGTTTTAAATGCAAATACAGTAGTGAAGAAGAGCTATGAGAGTTCTGGACAACAAAAACGACTTTTTGTATGGAAATCCCCATAAAAAATGTTGCTCTAAAAATTCTAAAAATTGCACAAAGCTTCATCGTTGAGATTGCATGTCCACCACACAAAGCTTGGATAACATCATGGTTCGTGCAATCGATAAATCATATTGCTTAGCATAGACATCATGCTTGGTGGTGAATATATGAGTGTGTTTATTATATTTTTTGTAGCATATTTTCGGGAGAATATTTACATTTTTATTTCTCAAATTGCGGCAAAAGCTTCAATTTGTGTTGATTTAATTTTGTACTAAAAAAAAGGCCAAATCTGGCTTTTAAATGGTATAGTTCAATACATTCGGATGTTTTCTAGATATCGCACAGTATCGAAAAACATCCAAAATATCTGTAAAAGTGCACAAGTATCGAGAAACCTCCAAAACATTGATAAAAGTCCAAAAGTGTCGAAAAACATAAAAAACATCGAAAAGAGCCCAAAAAACAGTTTTTCGAGCTTTTTTCGAGCTGCTAGAAAAAAATTTCGAACTGTTTGTTTCAAAACGCTGAGGAAAAGCGGAAAACTCAGAAAAATGATTTGACTAGCTTAAAAGACACATTTAAGCAACATAACACTGAAAATATTGGTAGCAGTCGAAAAAAAAACTACTCAGGAATTTTGAGCTTTCTTCGAGCTAATAGATAGTAATTTCGAGCTGTTTCGAAAAGTAAAGGAAAACCAGAATTTTTAATTTGATTTAAATCCAATTATGCAGTTCGCTTAAGAATCGTTTTTAGTCGTAGAAAAATATTTTGCTTTCGTTTTTATGTACATAGTTGAAACAAAGCAAACGTGTTTCAAAAAAACTTGGCGAAGCGTAGTCGGCGTAGAATTTCTCGGAACTACAACGCCCTGCAAAATATGTTTTTGTTGGGGTTTGAATTGAAATATTGAATTCACTTAAAATCCAACTATGCAATTTGTTTTAGAATCGTTTGTAGTCGTAGCAAAACGTAATATATGAGCACTTTTCCTACAAAATATAAATTTTCTGCAATAAAATTTGAACATAATTTTTCTTAAAATTGAAACGGATAAAAATTTATTTTTTTATCTTCTTGTTTATATGGGATCTGTATAAAGTTTGTTTTGAGTTTTCAAATAAACAAATATTTATTTCGAAATTACTGAAACTTTATTTATTTCTTTTAATTCATATTATCGCAAGCACACTGTATTTCGTTAATATGAACAATCTCGCAAAAATGATTTTAATTAGTTCATATTGTCGTGGGCCCACTGTATTATTTTTTCGTAAATTCCAAGTATGCATAACCTATTAGAATCATTTGTAGTCGTAGCATAACAATTTTTTATCGTTTGTGGTTGAATCAAAGCTAGCAGTGTTGCCAGCTTAGGGGATTTCCCCCTAGATTTAGGGGATTTTAAAAGGTCTAGGGGCAATCTAGGGGATACATTAGTCAGGGGATTTGTTCAGGGGATTTTATAAAGGAAATCTAGGGGATACTTTTATGTAAATGTTAAGAAAACCTTATTTTAAAATACATATACACGCCTGTCCTGTGGGTGATTTGAATAAATTTTTCGAGTACTCCATTTTTTTTTACGGAATTCTGTTAAACATCGTATTTCAACATGTTTTCAATAAAAAATTTCAAAATCCTTAGAGCACTTCGGAAATGATCGGCTAACGAACGATTTCCAAGTTGCCTTAGCCGAAGCAAATAAGGATAATTTTGAAAAATAGTTCCAAATGAATTTTTTTTTTCCGGAATTGTATTCACTAATGCATACAAAATAACGTGTGAAAATACATTGCAAAATCGTAAGCCCAAAAAAAGTTATTCAAGGTCAAAAGTTGCAAAAATTATTTTTTTTCAATTATTTCGCTTACGGCTGCAAATACGAAAAAATAGTGGTCGACAGTTATTTACTGAGTTAACAGTTGTTTTGCTTTAATAATTAACTACGAAAAAATCTCTCAAATTTTTTTTCTATTACTTATGCTTTAGGAGGTATGTCAATTTTAAAAGTTTTAAAAATTCGCAATTTTTATATGTTGTACTTTTTAAATTGAGATAACTCCCGAACGACTAATCGCACAAAAAAAATTAATATGCACTTTTTTGTAGAAAATTATATTTCCTATAAGCCACTCCCAGCTCTTTTTTTCGCAGGACCTATGGTTTAGGAAATATTTTTAACAAACTGTTCATATTTTGAACAACTAGTTTTTAAGGAAATCTCTGGAGCTGTTTTCGCTTGATAAAAAGTAGCAGGATCTATTTTATTAACATTTACATGATTTACAAATAATATTTGATACATAAATATATAAGAAATAATTATCGTTAAATTTTTTTACTTAAAAAAAAAATTGCAAAAACGTAAAAAATTTCGAACATTCACGTCTTCAAATCTAATAAAAAATTCATGAAAACTAGTCCAAAATTCATCATACTCTTTCTAAAATATTTTGTATTCAAAATTTAAAGAATTCACACAAAATTCGCCATTTTTTTTTTTTTTTTTCAAGTAAAAAAATTTATCTTTAATTATTTCGTATATATGTATCAAATATAATTTGTAGATCATGTAAATGTTAATAAAATAGATCCCGTTACTTTTTATCAAGCGAAAACAGCTCCAGAGATTTCCTTAAAAACTAGTTTTTCAAAGTTTGAACAGTTTGTGAAAAATATCTCGTAAGCCATAGGTCCTACGAAAAAAAGAGCTGGGAGTGGCTTGTAGGAAATATAATTTTCTACAAAAAAGTGTATATTAACTTTTTTTGTGCGATTAGTCGTTCGAGAGTTATCTCAATTTAAAAAGTACAACATATAAAAATTGCGAATTTTTAAAACTTTTAAAATTGACATACCTCCTAAAGCATAAGTAATAGAAAAAAAATTTGTGATATTTTTTCATAGTAAATCATTAAAGCTAAACAACTGTTAACTCAGTAAATAACTATCGACCACTATTTTTTCGTATTTGCAGCCGTAAGCGAAATAATTGAAAAAATAATAATTTTCGCAACTTTTGACCTTGAATAACTTTTTTTTGGCTTACGATTTTGCAATGTACTTTTCACACGTTATTTTGTATACATTAGTGAATACAATTCCGGAAAAAAAAAATTCATTTGGAACTATTTTTCAAAATTATCCTTATTTGCTTCGGCTAAGGCAACTTGGAAATCGTTCGTTAGCCGATCATTTCCGAAGTGCTCTAAGGATTTTGAAATTTTTTATTGAAAACATGTTGAAATACGATGTTTAACAGAATTCCGTAAAAAAAAATGGAGTACTCGAAAAATTTATTCAAATCAACCACAGGACAGGCGTGTATAATTACATTATAGTGCATGTTAACAAAAATATCTATATTTATAAAATATATTGAAACAACATTCACTTCATTTTGAAAATTTTTTTTTTTTTTGTTACCAAAATATAAATGTTCCATATTTAGGGGAAATTTTGTAAAAAGTTCAAAATTTGGGGGAAATTTCGTATTGAAATTTGGAACTTTCTTTTTTTTTTTTTTTGGTCGCAAAATATAACATTTTCTATTTAGGGGAAATTTCGTCAGAAAACCGAAATTTAGGGGAAATGTCGTGCAATCTGGGGTAATATATGAGAACCTACCTGGCAACACTGAAAGCTAGCGTATCTGAGCCAAGCGCAGTCAGCGTAGAATTTCTCGGAACTACAACAACTCCAAAGATGTTTTGGTTGGTTTTTGAATTGAAATATTGAATTCACTTTAAATCCAATTATGCAATTTGTTTTAGAATCGTTTGTAGTCGTAGCAAAACGTTTTTCCATTTGTAGTTTATAAAATAGAAAGCTACAAACGATTTTTAAAACTTAACGCGGCTATTTTTGAAATACAGTGAACTCGCGATATTATTATCATCCCAACAAATGAACATCCCAATATATGAGCACTTTTCCTACAAAATATAAACTTCCTGCAATAAAATATGAACATAATTTTTCTTAAAATTGAAACGGAATAAAAATTTATTTTTTTATCTTCTTGTTTATATGGGATCTGTGTAAAGCTTGTTTTGAGTTTTCAACTAAAAAAATTATTTATTTCGAAATTACTGAAACTTTATTTATTTCTTTTAATTCATGGCGCCTTTCTTATATAAACAAAACAGAAGTTCATATTATCGCGAGCACACTGTATTTCGTTAATATGAACAATCTCGTAAAAATGATTTTAATTAGTTCATATTATCGTGGGCCCACTGTATTATTTTTTCGTAAATTCCAAGTATGCATTACCTATTAGAATCATTTGTAGTCGTAGCATAACATTTTTTTATCGTTTGTGGTTGAATCAAAGCTAGCAGTGTTGCCAGCTTAGGGGATTTCCCACTAGATTTTAAAAGGTCTAGGGGGCAATCTAGGGGATACATTAATCAGGGGATTTGTTCAGGGGATTTTATAAAGGAAATCTAGGGGATACTTTTATGTAAATGTTAAGAAAACCTTATTTTAAAATACATATAATTACATTAAAGTGCATGTTAACAAAAATATCTATATTTACAAAATATATTGAAACAACATTCACTTCATTTTGAAAATTTTTTTTTTTTTGTTACCAAAATATAAATGTTCCATATTTAGGGGAAATTTTGTCAAAAGTTCAAAATTTGGGGGAAATTTCGTATTGAAATTTGGAACTTTCTAATTTTATATTGAACTAATTAAACAGTCATTGTTGCAATTTTTTCAACAACAGACGAAAGCAAGTGTTAACATGGAAATTGATTACATATGTTTCGGCTACTTACACATACATATTTATATATTTTCATATATAAACATGTATATAGCCTCATCAGATCAGTTTTAGTTAAATCTTGCCAGAAACCGTACTCAAACCCGTGACTCCGGTTTTCTAATAAAAGAGAACGCGGTGCTTAAGCGATTGTGCTATAGGTCACGAGTAAACTCTCTGAACAAGATCGCCATTATGAATAAATCATAAGGCTCACTAGCGCCGTCTGTTGTGAAAAATTGCCAAATTGTTAGTTGGTAACACACTCTGGTTTTGAGACATGCTACGCTAGCTACAATTAAAACCTACAAGGGCGGATTTGTTTTCCACATACAATGCAGGCTCTCGAAATTACGAGAATTTTAATGATAGATAGGCAGGTTCCCCTAGATAAATTATGAAGTTAGTTTATTGACTGTTTTTTTTTTTATTGCTTGTATAGTACTAATGAAAGTACCAACGCGCTTTTTCTAAATTGAAGTATGATAATTTTATATTGAACTAATTAAACAGTCATTTTTGCAATTTTTCAACAACAGACGAAAGCAAGTGTTAACATGGAAATTGATTACATATGTTTCGGCTACTTCTACATACATATTTATATATTTTCATATATAAACATGTATATAGCCTCATCAGATCAGTTTTTAGTTAAATCTTGCCAGAAACCGTACTCGAACCCGTGACTCCGGTTTTCTAATGAAAGAGAACGCGGTGCTTAAGCGATTGTGCTATAGGCCACGAGTAAACTCTCTGAGCAGGATCGCCATTATGCATAACTCATAAGGCTCACTAGCGCCGTCTGTTTGGCTATAAATTGGCATAAGCAATAGTATTGTAGTGAGAAAATTACTACCAAATATTTTTTCAAAATATTAAAAATGGCGGAGGTATGGGGCTTTTAAATTTTTAGGTAAGCTTTCTTTGAGAAACTTTAACTTTAGTTGCATTTATCCAATTCTCAATTTTATGGTGTCAAATGATTTTTCTTGAAACAGGCTTTAAAATAAAAATTAACAAAAAAAAGCTTTTTTTTGTTTGATATAGTTTGCACTGAAAAAAAATTTTAAATTGTGTTTCGCAAAAAATGTCATTTTTGATATTTTTTCTTTCGCACCAGTCCTCAAAAAATTGGAGTGGGCCTTCCAGTGGTTCTCCAGACAAACAATAAAATGTAGCTTCTACCGCAATTTTTCAATACAATTTTTTTTTTTTTGAATTTGAAATTTTTAAGTAAATATAATTTGAATTTGAAAATTTTATTTAATTGGATAAATGCAACTAAAGTTGTAGTTTCTCAAAGAAAGCTAACCTATAACTTTTAAAGTCCCATATCTCCTCCATTTTTTAAATTTTAAAAAAATATTTGGTAGTAATTTTTTCCACTATGCTACTATTGCTTATGCCAATTTATAGTCAAATCGGATTCCATGAACAAATTTCTTGAACGTTTTGCCATGGGTTTACAATGGTTTACATTCTGATAAATATTAGAGAGTCTGTATATAAATTAGTACCTGGTCTGCAAAACCAATTTCAGTTTTATCGACTTGTGGTTCGCTCTCAAAATTGTTATTTTTTTTTACACCTGACTCAAATTTCATAATTTTTATTGGTGTAGTACACGTAGAATTATTTTTAATTTTTCGTTATTTCGCTTTACCGTTGTTGACACAAAATTTAGTTGATGGATGACGTATCCCTTCGAAGTTTTCGTCCTATATATTTATATCAATCAGAAACGAATAAGAACATAAATAGTTAAGCCAAAAATCAAGTTTGAAAAAAGCCAAAAGATGCACGTTTACACTGACTGATTAACAAAAATAAAAGATTTGGAAATTCCACGATTGAGTCGGGAAATCAGAAGGATGGTGTCAAAAAAATTTGATTTTTTGCATTAATCTCAAGTCTTAAATATTTTTTGTCTTTTGTGATCCCTACTTCAATTTTCCGCAAAATATTTTTGTAGAATACTTCAATCACTTATAACCTAGTTTTTCGAAAAAGGAGTCAAAAATGTTCATACAAACAGAATATAAATGGGCTTAAATGATTTAAAGGAATGTTTTTATATGATTTTATTATTACCTTGGGACAAGTTTATTAAAAAATTTAGTTTGAGAGTAGGGTAAAATTGCGAAAATCCGTCTCCTCTGAGTATTTTAGCTACATACAGTAAATAGCAAAACTACATGTTTGCTATTTTCAACTTAGTACTGGTAACTCCAGTTCTATTGTTTTAAGATATGTAATTCAGTTTTTTAGATTTTTGGAAATTTTATTTTACACTGATTTTTGACTTTTGTAGTTTTGTTTGTTTTCATATATCTTCACAATCGTGCCATTTAATAATTCTCTGCTTAGAGCAACTTGTGTGCAAAATCAACATGGTTCTTATAGGCCACGATTTTATAAAATAAAAACCGTATCAAAACAAGAATTTCCATATACAATGGCAATGAGCGATCTCTAAATGACTTTCAAAAAATTTAAAAAAATTCTTTATTCACTTTTCAGACAATCTTTTAGATTTTTGAAGGTGATCCTGACTTTCCAAAAATCTTTTTTTTTTAATCATTTGAATGCATTTTAAATAAAACTGTGTGAAATTTTCACATATTCTGTGTAAAAAGAAGCCACACAGTACTGTGTAAATAATTTCATATTGCAATGTTTCAAAATTTATAAACTGTGAGAGATTTTTACACATTGCTGAGTGAAATTCTCCCACTATTTAGAAATCTCTGAGAGAATTTGACACATTGTAATAAAATTGTCTACACATCACTGGTTCCTTTTCAAACAAAATAAGTAAAATTTCACACAATTTCATTTAGAGTGTAAGAAAAGTTTAAAAATTATAGAGAGTGAGTACATATATTACCTTTTTTGAAATATCAATTTCATATTTTCCGTCGTCATTTTTTCTTCTGATCCTAATTTTATGAATTTTTGTTTTATTTTCTGGCTCATTTTTTCCTTGCGAGATATCAATTTTACTCTCCTTTTTCTTTCGCGGAATCATAATATTTTTCAGTTGGCCTTCATAAAACTGAATCAGTTTAACAACAACTGCATCCACTCGCATTTTTTTTCCATCTTTTTGCAGTGGCACGTTTTTAATTTTGCGTATTTCGCTTTCAACTGGAGCACTAGAATTTGTCACTGTGTCCGGTATGTTGAACTCGCTATTAAAAACATGAGTCCACATGGGTAATGTAGATATCTCCCGGTATATACGCTTTTTTAGTTTATCATGGCAAAAAGCACTAACATGAGTCCCATCATTACCGTAGACAGCACTTTCTACTTCTTCTTTTAAGGCAAGTCCCCATTCAGTCCATTTTGTATTTTTATTCACATTTTCTTCGTGCTCAAAAGTTTTTTTTATCTTTTTTTCATTGAGCTCATCAAAAATTTTTGCTGCTTCTATTTCTCTACCGGTTATTATACTCTGAAGAAATTTTTTATGACTCTCACAAACAGATAACTCATTATATTCATTATTACCATCGGTTGAACTGCTAGCCACAATCAATATAGATTTTAAAATGGTACGTGCGTTTGCTAGGTCACGAGATTTTATAACCATGCCAATGGAAGCAAAGTAAGTTACCCTAATTTTTGGGTGACTATTTTTGAGTAAGTTTGCCCATAGTTTGATGTAATGGGCGAAATCAAGGGTTATTAATGAGTTCGGCTTCTCACAATCCTCTTTGCGCAAAAATTTGTCGCAATAATCTTCGACTGTTAGCACATTATTGAACGCAGATATGCATGCTGTCATCAAAGCTCTCGATCCATCAATAACCTTTAAGCAATAAATTCAAATCAATATTTGGCCTAATCATGAATAAATATTTTCGAGAATTCATTTTTCTAAAATTTATACAATTGTAAACTGTTCAGTCTCATTCACTAGCACAGGCAAAATAACATAAAAATTGATGTTAAATAACAATAACTAGGGGAAAGCTAAAAATCGGTACAGACCTTAGAATCACCATTACAAATACTCTGTCAAAAGTCCCCATTGATCCCATGTGAGTTAAGAATGTCATTCAAGGTCAAAGGCCATAAAAAATAGTTTTTTGGAAATATCTCGCCAGCGGTAACTTCTAGAGAAAAATTTTTGTCCCCAAATTTGTAACTTATACTGTAAAACTCTAAAACTACATTTTGGACAAAACTCGTTTTCACAAGATCTTAATGAAATCACACAAGGATCATTTTCCATATCCTGTTTTTATGGGTCTTTTTGACCCCTTTTTCTAAAACTGGGTCACAATGGGTTAAAGAATTTTGCAAAAATATCCTACAAAAAATTTTACTTAGAGTCACCAAAGACGAAAAATTCTTAAAACTTAAGGTATGCGCGTCAGAGATGTAATTAATATGCAATGTGAAAAGTCCTAATTGATTTTAACGATTTTTTTGATTTCGGGCTCAAATTTCGACCTTTGCGTGTTTAGAAACTAGTATTGACATTTTATATCAAATATTTCGGGCTCAAATTTCGACCTTTGCGTGTTTAGAAACTAGTATTGACATTTTATAGCAAATATTTCTGTAGTACATACTGACTCAATATTTCTGTTTTGGGTGTCATTTTTGTACCTTTTTAAGAAAAAAGCAAAAATGACCTATATGTGGGGGTCAAACAGGGTTAAAATTTTATACAAAAATATTCCCCGCAATATCTTGCATAAGTTTGCTGAACCCATGATACACCTCAGGTTTAAGGGGACATTCGCGGTTACCGGACATAATCCCAACGGACATAATCCCCATTTCGTAAATGGGGATTATGTCCGATAATTTTTCGGTCATAATCCCCATTTTGGCCATGGGGGTTATGTCCGCAAATTTTTCGGACATAATCCCAATGGGGGTTATGTCCGAAAAATTTAATTAAGATTGAACAAAATTTTTGCAAAAATCCATTTAAAAAATTTATATGGTGTTGGATATTATAGACTGATCCGCGGCCGAAGGCCGCCGCGAAGCCGGTGTTGGATTTTTGGGAGTTTTAAATCCTGAGTTGCGGCCGCAGGCCGCCTACTTACCCCTACCCTTATGTAAAATTACTGTGGAATTTTTGGGAGTTGTAAATCCTGAGCTGCTTCTGTTGTCAATAACAAAATATCGTTATGGGGACTATGTCCGTTTTTTCCTGGGGATTATGTCCGAAACACTTGCGGACATAATCCCATTGAAAAAATGGGGATTATGTCCGAATAACTTGCGGACATTATCCCCATATCGTGAATGGGGATTATGTCCGTGGGGATTATGTCACGGCACCGACATTCGCTTTAGTAATTGAAACAAAAAACACTTTTTCAAAATTTTATTATGAAAAAACTATTATATTTATTGACATTTCTTTAGACATTGTTAAATATTGTCTAAGAAATATGAAAAAACTTTTTTTTATTTTTAGTTTCCCTTGGCTGCTGTAGAGGGCGTCATCCAAAAGTTACTTTTTAAACGGTAGGACATGTTGTAGACCTCCTGTAACAGATTTTTGAAAAATTCAAAATGGATTTTATTCTTGAGACTCAAAACTATACAATAAGCCTCTAAAATTCATACTTTTTTATTTTTTGAAGTTTTTGTATGAATATTTATGAAAAATGCGAAAAATTGAGGGACTTACCCTCAAAAAATGCCCCGTTAAAAAAAAGGGCGGGCTATTTTTTAAAACTTTCAGAGGCTTATTGTTTAATATTTTTTATGAGTAATCGAATGCTCTTTGGTTTTTTAAAATCGGTCGAGTAGATTCGGAGAAAAATGACCTACCAGTTTGAAAAGTAACTTTTCGATGACGCCCTCTACAGCAGCCAAGGGAAACTAAAAATAAAAAATATAAAAATTTTTTCATATTTTTTAGACAATATTTAACAATGTCTAAAAGAAATTTTGTCAATAAATATAATACTTTTTTCATAATAAAATTTTTAAAAAGTGTTTTTTTGTTTTCAATAACAAAAGCGAATTTCCCCTTAAGGGTCATATAGTTAAATTCATCGATTTAACACAAGAATGCATTATTTTTGGTTTGTTCATGTACAGTGAATAAAAAAACTTCAAAGATCGATTAAAAAAAATGTGACGTGCTGGAGAAAAACCACGAGAAACGGGTATTTTTTTTAACATCTACTTTTAGAATTTTTTGGATTAACTAATGTGTTTTAAAAAAAGTTCGAAATTGTCGTGTTCTTTGTAATGGTGTTTCTAAGGTCTGTACCGATTTTTAGCTTTCCCCTAATTATTGTTATTTCAAATGCTAATTTGCCTGGACTATACATTACTTTTCAGGAGTACAAAAACAAAAGACTGTAGCTTTACTTAGTAAAAAATTTATCACATTATTTATTTTTTAACAATGATAATCGGATTTCAAGTGCGGTGAGCTTTCTAATATCAGTCATTTCTACGGTGTAGCTCTGGTTAAAAAATTTTACACAAAAAGCATTAGCACGTATTTTTTTTGTCTATTAAAGCCATTTATTCAACAGTTCGGTCAAATTTCTTACTTTTATTAAATAAGTTAAAATGACTATGGTCACTGAATTCAAGTTACTTGAATTGTGATTACTACTTACAAAGCTACTTAGAATAGTGTAATTTTCTCTTATGACTCTTTGAAAGATAGTTTTGATTTTGCTTTCTTAGTAAAATTAACCAAAAATAATGCAATTTGACACTTCGTTTTTTCCTTCTTTTTTGCGGAAAGTTTCATTTTACAAAAAATTTAGTTTTAATTTTTTTTATAATCAATTATATCACAAAATTAGTTTTATTTATTCTTACCACATGATTGGGATAGTTAGCGCCAGCCTGCAGAAATCTTTTGAGCCAAAATTCAATGGTAACAGAGTCCTGCTTTTCGCTCCAACACATTGACACTGGAAATTGTCCAACTGGACAGTTAATTACAGCCAGGTACAGTAATATGGAATGAGACCACTTTGTTTTGGAAATTTGGACTTTTTTTCCAACACTGCTCGTTGCATCAATACAAAGTCGTTCCGACGAAAACATATTCCATATACCGATCTGGCAGTTGGAAAAAACATGGACATAGAAAAATCCAAAGCCAATGTCACGAATTATCTCAGTGCCAATGGGTTTTTCTTTTAATACTTGAAGGGCCTCCCGAACATCCAGGGCTTCATGTCCTGCCTGAACCTGCTCACTTTTAGCCTTATATAAAACAGATTTCGAGGCAAGAATGGGCGGATCAGGATCACCTTGGGAAATCAAAATTCGTTTTTGAGTAGAATAAAAGCTCTCTACAGATTCCGAGGTGAGCTTCTTTTGGATTTCAGACCTGGAAAGCCCTCTTAGTTGTCGCTTCTTACAATTTTTGTCACCTTCTTGAGGTATTGTGCAGTGCAACAGCGTAAATTTGTCTTCCGAGCTGTTGTCTATGTAGATATCAATTTTCGCGTTGCACTTACAGTAACCTATAATCAAATCTCTTAAAAATAAAAACAAAAATGTTCTAAGGTATAGTACCCTTAATCCGTCCAGTACAACCATCTTTTGTGACATGATGGTAAGAGAAATGGAAGCCATGTTGCAACTTCTTAGCATTCCAAAGCTGAGTAGCTATAACTCCTGACCATTTTTCTTGTTGCAAAATTGTCCTGGTCCTTTTGTGTTTGCGTCCAACTCTATTTTCAGTTATCATCTCTTCAAAACATTGCTTGTCAATAACAAACGTAAATTCTTCGCTGATGGAGACATCTGTTTGAGCTATAGAGGCATCTGTTTGTTGTGTTGTGTCATTCCCCACGGTCGTATCGATGGTCACATCATTTTGAAATAAGAGTTTATCCCGAAGGCTATTTCTACAATAATTATTTATTAGATATTTTTTACAACTACTGGCCCATAAACATACGTTTTATGTAAGGCCGGTTCTAAATTTGGATTCATCCCGAAAGTGTCTAAAAAGTTAGATAGATTCTTCAAAGCGATATCCGAATTACTCTTTTTTTTATACCGGGAATTGCAGGATTCCTTTTAATTCTGAAAGCCCATTTTGGCAAAAAAAAAATGTATTTGCTTATACATTTTTTTTTTAGTTGCTTAATTTTTTCAGCCAGACGACTCCATGGGGAATAGTTTGCGAACCTATCTTTCGTCACACACGAATTTAAAGCTGGTTTTGAAATGATCCGAAGTGAAGAACTTTTTCGGAAAATCCTAATTTTTCCCGGAAAATCCAAATTTTTCCCGGAAAATCCCAAAAAACCTTATTTTGTGGCTAACTTTATTTTTCAGCCGGATGAACCCACAGGAAGAGTAAGCAATTAAATCTTTTATTACACGAAATCGGGCTAGTTTCGAGCTTATCCTGGGAAAATTTCCAATACTTTTTATACGGCTTACTTTATTTTTTTAGACAGATGAACCCACGGGAACAATTAGGGTTGTCCTATTTTTTGACACACTATTTTCGAGCTGATCCTGAGTGAAAAGTGTTTTCCGGAAAAACCTTAAGCTTTCCCGGAAAATCCCTAAATGCTTTCATACGGCTTACTTCATTTTTCCAGCCAGGCGAACCCACGGGAATAACTGGTGACCCAATCCTTTGATACACGAATTTCAAGCTAGTTTCGAGCTGATCCTTAGTGAAAACCTTTTTCCGGAAAACCCTAATTTTTCCAGGAAAATCCCAAAAAACCTTATTTCATGGCTAACTTCATTTGTTCAGCGTGACGAATTCACAATTATAATTTCGATAAATTTTTGTGCAATTTCGAAAAATTTTATCTGAGAGTTTCTGATATCAAAAATTAGTCACAAAAAGTATGATTTCAACAAAATTTTGGAAAATAACCAGACGGCAACCTTAAAAATATATGTTGGATTTTTAAAAAGTTTATCTAAAATATAATTAATTTTTTAAATACATATGGCAACTCTAAAGAATGTAGAATTTTTCAAGAGTTTATGTATGCGTTTAATAGCAAACATTTTTTTTTTTTTTTAAATATGTATATGGTTTAAGCAAAACCAACAAAAAAAAAACAGGTGGCAACCCTGAAAGTTTTTGTTCAGTTTGAAAAGATTTTATCTGAGAGTTTTTAAAACCAAAACTTTGTCACAAAAAGTACGATTTTATCAAAATTTTGGAAAATAACCAGATGGCAAACCCTAAAAGTATAGGATGTTAGATTTTTTAAAAGTTTATCATTTTTTAAATACATTAATAGTTTAAGAAAAACTTGCAAAAAAAAAAACAAGTTGGTAGCCCTGAAAGTTTCTGTACAATTTTAAAAAAAATTATATGAGCATTTATGAAACCAAAAATTTGAATTAAGTCAGAAAAAAAAGAGATTTTAACAAAATTTAAGAAAATAAGCAAGTGCGTTCGATTTTTAAAAAGTTTATCTAAGCGATTAAAGACGATTTAATTTATTTTTTAATATATAGCTTAAGCAAAACTTGCAAAAAAACAGGTGACAAGCCCGAAAATTTCTGTACAAATTTTAAAAAGGTTATATGATTGTTTCAGAAAGCGAAAATTTTAATTTAGCCACAAAAATACGATTTTAACAAAATTTTAGAAAACATCCAGGTGGCCAGGATGTTTTTATTTATTAGACACTTTCAGGAGAACAAGCGATTATTTATTTACCTGCGGTCGACAGCATATGAGTATATGGTTGAAGCTTTTAATCCGTGGTTTTTCGCTAATTCAACCCAGATGATACTGCGTGCACTTACAATTTTGCCACTAACAACTATGCGGTTTTTGTTTTCTAAAATATCCTGAAATAAATTTTCCCGATTTTGAACTTTTGGCGGAGCCCCAACACTTGCCATTTTAATTTTTTTTTTTCAGTAAAACAACTAAATATCACAGACCGAGTATGGAACCCAAATAAGCGTGTATGCAACTCAAAATATTAGTTTTTTTTAATCAGCTTGTATATAAAAAGACCGAATCCTGTTCGCAAAGGGAGAACATCAAAGAAACTCTTAATTCTTAAATGCAGAAAATATGAAAGTTTGCAGCAGTGGTCGGTACAGAGAGAATATAAATTATATTCTTACGCTGAATAAAACACTCAAAAGTGTGTTGAAGTTTTACTCACACATTGTTGAGTGCTTAAGAAAATAACAGTGCTACAAAATCCCAAAGTTTTCATGCACTTTTTGAAAAACCTAGTAAGTATGTATTGTAGGTCTTGTCGAGTACTTTAATTGTCTATACTTAAAAATTTTAATACACCCTTATAATCTTAAGTTAGCCTTTAAAAACTGTTTTTGGGTGACTTTGCGCACTTAAAAATCTATAGCTCAGTTATTTTTTAACCGATTTTGTATTTTTTCACTGATTTGGAAAGAAGATTTCATAGTCGTTTTAAAAATACAAAAGTTTAAGTTCAATGGAGATATTTTAGAGTAAAGCCAAAATTTGCAAAAAAATTTTTTGTTTTTTACAAAATTATCATTCATCAATTCAAAATGGTAGATGTAACGATTTTTTAAAAATCTTCTTTATTCAAATTTATAGTTTTCAGCTAATAAAAAATGATTGCCCAATCATTTCTGTTTAAAAGATAAGTAGATAGACCGATCCAAAGAAAACGATTTTCAGTGATTCTTAGTAAAATTTTTTGAACAATATCTTTTTAGAACATCTTAACCCATTAGATTCTGTTTTTATGGGTCTTTTTGATACCAATTCCTTAAAACTGGGTTATAATGGGTTAAAGTGTTTGACGAAAATATTTTTTTTAAAAGTAGAATATAATGGGTAAAGATGTTCTAGCAAAACATTTTTTGCGTGATTTCAATATGACCTTGGGACAAAAAGTTTTATCCAAAATGCAGTTTTAGAGATGCGAAATTTCACAAATAAAAAAAATCGTATTTTCCGAAGTTCATTATGAAATAACACAAGGAATATTTTGGTGGACATCTTAACACATAAATTCCTGTCTTTATGGGTATTTTCGACACATTTTCCCAGAAACTGGGCTACATTAGGTTAAAATATTCTGCAAAACTATTCTACGGAAAATTTTAATGTGGGTCATCAAGGACGAAAAACTCTTAAAACTTAAGAAAGATGCGTAAAAATCTAATAAAATTAAATTATAGACATTACCTTAATGTTTTTTATTGCACCATCTGGTGAAATATTTTGAAGCGATTTTTTTTATTTATTTATCATTTCTAATATCACCGATTTCCTAATAATTTCTAAGCTGGGTTTGCAGAAAACGATATTTGATGCAACAAATCGTATAGCATATTCATGTTGAGGAGATCAAAATACACTAAAAACACTTTTCAATTATCTCGGGGTTTTCAAAAACTTAAATTTTGTTGTACAGTGTGACTACTGCTCGACAGATAAATTGAGTATTTCTGGTAGAGCAACTACCAAGGTATCTTTATGGACATTTAGGTATATCGATTTTTCATTGGTGTATATAAGAACACATCGATTTTATATTAACATAGAAACTATACTGCTCAACATAAACACTAAGCAAGGTGTGAAATTTTTTCCGCATTGTGTGAAATTTTACTCAGTTTCTAGTCTGATTTTTCCATCTAATCATACGGCAACACTGGTTTCACATGCACATAATCGGTGGTGGGCAAAACGTTGCTCCGGAGTAGCTTCGTAAAAAAGAGCGAACTGCGAGCGTAACTTTTCGTATAGGTACACGAAGAGAGAGAACAAAAAATTCACTTCAGTTTGCTTTCAACAGTCATCGAAGCAAGATCGCTGTCGGATGGTTGAAGCAAATGTACATACACTGTATAAATGATTGATGATAGTAACTTTATATGTAGTATTAAAATAATTTATTTTCGCTTGATAGCATATTTTTATGTAAACACATATTTTCATTATATTATTGTTTTTATAATAAATTATAATATTAT
This sequence comes from Calliopum simillimum, assembly GCA_951812925.1. Classification (NCBI taxonomy): domain Eukaryota; kingdom Metazoa; phylum Arthropoda; class Insecta; order Diptera; family Lauxaniidae; genus Calliopum; species Calliopum simillimum. Next base: position 77,463,003 of record OX638368.1, on the reverse strand, counting down.
AACATGTTTAAAAACGAATGGGAATTGGAATTTTTTTTTTGCTTGAAAAGAGTACACACTAAATATTTAAAAAAAAAATATATAAATTTACCACTTCCTGCTTCTTCTATATTATTTAAACATGTTATTTTTATATTAATAATGATTTCGTTTGTTAATTATTATTATTGTCAAAAATGTACACCAAATTTTCTCTCAGTGCTGAAGCACAACTACACAAGCATGGAGCAGAATTGCTTGCATGTAGTGGTGCCCAGCACCGCACATAATGAGCTCAATATGCAAAAGCAAAAGCGAATGCCTTAAGGCAGTGGTCGGCAGAGAGGAGTTTTGAAAATTTTCTTACGCTCAAAAAAAGGGGTATGGCAAAATCTGCAAGCACTGAGAAAAATACTTGCTGTCCTGTAATTACGCTTACACTTATTTTGCTGAGTTGAATATGTGAGTATTTGGGTGGAGTGAAATAATCCCAGCGGGAATTATTGCCTTTTCAACGGAAATAACTCCCACGTACATAGCTTATGTTATTTTGAATGTCATTTTTTGTTATTTGGATATTTGTACATATCTGTGGACTTTTGACAAAACAACCTAACTCGAAATTGACAACTTTTCAGGAGAGCTAAAAACTGATTAACTACTTTTCAATAATGTGGCTCAATTTCGTTGATGCAGCGTTTAGGACTAAAATCCTGGAGAATTGTCTTATCTCGACTTAGGTTGTTTTGTCAAAAGTCCACAGATATTAAGTTTAAGCTTGAGATGTAGTAAAAACTAGTTCTTTCTGCAGTACGCTGGATTAAATTTTAAAACGTTTAGAGAAAAGTTTACTTGATTTAAACGATAAGTAAAAATTATGTAAAAACAATTAATATTACTGATGGTCGCCTTTATAGAAAAGAAAAAGTTTTAACCAAGTGTGCCAAAAAAAACGATTCGCATTTTTTGGGAATCTCTCCCGCAAACGGATCAGTAACGGATAAAAAAGCGGAGATATGAACCGTCTGGCATACTGGGAAACCATATTCTCAAACATCATATTTCGGCAAAGGTACATATACTTCAAGACGCCCATAGTTACATCCAGAAGCCAGTAAAAATAATTTTGCCACATGACTTAAAAATACTGACAAATATTCAAATGAAAATGGTTGAATTCAATCAGTTAGTGCTATACTTGTGTAACAAAATGTAGAAATAAATTTTTCTCTTTCTTTCCAACACCAATACTTCAAACATTAAAGCAGGGGTCCAATGATGTCGTTTGTACTCCTATAGGAGTATTTTACTCCTATTCGAGCAAGCGTACTCCTATACTCTCCTAAAGTATTTTTGTGCTCCTTTTCAATACTTGGCACTTTGCAATTTTTCAAACATAAAACATTTGTATGTATTCTCCTTTAACTCCTAGGAGGAGCATAGGGCCAATATGAAATCTCTCCATTTGTCACGATCCCTTGCGATGACTTTGATCTCTTGCCACGATTTTCCCGATTCTTGGATTTCCTTTTCCAACGACCTTTTCCAGTTGGTTTTGGGTCTACCACGTCCTCTACTGCCTTGTGGATTCCACTCAAGGGCCTGGCGACAAACTTCGCTGTGTGGTTTCCGGAGAGTGTGACCTATCCATCCCCATTTGCGCAGCTTGATCTCGTTTGCTATAGCCTTCTGTTTGCATTTTTGATGTAGCTCGGCATTTGATATAGTGCGAGGCCACCAAACCTTTAGTATACGCCTTAAGCATTAAAACATTTGTAATGCAAATTAAAATTTTCAATATTATTAAAGCTGTTCAAAATTTTTCGAGAAATCCATAATTTTTAAAATATATTTCATTAGGAGTTTGGTCAATATTTCGGTGCAAAATTCCAATTTTTATAAAGCGCCACATGCTCAAAGTCACGAACTTTTGTAAATTTTTTATAAATTTTAGAGTTTTTCATAATTTTTTGTACAAAATAAAAAAACGGGTTTTGCTAAATCTGACAGAGGTCATATAACCATATTTTTAAGTATTTAAGATGCTTCGTGTACCTTCTACGCCCTCAAAACAAGAACGTAAACATTGACAAAAATATCGAGTTTGCCTTATAAATACTTATAAGGAAAAAAATTTTAGTTTTAAAATTTTAACTGTTAAACTTTTTATATGGATTTTGAATCTGTAATTTTCGAACCTGCAGTTTATTTTTTGTAAATTTTGTCGTTTTGAGGAAATTGTCCATTCAAATTGGAAAATAAAAACACGAAATGAAATGGACCATATCTTAAAAATTACAAATCTTATGGAAAAATAAATTGCAGATTGCGGCTCAAAATCCATTTAAAAAATTAATTAGTTTAATTTTTAAAACACAGATTTTTTTCATATTCAGGACCAGTAGTGACTGACTTCAGAAAGCTACAATACAATAACTATCTTGTTATTGTTAATTTTATTCTGTCAACCGGTTAGAAAACGAAGATATTAGCATAGTGCTCCCCGTTAACACGAAATACTCCCCAAAAATGAGTACCGAGATTTTTTTTTGAAACGACATCACTGCAGGGGTCGGCAAAAAAAAATTTGAGAGCGTGTAAGTGAGATAAGAGAGAATGCACTGAGAAAAAATTTTCACAGAAAAGAGTACGAAATAAATATTGAAACAAAAAAATATGCGTTAAAACCGAAAAATCATTGCAAAAGCAACATCGAGTGCAAGCATATTTCTGTCATATTATGCCAGTGGTCAACAGGCCATAACACAATTGTGCAAAGAAACTTTACACGTATTCTAAGGCTTTTTCAATCAGTTGTCGCTAAACCATCGACAAAGCAACATCGAGCTCATTCGCAGATAAACTTTTTAAAAATTATATCTGGTTTTTTTTTATAAATTTTGCTTAAACCATAGGTATATTTAAAAAAAAAAAAAAAAATAAATCTTAAGCGAGAAACACATAAAAAGTATGCATGCATCAAGAGTTGTCAAATTGAAGTAAAATACATGTCTGCTTATGTGAGCGCCCAGATAGAAAGTATGCTCGAAGCATGCGCTCTCATAAGTAGGCATGTATTTTACTTCAATTTGACAATTCTTGATGCATGCATACTTTTTATGTGTTTCTCGCTTAAGTCTTAAAATGCTTAGATAAACTTTTTAAAAATCCAACGCACTCGTATATTTTTAGGGCTACCACCTGTTTATTTTCCAAAATTTTGTTAAAATCATACTTTTGCTTCCGGAACGGTTAGATGGCTACACGTAGTACAAATTACACAGATAGTTAAAAAAAGTGGCAACCATAGCAACCCTAAATCTTTGTTTCGTTGTTTTTGGACCCAAGATGACAATTTATAGTGAGAAAATAATGATCTTAGCAATTTATTGAAATAAAATTTTGATTTTATTAAAAAAACTAGGTGACAACCCTAAAAATATTACTATGGGTTTTTGGGTCGAAAATATAAATTTTCAATAAAGAAACTTAACTAAGAAATGCAATTTTGCGAAAAAACGTCTGGCAACCCTTATATGTTAACCCTAAATTTTTCTTTTCGTTGCTTTTGGGCCCAAGATGTGAATTTATAGGAAGAAAATGATGATCTTATCAATTTATTTAAAGAAAATTTTGTTTCTATTAAAATAACCAGGTGGCAACGCTAAAATATATGTTAGATTTTTAAAAAGTTTATCTAAGCGTTTTAAGACTAAAATTTTTATTTTTTTTTTAATAAATGTATGGTTAAAGCAAAATTTACAAAAAAACAGGTGGCAACCCTGAAAGTTTTTGTATAATTTTTAAAAAGTTTCTCTGAGCGTTTCCTAAACTAAAAATTTGAATCTAGTCACAAAAAGTATGATTTTTACAAAATTTCAGAAAATAACCAGCTGGCAACCCTAAAAATATATATTAGAAGTTTAAGACGTTTATCTAAGCGTTTTAGGAATAAATTTTAATTTTTTTTTAATAAATGTATGGTTAAAGCAAAATTTACAAAAAAAACAGGTGGCAGCCCTGAAAGTTTTTGTATAATTTTTAAAAAGTTTATCTGAGCGATTCCTAAACTGAAAATTTGAACCTAGTCACAAAAAGTATGAAATAAAATATTTTTCAGAATTTGTCATAGCCTTAAAGAAATTTTTTCATGTGCATAAAAAAGGAAAAACAGAACGACAGACATGCTCGATGTTGCTTTGTCGATGGTTTTGCGACAACTGAATGAAAGAGCGTAAGAATGCGTGTGAAGTGTCTCTCCTCAATTGAGCTATGGCTTGCCGACCACTGCATTAAAGAGTAAATCAGGGGTCGGCAAAAATAAATTTGAGAGTGTGTTAGTGAGAGAAGAGAGAATGCACTGAGAAAAAATTTTCACAGAAAACAGTTCGAAATAAATATTGAAGCAAAAAAATATGCGTTAAAACCGAAAAATCATTGCAAAAGCAACATCGAGTGCAAGCATATTTCTGTCTTCTTATGCCAGTGGTCAACAGGCCATAGCATTGGGCTTTTTCAATCAGTTGTCGCTCAACCATCGACAAAGCAACATCGAGCGCATCCATAGATAAAACAAAATATTTAGGGTTGCCACCTGGTTTTTTTTGTAAATTTTGCTTGAACCATATATTTAAAAAAAAAGAATGAGTTTTAGTCTTAAAACGCTTAGATAAACTTTTTAAAAATCCTACATATATTTTTAGGGTTGCCACCTGGTTATTTTAATAAAACCAAAATTTTCTTTCAATAAATTGATAAGAAAGTTTTTGTAAAATTTTTAAAAAGTTTCTCTGAGCGTTTCCTAAACTAAAAATTTGAATCTAGTCAAAATTTTAGAAAATGACCAGCTGGCAACCCTAAAAATATATGTTAGATTTTTAAGCGTTTTAAGAATAAATTTGAATTTTTTTTTATAATTGTATGGTTAAAGCAAAATTTACAAAAAAAAGGTGGCAGCCCTAAAAGTTTTTGTATAATTTTTAAAAAGTTTATCTGAGCGTTTTCTAAACTGAACATTTGAACCTAGTCACAAAAAGTATGAAATAAAGTATTTGTCATATCTGCAAAGAAATTTTTTCATGTGCATAAAAAAGAAAACAGAACGACAGATGCGCTCGATGTTGCTTTGTCGATGGTTTTCCGTAGTGATGGGAACTATCGAATAAAAACTATCGAGTTATTCGATAGTTCGCAAAAATTCATTCATTCGATTGTTTTGAAAAAATCATTCATGAACGATTTTTAGTAACGAACGAAAACGACTGAATGAATAAATCATTCATGAACGATTTTTAGTAATGAACGAAAATGGTTAAATTTTTTTGTTTTTTCAATAGTTTACTTTAGTTTTTTTAACTTTTTAAGAAAAATGTATATGTTTCAATTACTGACCGATTTTTTCATTAAAAATTTGCATTCAATGTATTAAATATACTTAATAAATGATCTCTTAGCTAAGTGAATTTAATAAGTTTTGAATAAAATAATTCAACAAAAATATTGATTATATATTTTATGTCATATTTTCTTATGTTTTCGGCTATACATTTTATACTAAATGTGTACAGTTTTTTAAAATCATTAGCACTTTATTTTAGTGAATGATATAAATTCTAAATGAGGGAATTCGCCATAAAATTTCAGTCAGTAAAATCGTTCATGAACGAAAAAAATCATTCGATAGTCAAATTCATTCAGTTACTATCTATCGATAGTCGAAATCATTCGATAGTTCCCATCACTAGTTTTCCGACAACTGAATCAAAGAGCATAAGCATGCGTGTGAAGTCTCTCTGCACAATTGTGCAATGCTTTGCCGACCACTGGAGTAAATTGATTCCACGCAATGTCATGCACACCTACAATGGCAACAACACATAATTACAGTAAGCATGGCCTACTCGATTTTGGCAAATCGAAAATGGAAATTTCATATAGAAATACGAATACACTGAAAATTTTTATTGCATATATTGAATCGTTTTACATTCAAATATTTTGATGAAATTTAAAGCAAAAGTTTCAATAATAAACAAAGTATAAAGAAAAGCGGTTAATTTTCGGGATATTTTTGAATCAGAATTTTTTTGTAAATCGCAAGAAAAAGTGGTCGCTAACTTCAGATCGTAGTTGAACTATTTCGTAAAAATGATTTTGTATAAAAAGAAAACCAAAACATTGGCAATTTTTTCTTATCACGGTTAATTTTCAGGATATTTTTGCATCAAAATTTTCATTAAAAGTTTTTCGTTTGCGTTTAACTTTTGAAATATAGAACATTTTATATGGGTAGAAAAATTGTTTTAGCATAGTTTGCTTATTTTCAGTGTAGAATAAGATAATTGAATAAAAATTCCGTTTTTTCTAAGAATACAGGGTGCTGTGTTCGTTATCTCGGTTTGGAAGAACCTGTATTAATTTTTATTTCCACGGTTAAATATCGGTTAATTATTTGGTTATATCCTCATCAGAAAGTTTTAAGAAAACTAAAGTTGGTCAGCCAATTTTTTATATCTCAGAATCTATGTGAGCGGTACATTTTTTCTTTTCACGGTTAACTATCGGTTAATTAACATGAAATTCCCCAATCAAAATTTTTTCGAAAAACTCAAAAAAAAAAAAAAATTTTGGTCTTCTAATTTCATATGAACTTAACAGACCACATTTTCGTTTGCGTTTAACTTTGGAAACATACATTTTATAGAAAAATTGTTTTAGCAAATGTTTGCTTATTTTCAGTGTAGAATAAGATAATTGAATAAAAATTCCGTTTTTTCTAAGAATACAGGGTGCTGTGTTCGTTATCTCGGTTTGTAAGAACCTGCATGAATTTTTATTTCCACGGTTAAATACCGGTTAATTATTTGGTTATATCCTCATCAGAAAATTTTAAGAAAACTAAAGTTGGTCAGCCAATTTTTTATATCTTAGAATCTATAAGAGCGGTAAATTTTTTCTTTTCACGGTTAATTATCGGTTAATTAACGAAAAATTCCCCCATCAAAATTTTTTCGAAAAACTCAAAAAAAAAAAAAAAAATGTTGGTCTTCTAACTTCATATGAACTTAACAGACCACATTTTCGTTTGCGTCTAACTTTAGAAATATACATTTTATAGAAAAATTGTTTTAGCAAATGTTTGCTTATTTTCAGTGTAGAATAAGATAATTGAATAAAAATTCCGTTTTTTCTAAGAATACAGGGTGCTATGTTCGTTATCTCGGTTTAAAGCACCCTGTATGAATTTTTATTTCCACGGTTAAATATCGGTTAATTATTTGGTTATATCCTCATCAGAAAATTTTAAGAAAACTAAAGTTGGTCAGCCAATTTTTTATATCTCAGAATCTATGAGAGCGATAAATTTTTTCTTTTCACGGTTAATTAACGGGAAATTCCTCCATCAAAATTTTTTCGAAAAACTCAAAAAAAAAAAAAATGTTGGTCTTCTAACTTCATATGAACTTAACAGACCACATTTTCGTTTGCGTCTTACTTTGGAAATATACATTTTATAGAAAAATTGTTTTAGCAAATGTTTGCTTATTTTCAGTGTAGAATAAGATAATTGAATAAAAATTCCGTTTTTTCTAAGAATACAGGGTGCTATGTTCGTTATCTCGATTTGGAGCACCCTGCATGAATTTTTATTTCCACGGTTAAATATCGGTTAATTATTTGGTTATATCCTCATCAGAAAATTTTAAGAAAACTAAAGTTGGTCAGCGAATTTTTTATATCTCAGAATCTATGAGAGCGGTAAATTTTTTCTTTTCACGGTTAATTATCGGTTAATTAACGGGAAATTCCTCCATCAAAATTTTTTCGAAAAACTCAAAAAAAAAAAAAATGTTGGTCTTCTAACTTCATATGAACTTAACAGACCACATTTTCGTTTGCGTCTTACTTTGGAAATATACATTTTATAGAAAAATTGTTTTAGCAAATGTTTGCTTATTTTCAGTGTAGAATAAGATAATTGAATAAAAATTCCGTTTTTTCTAAGAATACAGGGTGCTATGTTCGTTATCTCGATTTGAAGCACCCTGTATGAATTTTTATTTCCACGGTTAAAAATCGGTTAATTATTTGGTTATATCCTCATCAGAAAATTTTAAGAAAACTAAAGTTGGTCTGCTAACTTCATATGAAGTTAACAGACCACATTTTCGTTTGCGTCTATCTTTAGAAATATACATTTTATAGAAAAATTGTTTTAGCAAATGTTTGCTTATTTTCAGTGTAGAATAAGATAATTGAATAAAAATTCCGTTTTTTCTAAGAATACAGGGTGTTATGTTCGTTATCCCGGTTTGGAGCACCCTGTATGAATTTTTATTTCCATGGTTAAAAATCGGTTAATTATTTGGTTATATCCTCATCAGAAAATTTTAAGAAAACTAAAGTTGGTCTGCTAACTTCATATGAAGTTAACAGACCACATTTTCGTTTGCGTCTAACTTTGGAAATATACATTTTATAGAAAAATTGTTTTAGCAAATGTTTGCTTATTTTCAGTGTAGAATAAGATAATTGAATAAAAATTCCGTTTTTTCTAAGAATACAGGGTGCTATGTTCGTTATCTCGGCTTGAAGCACCCTGTATAAATTTTATTTTTCACGGTGAAATATCGGTTAATTATCTGGTTATATCCTCATCAAAAAATTTTAAGAAAACTTAAGTTGGTCTGCTAACTTCATATGAAGTTAGCAGACCAAGCTATACCTCAGAAACTATGAGAGCGGTAAATTTTTTCTTTTCACGGTTAATTATCGGTTAATTAACGGGAAATTCCCTCATCAAAACTTTTTCAAAATTTTGAAGTTGGTCTGCTAACTTCAGATACCTTATAAATATGTATGTGGAAGTAGCCGAAACATATGTAATCAATTTCCATGTTAACACTTGCTTTCGTCTGTTGTTGAAAAATTGCAAAAATGACTGTTTAATTAGTTCAATATAAAATTATCATACTTCAATTTAGAAAAAGCGCGTTGGTACTTTCATTAGTACTATACAAGCAATAAAAAAAAAAACAGTCAATAAACTAACTTCATAATTTATCTAGGGGAACCTGCCTATCTATCATTAAAATTCTCGTAATTTCGAGAGCCTGCATTGTATGTGGAAAACAAATCCGCCCTTGTAGGTTTTAATTGTAGCTAGCGTAGCATGTCTCAAAACCAGAGTGTGTTACCAACTAACAATTTGGCAATTTTTCACAACAGACGGCGCTAGTGAGCCTTATGAGTTATGCATAATGGCGATCCTGCTCAGAGAGTTTACTCGTGGCCTATAGCACAATCGCTTAAGCACCGCATTCTCTTTCATTAGAAAACCGGAGTCACGGGTTCGAGTACGGTTTCTGGCAAGATTTAACTAAAAACTGATCTGATGAGGCTATATACATGTTTATATATGAAAATATATAAATATGTATGTGGAAGTAGCCGAAACATATGTAATCAATTTCCATGTTAACAATTGCTTTCGTCTGTTGTTGAAAAATTGCAAAAATGACTGTTTAATTAGTTCAATATAAAATTATCATACTTCAATTTAGAAAAAGCGCGTTGGTACTTTCATTAGTACTATACAAGCAATAAAAAAAAAACAGTCAATAAACTAACTTCATAATTTATCTAGGGGAACCTGCCTATCTATCATTAAAATTCTCGTAATTTCGAGAGCCTGCATTGTATGTGGAAAACAAATCCGCCCTTGTAGGTTTTAATTGTAGCTAGCGTAGCATGTCTCAAAACCAGAGTGTGTTACCAACTAACAATTTGGCAATTTTTCACAACAGACGGCGCTAGTGAGCCTTATGAGTTATGCATAATGGCGATCCTGCTCAGAGAGTTTACTCGTGGCCTATAGCACAATCGCTTAAGCACCGCGTTCTCTTTCATTAGAAAACCGGAGTCACGGGTTCGAGTACGGTTTCTGGCAAGATTTAACTAAAAACTGATCTGATGAGGCTATATACATGTTTATATATGAAAATATATAAATATGTATGTGGAAGTAGCCGAAACATATGTAATCAATTTCCATGTTAACACTTGCTTTCGTCTGTTGTTGAAAAATTGCAAAAATGACTGTTTAATTAGTTCAATATAAAATTATCATACTTCAATTTAGAAAAAGCGCGTTGGTACTTTCATTAGTACTATACAAGCAATAAAAAAAAAACAGTCAATAAACTAACTTCATAATTTATCTAGGGGAACCTGCCTATCTATCATTAAAATTCTCGTAATTTCGAGAGCCTGCATTGTATGTGGAAAACAAATCCGCCCTTGTAGGTTTTAATTGTAGCTAGCGTAGCATGTCTCAAAACCAGAGTGTGTTACCAACTAAAAATTTGGCAATTTTTCACAACAGACGGCGCTAGTGAGCCTTATGAGTTATGCATAATGGCGATCCTGCTCAGAGAGTTTACTCGTGGCCTATAGCACAATCGCTTAAGCACCGCGTTCTCTTTCATTAGAAAACCGGAGTCACGGGTTCGAGTACGGTTTCTGGCAAGATTTAACTAAAAACTGATCTGATGAGGCTATATACATGTTTATATATGAAAATATATAAATATGTATGTGGAAGTAGCCGAAACATATGTAATCAATTTCCATGTTAACACTTGCTTTCGTCTGTTGTTGAAAAATTGCAAAAATGACTGTTTAATTAGTTCAATATAAAATTATCATACTTCAATTTAGAAAAAGCGCGTTGGTACTTTCATTAGTACTATACAAGCAATAAAAAAAAAACAGTCAATAAACTAACTTCATAATTTATCTAGGGGAACCTGCCTATCTATCATTAAAATTCTCGTAATTTCGAGAGCCTGCATTGTATGTGGAAAACAAATCCGCCCTTGTAGGTTTTAATTGTAGCTAGCGTAGCATGTCTCAAAACCAGAGTGTGTTACCAACTAACAATTTGGCAATTTTTCACAACAGACGGCGCTAGTGAGCCTTATGAGTTATGCATAATGGCGATCCTGCTCAGAGAGTTTACTCGTGGCCTATAGCACAATCGCTTAAGCACCGCGTTCTCTTTCATTAGAAAACCGGAGTCACGGGTTCGAGTACGGTTTCTGGCAAGATTTAACTAAAAACTGATCTGATGAGGCTATATACATGTTTATATATGAAAATATATAAATATGTATGTGGAAGTAGCCGAAACATATGTAATCAATTTCCATGTTAACACTTGCTTTCGTCTGTTGTTGAAAAATTGCAAAAATGACTGTTTAATTAGTTCAATATAAAATTATCATACTTCAATTTAGAAAAAGCGCGTTGGTACTTTCATTAGTACTATACAAGCAATAAAAAAAAACAGTCAATAAACTAACTTCATTAAGTACGAAAAAATGTTTTCGTACGACTTATAGTTTAAGAGATCACCCAATTTAAAAAGTTGTGAATAGTTATGATTCGAAATGCTACCTATAAGTTCATATTAAGATATCTTACTTTTAAAATTATGATAACTCTTCAATGAGGAGTCGTGCAAACAAAATTATAATCCTGTTTAAAAGATAATTCTCTATGTAGCGTACCAATTTTTTTTTCTACCGACTCTTGGCCTTAAAGGTATTCTTGAAAAACCGTTAAGTCTTTAAAAATACTGCTTTTTGCAAGATATTTCCGAAACGAAGAGTCACGATAAAAAATAACTGGACCAATTTTGTAAAGAATCACAAGATCTACAAAAAGTAACTGATATGTGTATACATAGAAGATATTCCAAAAAACCTTAAAATGCCAAAAAACCGGTTTTTATTGAATACCTTCTATACGGTTACTTCTATGAGTACACATATCAATTCTTTTTCCGAATTTTCCGGTTTTCCTTGACTTTTAGAAGCAGCTCGAAATTACTATCTAGCTGCTCGATAAAGCTGGAAATTTCTGCGTAGTTTTTTTTTATTGCAACTTTTATTTTAAGTGTTGTCATGGTTAAATGTTTCTTTTAAGCTAGTCAAATCGTTTTTCCGAGTTTTCCGCTTTTCCTTTGGGGCCAATTGTCAATGGGTCAAAAATTGACAAAATCGGTTGCCTTGTTTTGATTAAGGCACAGATTTAACTTTGAATCTCAGATTTAACTTAAATCTCAGATTTAACTTAAATCTCAGATTTATTTTTGTATGGTAAATCATGGTATCAACGCCCAGATTAGGAGCTAAATCTAGAAATTGCCTTGGATCCCATTTTAAATCTTCGGTGGAAACAAGCTTTAAGACTGTGCGATATCTAGAAAACATCCGAATGTATTGAACTATACCATTTAAAAGCCAGATTTGGCCTTTTTTTTAGTACAAAATTAAATCAACACAAATTGAAGCTTTTGCAGCAATTTGAGAAATCAAAATGTAAATATTCTCCCGAAAATATGCTACAAAAAATATAATAAACACACTCATATATTCACCACCAAGCATGATGTCTATGCTAAGCAATATGATTTATCGATTGCACGAACCATGATGTTATCCAAGCTTTGTGTGGTGGACATGCAATCTCAACGATGAAGCTTTGTGCAATTTTTAGAATTTTTAGAGCAACATTTTTTATGGGGATTTCCATACAAAAAGTCGTTTTTGTTGTCCAGAACTCTCATAGCTCTTCTTCACTACCGTATTTGCATTTAAAACTCGGCTTGTTTTCGGTATTTTTATGTTTTGTTGCAAGGCATTATTGACTTCTTATTCTTCAACTATTGCTCCAGAATTTTCAATATTTTGAGTTAAATGATATACATAGATTTCCAGACAAATAATCGCCAGCTCTCATTGGTAAAGATAAGTTCTTAAATTAAAGTTTGATCCAACTGCAGAACTTTTTTAATCATAATTGAAGATTTCATGCGTAACACACCTCCATTATGCAATCAAACCCATATTTTGGATGAGATACTTTGCCAGCTTTAAATTCGTCTTCCTTGACCTTACGAAACAGCTCCAAAAAACTATCTGATAGCTTGAAAAAAGCTCGAAAATCCGAAGGCCAGAAATGACTAAATATAGGTTTTTGAGAGGAAATTAAAATTTATCCGATTTTTCGGGAAACTATTGGGCTTGTTGGGAAAAATAAAATTTTTTCCGATTTTTAGGAAAACTATTGGGAATAAGAAAATTCGGATGGTTGTCGACAGCAGCTCGAGAAAAGCTCGAAATTCGTGAGTATTTTCGATTGCTGTCAATATTTTCAGTGTTGTCGTGCTTAAATGTGACATTTAAGCTACTCAAATCGTTTTTCCGAGTTTTCCGCTGTTCCTCAGCGTTTTGAAACAGCTCGAAATTATTTTCTAGCAGCTCGGAAAAAACTCGAAAAACTGGTAAAGGTTTCAGTTGCGAAAGCCAGAAATGACTAGCTTACTTTTGAGGAAAAATCAAATTTTTCCGATTTTTCGGAAAACTATTGGGAATAAGAAAATTCGGATGGTTGTCGACAGCAGCTCGAAAAAAGCTCGAAATTCATGCGTAGCCTTTTTTTACTGCAACTGCTATTTTCAGTGTTGTAGTGCTTAAATGTGTCTTTTAAGCTAATCAAATAGTTTTTCCGAATTTTCCGCTTTTCCCTGGCGTTTTGAAACAGCTCGAAATTTTTTTTCTAGCAGCTCGAAAAACTGGTATAGGTTTCATTTGCGAAAGCCAGAAATGACTAACTTACTTTTGAGGAAAAATCAAATTTTTCCGATTTTTCCGCTTTTCCTGGGTGTTTTGAAACAGCTCGAAATTTTTTTCTAGCAGCTCGAAAAAATCTCGAAAAACTGGTATAGGTTTCATTTGCGAAAGCCAGAAATGACTAACTTACTTTTGAGGAAAAATCAAATTTTTCCGATTTTTCCGCTTTTCTTGGGTGTTTTGAAAAAGCTCGAAATTTTTTTCTAGCAGCTCGAAAAAGCTCGAAAAACTGGTATAGGTTTCATTTACTAAAGCCGGAAATGACTAGCTTACTTCTGAGGGAAAATCAAATTTTTCCGATTTTTCCGCTTTTCCTGGGCGTTTTGAAACAGCTCGAAATTTTTTTCTAGCAGCTCGAAAAAAGCTCAAAAAACTGGTATAGGTTTCATTTGCGAAAGCCAGAAATGACTAGCTTACTTTTGGGGAAAAATCAAATTTTTCCGATTTTTCGGAAAACTATTGGGCTTAGGAAAATTCGGATGGCTGTTGGCAGCAGCTCGAAAAAAGCTCGAAATTCCTGCGTAGCTTTTTTTTACTGCAACTGTTATTTTCAGTGTTGTCGTGCTTAAATGTGTCTTTTAAGCTAGTCAAATCGTTTTTCCGAATTTTCCGCTTTTCCTTGGCGTTTTGAAACAGCTCGAAATTTTTTTCCAGCAGCTCGAAAAAAGCTCGAAAAACTGGTATAGGTTTCATTTACGAAAGCCAGAAATGACTAGCTTACTTTTGAGGAAAAATCAAATTTTTCCGATTTTTCCGCTTTTCCTGGGTGTTTTGAAACAGCTCGAAATTTTTTTCTAGCAGCTCGAAAAAAGCTCGAAAAACTGGTTAGGTTTCATTTGCGAAAGCCAGAAATGACTAGCTTACTTTTGAGGGAAAATCAAATTTTTCCGATTTTTCGGAAAACTATTGGGCTTAGGAAAATTCGGATGGCTGTTGGCAGCAGCTCGAAAAAAGCTCGAAATTCCTGCGTAGCTTTTTTTTACTGCAACTGTTATTTTCAGTGTTGTCGTGCTTAAATGTGTCTTTTAAGCTAGTCAAATCGTTTTTCCGAATTTTCCGCTTTTCCTTGGCGTTTTGAAACAGCTCGAAATTTTTTTCCAGCAGCTCAAAAAAAGCTCGAAAAACTGGTATAGGTTCCATTTACGAAAGCCAGAAATGACTAGCTTACTTTTGAGGAAAAATCAAATTTTTCCGATTTTTCCGCTTTTCCTGGGTGTTTTGAAACAGCTCGAAATTTTTTTCTAGCAGCTCGAAAAAAGCTCGAAAAAATGGTATAGGTTTCATTTACGAAAGCCAGAAATGACTAGCTTACTTTTGAGGAAAAATCAAATTTTTCCGATTTTTCCGCTTTTCCTGGGTGTTTTGAAACAGCTCGAAATTTTTCTCTAGCAGCTCGAAAAAAGCTCGAAAAACTGGTATAGGTTTCATTTGCGAAAGCCAGAAATGACTAGCTTACTTTTGAGGGAAAATCAAATTTTTCCGATTTTTCGGAAAACTATTGGGCTTAGGAAAATTCGGATGGCTGTTGGCAGCAGCTCGAAAAAAGCTCGAAATTCCTGCGTAGTTTTTTTTTTACTGTAACTGTTATTTTCAGTGTTGTCGTGCTTAAATGTGTCTTTTAAGCTAGTCAAATCGTTTTTCCGAATTTTCCGCTTTTCCTTAGCGTTTTGAAACAGCTCGAAATTTTTTTCCAGCAGCTCGAAAAAAGCTCGAAAAACTGGTATATGTTTCATTTGCGAAAGCCAGAATTGACTAGCTTACTTTTTTCACCTATTTTTTTAAGTGGTATCTTATTTTCTTCACAAATATATAGTCTATGATACAAAAACAAAAAAATTATAAAAAGGTTATTTCTTCTTGTATAAATCTGCAGTTGATTTTGATTTTTTGTTAATTTTTTCGAAAAAAAAAAATGTTTTTTTTAGAAATCAATTTATTTCGCCGAAACTAACAAACCAACCAAAAAGTGATGTGAATATCATTTGTAGGTAATTTAATTACCTTTAATATGACATATAAAACGTTTGAATACAAACATTGGCTCTTGAGATATTTGTATTTAAATGGAACTATCTTTTTTTTTTGGTCCGAAAACCGAAAATGACCGATATCTCGAAAACGACAGGAAATAAAAAAAAATAATGCAATTTTCGGAATCAGCAGCCCATTTTACATATAAAATGTATAATGGCATTCCCTGGGGAAAAAATTTTTACTCATTTGTTGCATAGTGTTATCTATTCGGTTCCAAAGTAGATTTTTTATGTCTTTCTCACGTGGTCGGAAAAACGTTCGTTTACTTAAAATGCTTAGAATCGTTCAAAGTATACGTGTGAATTTTTTTAAAATTTTTTGAGACCATTTTACAGTTTTAAAAAATTGGTCATGGAAAAAGAAAAAGAATTTCCAAAAATTCTAAAAAAAAATCACGCAACGGGTTAAAGAAATCACCATGGAAACCGAAAGCTTTCAACAAAGTTGAACTGATATTTTCGGAACAAAATATTTCCGGGGTATCGGTATTCGGGATTGCTATCCCTCGTCATATTTAATCAATTAACTTGTAAATTTACTTATTTATGTATATACGTAGTTTGGTGAAGTAAACTCCTAAAATACGGTAAGCTATTTGTAATTACTGCTTACTGTGAATAATTTAAATATAGTACGAGTATTGCATGTTCGTCTGACAAGATTTTCAGTTACACACAAATGTTAGTATAGAAAAGTACAAAATGTTTAAGATATCCGAAAATGATTTTGACTATGCAATTGATTCTTTGATGCTTCATGAGGATATGGAAAATGTGCTTAACGTTTCTAAAAGTAAAAGCATTTCTTTTGAACGAAACCCAGATTTATTGCAAAGACGTCGAGAACGTGAGAAAAGGACTGAATTAAAGTCAAGTAATGGATCAACTGCTGAAGTATATGACCAGGTAAGTGTGTAAGTGTTAAATTAGTTGAAAAAACATTGCCTTATTTCCTTGGTGAATAATAAGTCAGATTCGCTGATAAAAGTTGAGAATATCTAAAATATTTCTATGTACTCGAAAAAATTCAGTTTAAACTTTGAATCAGAAGACGCTATAAAATTTTTATGTAAAATAACTCGCTGATTGCAATTTTTTTTTTTTTTTTCTGTGGATACGTTTTCGAGAAACCCTCTCTGACCTCATTGAATCTCAGATATCTCATAAATCAGTTAGGCCATCTTAACGTGCAAGACATCAAATTAAAGGTTATAAACATTCACATAAGTGTTTAATACTTCAATACTTTTTCAATTAGTTTCTTATTTAACATTTATTAATTAACATTTTGAAAAATGTTTTTATGTGGTGTGATATTTGTTATTTTTCGTAATTTTACAAATTTTCAAATTTAATTATTAGCAAAATGCAAATTTTTTTTTTTGGATTTGGCTTTGTTTTTGTAATGTTGGTGTTTTTATTAAAAAACATCGAACAGTAAGCTCCAAGCACCAATGACATTTGACATATGCTTTGATGGTGGCTTTTAATGTAAATCATTATCTGTTCAAAACAATTAAAATCATCAATCAGTTGTTTATAAAACTAAAAAAGCATTTTTGTCCTGAAGATATTTATAAATAACTGACGAAACGACGCGTCGCACACTGTGGCAGATTCTCTCAATACCTGCCGTTAATTCAAAAAATTAAATGTTATTTCAGGATTCCCTTTTATATTGGTTAAGTAAAATATTGACCAACGTACTATTTGCCATTTTTCAAATAACTTTTAACAAATCCATTTCATCACTACATCACGCTAAACTTAAATTTTGTAGTTTTTTAGTTTTTGGAACAGATGATGATTTACATTATTAGCTACCAACAGACTGTAGACTGAAATAATTTTTATAAGTTATTTCCATATTAATCAAAGCAGTTTTTTTGCTATAGTTCACTAATAGACTAAGAGCCAGCGCTTGGCTGACCCTCCTCATAGTATCAAAGCTGAATTTTTTTGTGAGTGTTCTTCCAATAGTAGGTATGAACTTCTGTTCTAGTGAATTCCTGAGAGGTGGTGCCTACGTGAGATATCGGGCGCAAAAGGTCGAGAAAAACAGTTTTTTGCAAATATCTCGCTAACGGTTTTATCTATAAAAAAAATAACATCCACAATTTTGTAGCTCATTAAATTTCATATCGAAAAGTGGTGCAAATTGTTTTCGCACTACCTATAGTTTAGGAGATATGGTCCAGTGAAATTGAGCTTTCCAACCCAACATATAAAATCCATAACTTTTTTCTTTAGTCGGCCTATTTTTTAGTTTCAAATTATGCACCAAAATTCGAGACCGATTTCACTGTCGTACAAAAAGTTATTCAGGCACAAAGGTCGAGAAAATTAGTATCTAGCTAACGCTTATTTGTACAAAAAAATGGTGCTCTACAATTTTGTAGCTCAGAAAATTTCATATCAAAAAGTGGTGCAAATTATTTTCGTACGACCGACAGTTTAGGAGATATCCTATTTTAAGGTATTTTCCGCATACAAGTGTACATAGTAATATGAGTGTTGATTTTCAAAGCACTATAACTACGCCTACGTCATAGTATCATGGTTGAATTTTTTTGTGGCTATTTTTGCAGTAGTGGGTACCAACTTTTGTTTTAGTCAAACCGTGAGAGGTGGTGCCTTCGCGAGATATCGATCATAGTTATAGTAATTTGAAAATCAACTTTCAAAAAACTGATTTTCTCTACCTTTCCCACCCGATATCTCGCTAAGGCACCACCGCTCATGGTTTGACTAAAACAAAAGTTAGTACCCACTATTGGAATAATACCCACAAAAAAATGCAGCCATGATACCATGACGTAGGCATAGTTATAGTAATTTCAAAATCAATTTTAAAAAAACTGATTTTCTCAACTTTTGCACCCGATATCTAAGGAAGGCACCACCTCTCACGGTTTGACTGAAACAAAAGTCAGTACCCACTATTGGAAGAATACCCACAAAAAAATGCAGCCATGATACCATAACGTAGGCATAGTTATAGTAATTTCAAAATCAATTTTCAAAAAACTTATTTTCTCGACTTTGCACCCGATATCTCACGAAGGCACCACCTCTCACGGTTTGACTGAACAAAAGTCAGTACCCACTATTGGAAGAATACCCACAAAAAAATGCAGCCATGATACCATGACGTAGGCATAGTTACAGTAATTTCAAAATCAACTTTCAAAAAACTGATTTTCTCTACATTTTGCACCCGATATTTAGCGAAGGCACCACCTCTCACGATTTAACTAAAACAAAAGTTAGAATTCCTTATTAGAAGAATACCCACAAAAAAAGTCAGCCATGATTCTATGACGTTGGCGTAGTTAGAGTACTTTGAAAATCAACATTTATATTACTATGAACACTTGCATACGGAAAATACCTTAAAATAGGATATCTCCTAAACTGTGGGTCGTACGAAAATAATTTGTACCACTTTTTGATATGAAATTTTCTGAGCTACAAAATTGTGGAGCACCATTTTTTTGTAGAAATAAGCGTTAGCGAGATACTAATTTTCTCGACCTTTTTGCCTGAATAACTTTTTGTACGACAGTGAAATCGGTCTCGAATTTTGGTGCATAATTTGAAACTAAAAAATAGGCCGACTAAAGAAAAAAATTATGGATTTTATATGTTGGGTTGGAAAGTCCAATTTCACTGGACCATATCTCCTAAACTACAGGTAGTGCGAAAACAATTTGCACCACTTTTCGATATGAAATTTAATGAGCTACAAAATTGTGGATGTTATTTTTTTTATAGATAAAACCGTTAGCGAGATATTTGCAAAAAACTGTTTTTCTCGACCTTTTGCGCCCGATATCTCACGTAGGCACCACCTCTCAGGAATTCACTAAAACAGAAGTTCATACCTACTATTGGAAGAACACTCACAAAAAAATTCAGCTTTGATACTATGAGGAGGGTCAGCCAAGCGCTGGCTCTCCGTCTATAACTTTTAATGTTATTTGACCATGGAACCTTCATCTTCAGGTATGTAACCGTATATAAATATATTTTTTTCTTTAAAAATGTTAACATCTTAAGGTAGGTAAGTAAAATAAAATGGAGACGAACATTTTTACGAAATTAAATAAATAATAAATAATTTGTTTAGGTTCCAAGCCTTTCCAAGCATTGTATGCATGTATTCTCCTTTGACTCCTAGGAGGAGCATAGGGCCAATATGAAATCTCTCCATTTATCACGATCCCTTGCGATGACTTTAATCTCTTGCCACGACTTTTCCGATTCTTGGATTTCCTTTTCCAGCGACCTCTTCCAGTTGGTCTTGGGTCTACCACGTGCTCTACTACCTTGTGGATTCCACTCAAGAGCCTGGCGACAAACTTCGCTGTGTGGTTTCCGGAGAGTGTGACCAACCCATCACCATTTGCGCAGCTTGATCTCGATTGCTATGGCCCTCTGATCCAAGCATTAATTGTCATTAATAAATATTCTGTTCAGTATTGACTTCTAGAAGCGACAAGAAAGTTTTACTACCTTTTGCTTCTTTCAAATTTACATCGATTTTTGGATCGAAACCTCAAATAAAATATTTTATCTTGCATTGCCGTCATTATTCATTATTCGAAATTTCAAATTTTATTATGGAAATGGCTTCTAACTTATTATTTGTCATGAGAAAATAACTTATAAACCTTATGTAATGTTCTGCACAGGGTAATTTTGAACAGCATTTCGGTTTTTTGTTAAAACAGCTTTAAAAGAGGACAGGTGGTCATCACGAACACTTAAGTAAGAAATTATCTCATTTCAAGTCCCAATGTAGGTCAAAATGGCTGAAAGCGTGGCGCTAATTTTCCTAGCAGAGCTGGCCTATACTATTCGTAGCAATTGTATGAAATTTGCTTCGATTACACTATGCAACAGCAAAATCTCCCAGTGAATGTCACTATCCATTACACATGTAAAATAGGCTGCTGATTCCGAAAATCGCATTATTTTTTTTTTTCGTGTCGTTTTCGAGATATCGGTCATTTTCGGTTTTTGGACCAAAAAAAAAGATAGTTCCATTTAAATACAAATATCTCAAGAGCTAATATTTGTATTCAAATGTATTATATGTCATATTAAAGGTAATTGAATTACCTACAAATGATGTTCACATCACTTTTTGGTTGGTTTGTTAGTTTCGGCGAAATAAATAGATTTCTAAAAAAAACATTTTTTTTTTTCGAAAAAATTGACAAAAAATCAAAATCAACTGCAGATTTATACAAGAAGAAATAACTTTTTTATAATTTTTTTTTTTGTGTCATAGACTATATATTTGTGAAGAAAATAAGATACCACTTAAAAAAATCGATGGAAAAATGCAAAAGTTGTATACAATTCATTGAAAAGTTACCAAAATGCGTTTTTCCCTATTTGATTCGTTTTTTTGTAATAAACTGTTCGATAATTTAAACTTTTTGTAAAACACATGAGAAAATCCAAAAAATTCTTAAAGTAGGCGTTAAAAAAAAAATACCCGTGTCTCGTCGTTTTTCTCCAGCACGTCAGATTTTTTTTTTAATCGATTTTTGAAGTTTTTTAATCCACTGTACATGAAAAATATCAAAATAGCGCATTTTTGTGTTAAATCGATGAATTTAACTATATGATCCTTACATTTGAGGTGTATTATGTGTTCAGTAAACTTATGCAGGATATTACGAGGAATATTTTTATAGACAATTTTAACCCTCTAAAACCCCCACATGTGGGTCATTTTGACCTTTGCAAGGAAAAATCGTAGATGACCATTCACCACTTTTTTGGAAAGGGAAAAAGCAAGATGTTGAAGTTTATTTTACGGAATAGAGCAGAAAAAATCCTTGCGACCTTGAAGTTAATTTGAAAAACAGCAAAAACGTCGTTTTCTGCACCTTAAGTTTAGGATACCTTGAAATTCTGAAGAGGTAGAAGGATTCTGTGGCCAGTTTTGGAATCAGCACAACAGAGTCTATTGGAATCGTTTTTTTAAACTGGGAAAAATTCACGTTCCAGGTTTGTACGCACATCACTTAAAGTGGTGCAAAACTGTCAACATGTTTTCGAAATGGTTTATTGTTCATTATTTTTTTATGGTTTGAAGTTTGGTAAAAATGCTCACATATTTGGATAGAGGAAAGGTTAGGCTTCCGTTTGGTTTATATTTCTTGTTTTTCATGTAACCAGAACGGACGCTATAGCAGTACAAAGTAAAAAAAAACAAACATGTTGACAGTTTTGCTTCCTACTGTATGTATATACATATATATGTATATACATACAGTAGGAAGCAAAACTGTCAACATGTTTGCTATTTTTGATTTAGTACTGCTATAGCGTCTGTTCTGATTACATGATCAAGAAGAAATATGTACCAAACGGAAGTTTAACATTTCCTCTATTCAAATATGTGAAAAATTTTACCGAACTTTACACCATAAAAAAATAATGAACAAAAAACCATTCCGAAAACATGTTGACAGTTTTGCACCACTTTAAGTGATGTGCGTACAAACCTGGAACGTGAATTTTTCCAAGTTTAAAAAAACGATTCCAATAGATTCTGTTGTGTTGATTCCAAAACTGGCCACAGAATCCCTCTACCTTGTCAAAATTTCGAGGCATCCTAAACTTAAAGTGCAAAAAACCACGTTTTTGCTGTTTTTCAAATTAAGTTCCTGGTCGCAAGGATTTTTTCTGCTCTATTCCGCAAAATAAACGTGAACATCTTGCTTTTTCTCTTTCCAAAAAAGTGGTGAATAGTCATCTATGATTTTTTTTCGCGAAGTTATGCCCACTCTAATATGACATCATGAAATACCCAAAATTCATACTAAGAGTAATTTAGGTATTTTTTGGCCATATTTCTCCAGAAGGATATGTTTATAAACCATGTATACCAATTGAACCATATTATGATGGCATAAATCCAAACCCTGCCGCTATATCCGTTTTTTTAAGATTTCATGATGTTATCTGAGATTGGCCATAACTTTGCAAAGAAAAATCGTAGATGACTACTCATCACTTTTTTGGAAAGGGAAAAAGCAAGATGTTTAAGTTTATTTTATGGAATAGAGCAGAAAAAATCCTTGCGACCTTGAACTTAATTTGAAAAACAGCAAAAACGTCGTTTTTTGCACTTTAAGTTTAGGATACCTCGAAATTTTGACTAGGTAGAGGGATTCTGTGGCCAGTTTTGAAATCAGCACAACAGAATCTATTGGAATCGTTTTTTTAAACTTGGAAAAATTCACGTTCCAGGTTTGTGCGCACATCACTTAAAATGGTGCAAAACTGTCAACATGTTTTCGGAATGGTTTTTTGTTCATTATTTTTTTATGGTGTGAAGTTTGGTAAAATTTTTCACATATTTGAATAGAGGAAATGTTAAGCTTCCGTTTGGT
The DNA here is from genome assembly GCA_951812925.1 of Calliopum simillimum. Lineage (NCBI taxonomy): Eukaryota > Metazoa > Arthropoda > Insecta > Diptera > Lauxaniidae > Calliopum > Calliopum simillimum. The sequence continues at coordinate 77,439,879 of OX638368.1, read as the reverse complement.
ACATATTTCTTCTTGATCATGTAATCAGAACAGACGCTATAGCAGTAATAAGTCAAAAATAGCAAACATGTTGACAGTTTTGCTTCCTACTGTATATATTAGGGTGGGCCGATTTGAAAACTGATCTCGGCTACCCCCCTATGTGAAAGTTCATTCAATTCTATGAATATTTGCCCGAGGAACTATACCTCTGCGTTTAACTTTAGTTCGGCGCATTTTTGATCGAAAGTTGTACCTTTCATCAATATTTTTTTTTATTTTCATACTAAATTTTTAAAATTTTTATAAAGACAAAAGTAATGTCATTATATGATTTGACTGGTATTCTGTCAGTAATCAATTAAATTGGGTTCTGTTTTTACGAAAAGTTTACTTGATAACGTGGAATTGATTATATTTATTTCAAAAAATTATATCGGTCAAATTATATATATTTATTATAAACGATTCATATTTTTACATAGATTTTTGGTATATTGTTCTGTAAAATTAAAAAAAGCGGCTAATTTATTTCCTAAAACTGCCACTAGATGTTGCCCTGAAAAAAAAATTAGTGTCAGATTCGGTATCCTAGCATCCAAAAACACTTGGGTTGGTGTTTCGATTGAAAAAATCCATGTACAAATATGAATCGTTTATAATAAATCGATTATTTGACCGATATAATTTTTTGGAATAAATATAATCAATTCCACGCTATTAAGTAAACTTTTCGTAAAAACAAAACCCAATTTTATGGGTTACTGACAGAATACCAGCCAAAACATATTATGATATTACTTTTGTCTCTATAGGAATTTTGAGAACTAAGCATAAAAATAAATATTAAATTTAAAAAAGTAAAATTTTTAACTGAAAATGCGCCGAACTAAAGTTGAACGTAGAGGTATGGTTCTTTGGGCAAATATTCATAGAATTGTATGAACTTTCAGCCTAGGTTGGTATTTTGTTTGAAAAAATTCATCCAAAAATATGAATCGTTTATTTTGAAAGTCGGTCATGATAATCGGCTATTTGACCCATATCACTTTTTTAAATATATAGCATCAATTCCACACCATCAAGTGAACTTTTTATGTAAACAGAACCCAATTTAATTGATTATTGCCAGAATACCGGCCAAATCATATAATGACATTACTTTTGTCTTTATAAAAATTTTTAAAATTTAGTATGAAAATAAAAAAATATTAATAAAAGGTAAAATTTTCGATCAAAAATGCGTCGAACTAAAGTTGAACGCAGAGGTATAGTTCGTTGGGCAAATATTCATAGAATTGAATGAACTTTCACATAGGAGGGTAGCCGAGGTCGATAAAATTTCGTCCATACAATTTGGCCCACCCTAATATATATACATACGTATATATAAATCTATATATATACATAATAAAATAACAATATTACAATTTTTAATATAAAATTAAATTTCATATTGAATGATAAAAATAGTATAATTTTATATCATAAATTGTTAGAAAAAAAATTATCAACTTATTTAAAGCAGTAATGGAAATTTAAGTTCCTCTCTTCGGAATTTTAAAATTCTTTGAATTACGCGCTTCTTTTTGCTTTGGACTCCAAAACTATACCTATCGGTGTGTACCTGCCCACATTTTAGAAAGTATACCGTTATGTATGTATACTCACGCTGCTCCAACTCGAGAAATACGTTTATGCATCATTGGTATTGTAGTGTAGCACTTTATTTATAAAAACCTAAAATTCTGTTATGCTTGAAAAACGCTAAATATTGAAATATTTATCGACTTATACTTGCCATGGGGCGCTCCTGCACCACTTGATTTGTCCGCCAATAGTATTATTATCTAAAAAATTATCTTTGTATATAGTCCGACGGTTATTAATAAAATTTAAGCTTTGCGTAAAATCTGAACTTTAGATAGATTTAATAAATAAAAAAAATTGCCATGTTTTGTCGGACTGCAATTTGGGTGCATTATATTTTTCGGACACACATTCAATTAAGCATGTAAACCTTTCACAAATCTAATTTTTTTTTTGTCCGACAGTTATTAATAAATTTCCACTAACTCGTGGAAAAGCCGATTTTCACTGTTGGACGGAAAAATCGGCAAGTATATTTTGTCGGACAATGTAAAAATATTATTTTGCACGTTATTTTTAAACGATATTGAAAAAATCAGCTTGTTATTACTAAATTTGTTTAACACATTTTTTTGGCATGTTTAGTTTGGCAGACACTCTTATGCAACCAACATTTTTGTCGGACAAGTTTTTTTTCGGATATTCCACGAAGTCGACTTTTGAATTCATTAAACAGCAATATGTTATTAATAAATTTGGTACACCACTTCAAATTGACCACTTTTGGAAAAGCTGGAGAGGAAAAGCCCCCGATTCAGAAAGTTTCCCAAGAGATATTTGGGGGTCTAGGTATAATTAAGCTATCCTAAAAGTTATAAGGTGTTATGTATGAGTAGTACAATATGTCGCCTGGCACCTAGACTATTAGCTCACGGTTCTTTTAAAAAAATTTGAAACCGATTTTAAATGGATTTTAAGTAAAAAAAGGTTATGCTCCTGAAATGTTCATGAAAAGATGATTGTTAATTCTCATAATTTGGAAAATTATTTAGACGTTTATGATTTTGATTTCGAAATTACAAAAAAAAAAAAAAAAAATGATGTACATATCTTAAAATCCAAGATGTGCTGTTGTGTGTAGTAATTTAATTTTTTAAGTACGATATAAACAGTGGTAATATTTTTGACTTTCATCTACATTTTGGTATCGATGGTGGCGCAAAATCTTTATAATGTACCCTATGTATGTAATCAAAAGATAAAGTGGAAAGATACTGGAGTAAAAAAATTATTTATTATTGCCCTCGTTCCGCATATTCAAGAGAATTACAACAACGTCTTATGTATTTGGTCGAGACTAAAAATAAATGAATATCCGGCAACAGTAACAACCAATTTGAAGCTTGCAAGTATTATTTCTGGTTTATCGGGTAGTTCTAGCTGTTATCCGTATATTTGGTGTGATATGTCCAAAGATAACCTGAGACTCTGTGGTATCATGAGGACAACAGGAAATTATAAAAAGAATACGAACCCAGTGTGAAACTGATCCGTAACGGATAAAAAAGCCGAGATATGAACCGTTTAGCACACTGGGAAAGATCTTAAAAATTGTATTCACCCTCTTATGTTTGATTCGGATAGTGACCAATTAATTTTAGATGTTATGCCCCCAGAACTTCATTATCTAATCCGAATATTATGGCCTCAATATTGACATGTTGACAAAAAGTTCACAGACGGTGGAAAATTTTCATTCAAAGGGAATGCATGTAAGTTGTTGTTGAAAAATATTGACAAACTTCAACAGATATGCGAAGCTGAAAATGATATATGGGTATTAGACCTATTTTAAAATCAAAAATGTAAAAAAACCTTGTTCCCAGGGGCTAAAAAGTTTCCTATTGGTGTAAGTATCAAGCATAAAAATTTTGGTCCTGATTGAAAAATATTTGACCGTGCCGCAAGGCCGTTGAAGGTCGGAAAAACGCTATTAATATGGAAAAATATGGCTTTAATCACAAGAATCAGTCCTATCTTTTTTAACTATTTGACATAAGTGAATGAAATTTGGTGTGTGTATGAACAATGCTTGAGTAAATTGCATTCAATAAAAAAATGCGAGGTGCCACGTCCCCTCGAACCGAAATTCTGGTTTCTCTGGAAATATTGGACTCAGAGGAATGAGATTCGGTACAAAGGCAACAATCTCCATTGGAGATTGCAGCTTTTGCTTTGATTACTAAACTTCTTAAGCAAAACTTCTTAGAGCTCCGCCAAAGAATAATATTATTTTTTCACCATTTTTATTGGTTTTAGCAACTAATGAAGTCATGTACCTAATTTCAGCGAAATCGAAGGGGGTGTGGCAGTTCGATTATTACAAACCTAGTAATTTCCACTTGATTGAAACAAGCACAACAATCTCCAAATTTCTTATCGAATTTGTCCATAAACCCCTGTGAGGATTTGATTCAAACTTGATTAACATCCTTATCTAACTCTATTCTACAGAATTGCAAAACATACAGTTTACTAAATTCGTGTATCTTCAGAGCTACACGTTTTCGTTAGTTTTCACAAAATTGAAAAAAGTGGAGATTGTCGAATTTTCTTCTATACCCCTCATATGTAATTGGCACTGGGAAAAAAATTTTTAATAAAAAATGGGCGGGGTCACGCCCCCTACTAAAAAAATCAAATTAGTCATATCTCTGAAACTATTCGGCACATATGAATAAGATTTGATTTCAGGTAAAGTGAAGCGAACAGGATATGGCACTGTAAAAATGTTAAACTAATTTAAGGTACTTAGTTGATATTGAAGCAGTATTTTTTTCTGTTTTTAATTGGTCTCCTAGGTATAGACACCAAGCAAAAATTTGGTCTAGATCGGAACATATTTGACCGTGCCCGCAGGCCGTTAAAGGTCGGAAAACGCTATTTATATGAAAAAAAGATACAATCAATCCTATCTTTGAAAATATGTATTTGACATAGGAGGATGAGATTTAGCACATACTTATGTGAACAATACTTGAGTTAATAGTATCCAATAAAAAAATGGGCAGCGCCACGCCCCCTCCATCCGAAATTTGTCGTATCTCTGAAAATTTTTGACTCACGTAAATGAGGTTTGGTACATATTTAATTGGCACTATGTTTCGTCACACTGCCCTCCCCATATGGCGTTGGTCTTTCAATGTGTACCACTTTTAATTTACCTTTGCTACCGAGGAATTTTTGGATTCGATACACAACATCGTTAATCCTTGTGACGATCCGGTAAGGTCCCTCTCAATGAGTCTGTAATTTAGGGGACAAGTCTCGTTTTCGTTGTGGGTTGTGTAGCAGCACTAATTGACCTTCTTTGAACCCTTCAGTATTTGCTCGCAGGTCCTACTTGTCGCTAGCCAACTGAGCACGTCTCATGATAATCTCGTGCATATCAGCCAGTTATTCTCTTTTTCGCGACATGTAATCGTCAGCATGGGTCGTTTCTGGGATCTGCTGGAAGCCTTCAGTCCGTACCAAAAATGGCTTTTGCTGGCGTGACTGAAGTGGTATCATGTATTGACGAACGATAAGCCATCAGAAACATTGGTAGACGCTCATCCCAATCTTTTTGTCCTTTGTCGACAACCTTTTTCAGATGCTTCTCTAGAGTACGGTTGAACCTTTCGACCATGCCAGCAGGCCACAAACTTCCTTAAAAAGTGCCGACTCAAAATTTCGTCCTTGATCAGAATGCAACTCAAGTGGAGCTCCATGTCGACAAATAGAATTTTTGATAAAAATGTTTTTGCTTCTTGATTGGGAATGGGATATATTTCTGGCCACTTACTGAAGTAATCAATTACCCCAAGAATGTATTTATTTCCTGCATTGCTGATTGGAAAAGGTCCAGCTATATCCATGGCTATCCTCTCAAAGGGAGTTTTAACGTTATACTGATGCATTTTTCCCAGAGTTCGTCGCCTTGGTCCTTTAGCATTTGCACTTTGATCACAACGGCGGATCCAGTCAGCCACTCTTTCTTGGTATCCTACCCAGCTAAACCGTTTCTTTATTTTCTCTGTGGTTTTTGTTATGCCCAGATGTCCACCACTCGATTCATAGTAATAATCCTCGATTATTTCCTTAAATTTTGCCTTTGGAATAACCAGCAGCTTTGAGCGAATTTTATCATTCTCGCTTTCTCAGAGTCGGTACAGGCAACCATCATGCAATTCCAAACTTTGCCATTGCGCCCAGTATGCTTTACAGATTTGGCTTTCACTTGAGATTTCTTGCCACGCCGGTTTCCTACCCAGCTGCTTATACATAATTATAGTTGCCAAATCTGTATCACTGCGCTTGTCCCGTTGTATCTCCTTATTCGTGAATTTTTCTTAAGGCATAACATTCAAAAGACGCTCAATTGTTTTAGCTATCTCTCTTTTTCGTCGCTCTCTTTCCAGAGCCAGTTCTTTACGTTCTTCAGCTAAACTTCTTTTTGTAGTTGACGTTCACGAATTTCACGACGGCGTCTTTCTTCTTCGCGAAGCTCGCGTTATTTTTCTCTTAAGCGTTGTCGTTCTCATTCCTTACGTATTTTTTGATAAGAAAGAATCTCCGTCTGTCGTATGCGATCACTTTCTCTTTCTTTTTGACGTTGCTTGCGTTCTCGATAATAGTCACGACTGCGGTCGTTACCATTGTCGCCATCGTTTACCATATTTTCAATTTTTCTTCTTGGTAAGCAGTCACGTGCCATGTGTCCCTGCTAACCACAGTTATAGCATTTTCCGCTGAAGCTACTGCTGGCGATTGACATATTTTTCTTTTCAGCCTCCACCTCCATCCGACGAGTTTTCAATGTTGGGCGACATATCAATGCAATTGCTTCTCCAGTCCGTGAATCTGTTTCATGTGATCACTGCCATATTTTCGCTGCAAGGCATCCATCACTGCCCTGTAATTTTTCTGCTCCGCCACTAGAACCGTTTGCAATACTTCTGCAGCTGCGCCTTTTAATGCGACGATGAGCGCTGCTGCTGCGCTATCGTTATCCCAATGGTTATGAGCGGATGTTGTTTCGAACTGGAGCTTGAAAACACAGAATGGCGTTGTTCCATCTTATGTGGGTGCCTTAACTCACTTGAGTTGTTGGTTCGCTTATTTCCAACTGTTAAATCCTGTTACAAACGCTTTTAAGATTATTTTGAACTTTTTCGTTGAAGGATTCAACGTCATCTCGTAACTCAGTCACTTTTGCATCGAAGCCATTTACTATTTTTTCAACAACCGTACGAACAGCCTCCATATTTTGATTCATTGTGTGCATCAGCGTCGCGTTCTGACTTAAGCTCTGATTAGTTTCTTCCCGAACCGCCTGGATATTTTTATTTATTATTTGCGACCTCACCATTAACATGTGCTCGAACTTTGACATATCTACAACTTCACCACTTGCCGCCGGTCCAGAAACTTCCTCCACTTTCGATGCCTCATCTGTTGAATTAGGTGCAAAGTCATGCTCATCAACGTTCACACCATCTTCTTCAAGAGCACTCCGCAATCGCTGCTGCAGTTCCAACTTTCTGCCAGCCGTTTGTTAATCCCGCTTTTCCAACTCTTTTTTAAGTTTTCAATTATAAGATCTTCAAACTTAACCATTTTTTTTTTTGTTTGATTGATTGCTAATTCTTTTTTCACAATCCCACTTCTGACACCAATTGTTACGAAATTTCCTGTCTGTTATGACGATAATTTCCGCCTCTTACAGTTTTCTGAGTTCGTTGACTGGATTGTGTAGCAATCAAAAACACACACTTTATTTAATTATAAAATGGTTTGTTTAAATTACAAATGTTTATTTTTACACGGTACAATTGTTTATTTATATTCAAACTCTAATATTACAATTAGCACTTTATTTACTTTCACTGGCACTGTGTAGACAAAATTTTCACTTTATTGCTTAAAATCAATTGACTTGCAGCACTCTTGATCAGCTTCTTTTATACCTGTAGAATCGCAATAACGAAACATCTGGAAACATCTCGGTGATTACCTCTTCTAATAATTTCTTGATAGTAGGCATCATTATTTTTATTGACAACTCGAACTGTCAGATACTTTCGTGAAGTTTCTTTCCATTTATTTGTGCTAAAGGATTTTTTGTCACAATATTCATATATTTACGTTATATAATATGCGTAATATATTTATATTTATTCAATTCATAATCAATTTAATTTGTAATTTAAGTAGTTACTTTATATTATACAATATTATCCACATAATTATTATAAAAGTGCAAATAAATCAAATTTTTTGCAGAAAACTCGGTGTCTGTACTTCCTTGCCATTGAAATTTGAGATTAAATAGGAATTTAGATCATATGCATTACTATTTTAGTGGTTTTACAACTTGAAGGAATCGAAATTTTAATTAAAAAAAAAATTTTTACTTAAAATCCATTTTAAAGACATATGTTACCTTAAAGGATTTTATAAGGTCTTTTATTATGTTTCTCATACATATAAAAAAATAACAGAAAAAGAATTTCGAGGTGACAAGAAAATTTTATTTAAATTTTTTTAAAAGCATCTTGAGCTATGTGTAACAATTTACTTACAAAAAATCATATACACTGACTCATAAAATTTTGTGAATTTTGCAATGCTATGAAAAGAAACAGTGTTTTGTACATGGTTTTTAAGGAAAACAGACAAAGTTATTAGCTATTATACTAAAAGAAACTTAAACGTTCAAATCTCAATTAAAATAAAATTATAACACCTTAACTTGAGGTCGCAAATTTAAAAAACAAAACAAATTTTTTTCAAATTATATTTTATTTTAAAAAAAAACTGAATGCATTTCGACCAGCCTGCTAGTCATCTTCGGCAACACGAATGATTAAAATAAGAAGAAACTTGGATTTAACAAAGAACAGGGAATTGAACACAAAGGAAAAACTAAACATTTTCAACAATATAAACTAAAAGCTCTTTGGTGAACTTTTTACATACATTTTATAAATAAAGCATTAAACAGAGCAAAAACATTTTTAACATTGTAAAGCCCGTTGGTGTACAACTTAAAAACCGGAATTTGACGGTGGATGTCCGTACTAACAAATATCGTGAAAGCTCGAACTTTATATATATGTCATTTTGAAGGTACATTTGACAGCTGTCAAAATCAGTCAACAAAACAATTTTACCTTGTGTGCATCATTATTATTTTTCACGATGAATAACTTCGAAAATTGGAGAAAAAGACAGCATTTGCGGGAGGTTCTGTTGGGTCATTTTTTTGCAAAGAAAACTGCTGCGGAAAGTCATAGTTTGCTTGTAGAAGTTTATGGGGACTATGCTCCAGCTGAATCAAGCTGTCGTTAGTGGTTTCGACGGTTTAAAAGTGGTGATTTTGATGTCGAAGACAAAGAACGTCCTGGTCAGGACCAGCTAGGTGTGATCCATTATGAGCTGTTGCCAGGTGGCCAAACCATTAATGCTCAACTCTATCATCAACAATTGATCCGATTGAAGCAGAAAATCCAGGCAGAGCGGCCAACGTATGCGACCAGACACGCGTCAATCATTTTCCACCGCGATAACGCTCGGCCACATATTACTGCCCCAGTCAAAAATTACCTGGAAAACAACGGATGGGAAATCAATACAAATTTTGCCTCATCCGCCTTATAGCCCAGACCTTGCACCATCAGGCTACCATTTGTTCCGATCAATGCAGAATGCCCTATCAGGAATACGGTTCACTTAAGTTCAAGATATCGAAAATTGGCTCGATTCATTTTTGGCCGCCAAGCCGGCGCAATTTTTTTGGGATGGAATTCATAAATTGCCTGAAAGATGGGGAAATGTTGTAGCTTCCAATGGACAATACTTTGAATAAAATATATTGTAACATTTTTCCACAATAAAGCATCAAATTTCGCTAAAAAATTCCGGTTTTTAAGTTGTACACCCAATACATATTTACGTTTCATAACAAAAATATAATTTGGAAAAAAATTTGTTTTGTTTTTTAAATTTGCGACCTCAAGTTAAGGTGTTATAATTTTATTTTAATTGAAATAGAGATCGCGGTAATGTTCAATTTTTAATATTTAGTTCAAATCTCATTTAAAAAAACTAAATAAAAGTTTACACATTTGATTAAATAATGCATTTTATGAAACATCTAAAGAAATTTACTTCGCTAAAGTACATGAATTTTCAAAATCATATCGTCTACAGCAAGCTTATAACTATAATTGTAAGGAACTTAGTAATTTGTGTGGTACCCTCTGTTGCTTTGAACTGCTGCTAATCTTCAAAAAATTCTGGTGTTATTTTACCAAATTCTTCTTGTAGAGCACTTTGAAGGCTAATTTTGGACGATATATGGTGTATTCTCATACGATCCTCAAGATGCGATCACAGATTCTCTATAGGGTTCAAATCTGGACTTTGCGGTGGCGTTATAAGTTGTTTTGTATTATGCAATATCCACATTTTGACGTCCCAGGCCGTTATCTTGTTGGAATAAAAATGATCGAGAAGCTAAACCCATTTTAGTAGCGCTAGTTTCTAAATTCTCCTTCAAGATTGACAAATATAAGTACTTTCTTATGCATTATACCATCTTTAAATTTTAAATTTCCAACACCATGGGCGGACATGCACCCCCAAACCATAACGGAACCTCCGCCGTGTTTCATAGTTGCTTTTATATTGCTTAGTCGCAAGGCTTCTCCAGGCTTTCGCCACACCATGCGTCGGCCGTCTGAGCCAAAAATATTAAATTTACTTTCGTCACTGAATATTACACTCTCTCAGAAGTCTATTGTTTTCATTTTATAAGCAGTGGCGAAATTAAGGCGCTTAGTAGCATTTACTTTTGAAATCAGTGGCTTTTTCCTTGCCACTCGACCGTGTAAATTATTCTTTCTAAGCATTCTGCGCACTGTTTCATCAGAAACATTTGAATGTAGTGTTGTCTTTAGCTCGTTATTGATCTTTGGAGCTGAAAGATGCGGGTTTTGACGGTTCTTTTTCAAGATTTGCCTCTCCTCTCGTATTGATAATAATTTGGGTGACCGGAACGCGGAAAATTTTCGAGAGAATTTCGTTCTTTCATGCGTTTTATGACAGTACATATTGCGGAAGAGCATCGATTAAACATCTCTGCAATATATTTGTTCGGTCGACCTTCATTATGCAGATACAAAATTATTTTCTTATCGGATTCACGCTGGAGTTACAAGCAACGCGTCGTCGCTTTATCGCGGCACACGCTTCTGTCAGAAAAAGTTGAAACCTTGCGTTGAACGCGTTGAAAGTCAAAAAGCATATGACGCAAAAAGTTGAGCAACTTTCAACTTTTTCTACGCTTTCTCGCGTCAAGCTTATTAAACACACCTTTCAATTTTTTCAATTTCAAAACGTTTTTTTTTTTTCAACTCTGACTGCTAATATAAATAAATAAGAAAACTATTTAAATTTAAAATTATTTCGGTGAGCTCCGAAAAAATAGAAAAATCTCTGGATACTTCCATTTCCTCAGCACAAACTTTTTTTATTGCTTTAAATTTTGTGAACTGTCAGCTGTTGTCGTAAAAAACTTTGACGCGAGGAAGCAGGGCATGTAACTCTAAAAACGAGACGCTTGAAATGCCATGACGCGGTAAAGCAACGACGCGTTGCTTGTAACTCCAGGTTCAGTAAATTCTTTGCCTCTAGGCATTTTTAAATTTCACACTTCAAAAATTTATTGAAAACTGACGATAAGTTTCTAATTATGGTGTTTCTATGCTTAACTGAACTCAAATATCCAAACTGAGTATATAAACAGGATGAACGGTACTATTTGTGCATAGATTCACATACATTTATGAGGTAGGAAAATCGTGGAAAAAAGTTACATTGCTGTAGCTGGATAACCAAACATAATTTTATGATCTTTTTTTTACAAAATTACTAAAGAAATACGGCTTTACTTAAATTAGTGAATACTTATATTAGTCACAGTATTTTTCAAACCAAAAAGTTGGAAGCAGGGTTTGATTTTGCTGAGCTATTTTTTAGCCTATTGATTTGTTGTGCTGCGACTATAGAAAAAATACGCAGCACAGCAATACAGTCGAAGCACAAATTTAAAATCGAACTGTCTGCTGTGCTGTGCTGTTTTTTCAATTCATAAGCAGTAGCAGAGCCGAAGCTCTTTTACGAAATCCGATCGCTTGCTGCTACAGTTGAAGTCGATTACATATTTCAAAATGTTTGCTTCGCCGCCGCTATGCTTTTCGAAAGAGAACGAAGCAATAGCAAAAGGAAACAAAAAAATTCAGGTTGCCACCTGTTTTTTTTTTATAAAATTTGCTTAAACTATATATTTAAAAAAAAAATTAATTTTAGCCTTGAACCGCTTAGATAAACTTTTAAAAATTCCAACATTTTTTTTTAAGATTTCCACCTTTTTTTTTCAATAAAATCAAAATTTTTTTCAATAAATTGCTAAAATCATAATTTTCTCTCTATAAATTGACATCTTGGGTCCAAAAACGACGAAACAAAAATTTAGGGTTGCCATATTCGGGTTGTCAGACGTTTTTTCGCAAAATTGCATTTCTTTAACATATTTCTTTACTGAAAGTTATAGAATCGACCCAAAAATCCATAATCAAGTTTTTGGGGTTACCACCTGGTTTTTTTTTAATAAAATCAAAATTTTTTTCAATAAATTGCAAAATATCATCATTTTTTCTCTATAAGTTGACATCTTGAGTCTAAAAACGACGAAATAAAAATTTAGGGTTGCCATATTCGGGTTGCCAGACGTCTTTTCGCAAAAAAATCGACCCAAAAACCCATAATAAATTTTTTGGGGTTGCCACCTGGTTTTTTTTAATAAAATCAAGTTTTACTATGCGTTTTTGGGTCGATTCTATAACTTTCAATGAAGAAAGTTATATTCGGGTTACCAGACACGGTGGTTTATAAAAAATTTTAACTTTTTGAAATACCACCCGCGATTTTTTTCAGGGATAATGTTGGGGGACCCTTCTAGTATCTAAATCCGCAAACCGCGAAATCAAACGTCCAGCCGTTTTTTTTTTTCGACCTTTTAGTTTTTTTAACGATTTTTGAGTATGTCTCGGTGTGTATATACATATAATGTACACATATATATATATATATATATGTATATACGTACATATATATACTTGTATATGTATATATGTGTAATATATATAGAGTAGAACGGGGCAATGTCGTGCACTCAACTTTGACATGCTCGTAAAGCCGTACATCTCAAGCGAATGCGACGAGTAAGCATCCGATCGAAAGATAATTTCGTTGGTTACATGCATGTGTAACAACATTTGTGTAGCGAGAAATTGTGTTTGTGTAAGTGAAGAAAAAAAAATGTGCACGACATTACCCCCCTCAAAATTTGTGGGGTAATGTCGTGCATTGTTTTCCGAGTATAGTAAAGGTACCAAAATGTGTGAGAAATGATAGGTAGTGGTTCTATTAGAGGAGATTTAGCATTATCATGTTTTTATTCATTATTGTACAAGTGTGAAGTACATAATATGTTGTGAAGAGTAGAACGGGGCAATGTCGTGCACTCAACTTTGACATGCTCGTAAAGCCGTACATCTGTAATGAACAGGGAAAATATTAATTTCATTACGCGGAAATACGGATAAATATATTAAGGTTTTTTTGGGTTAAAAAAGAAAATCTTCTCAAATTTCATTCTTGCCATAATCTAACTCATAAAAAAATCTTAGCCAATTTTTAATTTAAAAAGTAAGGTACACCTCTACTTTGGCATCACTGTTTTTGCTTAATACCATTGTACCCTACGTATAAAAATTTAAAATATCCGGTTGAGCATATTAAATCTTTCATTTTCTTTTGCTACAAGTGGGTATTTGATACTGTAAATTGCATGAGGTCTTTCTTTCCGCTAGAAGACTTCGAGTTGATATCATCAGTGTTTCAAATCTTCATTTAGACAGGTATATATATATTCATACATACATATATATGGAAACATATATAAATGTATATATGCAAGAAGATATTGATTTGTTTCGTCTTTACGACAATCTAATTCATTTAATTTATAAAAATTTTGTATAGGAAAGAAAGACTGAAATCTTCGAATAAATTTCAAAATTAGAGACGAAAAATTTTGGCCTCACTAATACCTAAATTCATGGGAAGAATATTTCTGCTTAATAAGCTGCAATTCATCAACTTACTTCGTAAGGAAAATATTAGGTAAATTTGTCTTAATTTATTTCATCAAAACCTTTCCAATCTAAAAAACAAAAATTTTCCTCTTAACATTAGGTTTGCTGAGTGTACGGGGTGCTGCACAAGCCACCCGCACTTTGCAAAAAACTCCTAACGGTGTCCCATGCAAGCATCGAGGGACAAATCATTGCTTTTGCTGCCTTAGAGAGTAGTATTATCGTGATCTACGGGAGAAAAGTTTAAAAACAAAGCATTCAGATTGCTAGTAAAATCGTCGATTTTTTGTATGCAGCATATGTAAATTTCTATATACCCAAAAAGTGATCGTAACTAGTGCTATTTAAAAATTAATTGAAAGTGAAAAATACCCTTAAAAATTCATCATAACGTAATGAGAACTTCTATTTCATCTATTCAATGATCGGAATTCCTATAGTTTATTAAAAACACTCAAAAACAGAACGAAAAAAAAAATATTGAAAACAAGAATACGAAAGTTAAAAAAACAAAAAACTTGTTTTAAAATAGTTGCATAGTGCAGGTAACGTAAAAATAAGCTTAAAATCTAAGTTAAATCTAAGTGCTAGGCTAAAGTTTTTTTTGAAATTGCTAAACATAAAAAGATGTGTTAAAGTAGAAAAAAAAAAATTATTTTGTGTCGTTAAAAAAACTCCTAAAAAATAGAAAATTAGAGTTCGTAAAAGAAAAAGAAAAAAAAATCAGGGCAAAAACAAGACAACCATAATGTAAAATTTAGTTAAAGAAATCATGTTTTAAGAAGTATTCCCCGGTTATCTATTGGTAAATTAATTAAATTGTTATTAATAAGTCTCTAGCCAGAACCAACGTTAACACCCACTACATCCAGATAAGATCTTACCTCGATGGATTTTGGTGAGTCATAAAGCATAATTTTTTAATGTTGTATATTTTTGTCGGTATAAAAGTTATTCTATAATGTTTATTAGTTGGTTTTAAGATTTTAAGAAACCAAAAGAAAAAGGTGCATTTCATTTTTGTAATGCTATGGTATAACATGATATCAAAAGAGATCGTGGTGAGCTTCTGAATTTTGCATAACGTTGCATTCCTAACTGCATCGCCGTGAATTGAAATGGTTTGTTTACATTTTTTTTTTTGTTAGATCTTGTTGATTTTTTTTTTTTGTATTTTTCTTGCTTAACTTGCACATATTATTCGCAAACTCTCATGCGAGTTATTTGAAAACACTTTCTATTAATTTTGGTTTAGACAAATAATTAGATTTTGAATTTCTACTTTTTGCCAATAAACGATAAAATAACACTATTATGAATCAGAAATACTGATTTTCCGAAAAAAAATATTATTAAAAATTTTGTGAACTTAACGTTTTTTTTTGTTTGTATCTAAACAACATAATGTTTAATAAAAATGTAACTGAAGTATAATTTTAGTAAAATGATTGGTTAATCTTTTTCTTAATTTCCGTATGGGTATGGTGGCGTAGGTAGTCGGCTCTAGGGATTCTTGTCATAAAATACATAAAGAATCATGGTTGGGAGGGTAGAGACTGTGCATCTCAATAACACCCAAAGATGTATTGTGCTGAAACGATTATCATTCGTTAGGTTTCTTTTCTTTCAGATAGTTTTGTTTATTTCAATTAACAGTAAATAAATTCATTTGCAGTGCTTTTCATTTATTTAATTTTCATCTTTAGCGTCTGTTTAAATAAAGGCAAATCAGGGATTCTTATAAATTATATTTTTTATCGTAATCGCTAAGTACGGATAAGAACCTACCCACAGGCTGATTTTGCTAGCCGTAGCCAGAAGAGTCCCGCCCACGTCCTTCACCCCCATGCAAACACTTTCGTGGAAAGCGACGGTTACACATCTCAAGGGAATGCAACGAGTAAGCATCCGATCGAAAGATAATTTTATTGGTTACATCCATGTGTAACAACATTTGTGTAGCGAGAAATTGTGTTTGTGTAAGTGAATGTGCACGGCATTACCCCAATGGTCGTTTTAAAGGTCAACTTCGATAACTCAGTGAAGCCCAAAATTTTTTCGAAAACCAAATACTTCTTTCTTTGGCAGGATATTTCGTTTTAGAAAACACTTACCTGGTATATTTTACCGCAAGGAAAATTATTTTTCTGACCCGATGAAAAAACACTTTTATCGTCCCAAAAGCGTTCGTTTGAAAAAAAAGGTTACTCTGTAGAGACGAACTGGTGAAAATTGCTAGTATTGTATGCATAAGCTCAGTAGGTCAGCAGGTCCCTACCTTACAAACAGTTGGTAAATCATTCAATTCTTTGGGCTTAAACAGCTAGTGCACGACATTACCCCCTGCACGACATTACCCCGTTCTACTCTATATGGATATATATATACATACATACATACATATAAAAGGTATCGTTTCGGCACCATTTATTTTTTAAAAAAATCGGTTTTTTCGTATTTAAGAAAAACACAAACAAAAACCGGAAACGAAAGTAGTCACTCCGGATGTGATTTTTGATGTTTAATCCGATTCAGGTATTAGAATTGCTCTATTACGTCTGAGATATCCTTACATATATGTTTAAAGGACACCATTTTTTTTCCTATTTTTGAAGTTATATAACAAGATAAGGTAATATTATGCCATAAAATCTGGTATGTCAGTTAATAGCCCTAGTTTTTTCCTTGAAAACTCAATCAAACCGATAACGATATCTTTTTTTTTTGTCGGAGACATTTTTGCCTAAAAAGTTAAAAAAGTGCTAAAACACGATTTTTGGCTATATTGGATGTTATATGCAGGACACACAAAATTTTTTTGGGAATTTCTATTACCAGAAACATTTGGTACTTTCTTTTGGCTTTAAATTGAGCTATCAAATGTTTATCTGCAATATTTCTCTGCAAAGTTATGTTAACTTTAAAATCACACCATGAAACTTAAAGCGAAAAATCTCGGTGTTCGGCTATATTTGATGTTGTATACAGTACGGACGAAATTCGTCTGCTCTTTTTTACCAACCGAAGCAATTTAAACCATTCTTTATCTTCAAAATGAGCTAACAAGTGGTCTCTTGTAATTGTTTTCTAAAAAGTTATGACTATTTTAAGACGACATGTTGCAGCTATACGTATATGGGCACGGCCACGTAAGACGAAGCTATACAACTTTTTTTTTTCTTTAAATCTCCCACTCATTTGCCCATATTTCATAAGTTTATATCTAATGCTGTCCAAAAATACCATTTTCAAGTATATAAGTTGATTTAAGGGGTGCTTTTTTCATAAAAACTTACTCTTGCTTCTGAAAAGAAAAAAAAATGCCAAAAAAACAAGTCCCGAAAAAAAGGTAAAAGTTTGCTTTATTTTTATTGTATCAATGCAATTTTGATTTCCGCAGAAAGAAAATGTTTGAAATTAAGGATTAACATTGATATTTTGAAGGAAAACCGGTTGCTTGTGCATATTTGTTGGCGATGAATTCTACCGCAATAAAAAACATAACGTTCCCAACGAAATATTTAAAGAAGTTTCTTGTAGCGGAAGTTAGTGGGTAAAATATTTAAATGCAATCACCCTTTTCGAGTATTTTCAGTCTAATTTCTGAATCCATTTTAAAATTACTTAAATAAAGTATCTACCATGGTGAACATAGCCACTAAATATGTGTAACGTTCCCAACATTTTTTAATCAAAAATCATAAGTTATATTTTTCTACTAAAATTTCTTCTGAATCCACGCGATGAGCTGTGTTGAAAGGGATAGAAATTCCTTACAATAATTTAAATCAATTAATAAGAACTGTTGGATTGAAGAGGAAATTATGGACATAAATCACGTTAATTGCTGTTTTGAGATCCATCCAAGTGCATAGGATATCACAAATATTTCGTTCTATACAGGCTTTTTAAAGCTTCCAAAACAACCTAGTAATATTCTTGTTACATGTACCAAATTTCATGCATCTGGCTTAATCCGTTCGGCCACCAGTCAGGGCTCAACATAAAAATCTGAAAAAACAGAAGAAAATTTATTTTCGATCTAATTTTTTTTGTTGAACCCAGACTGGCGGCCAAACGAATTTAGCTAGATGCATGAAATTTGGTACAGATAACGCCAATATTACTAAGCTGCCTGAGACAAAAATTGGACGTGATCGGTTAATCTCCACGCCTACTTCCCATACAACGTTTTAACTAGCATATATGGGAGGTAGGCGTGAACATTAACCGATCACGCTCAATTTTAATCCTGATCAGAAAATGGCTCTTAGTATTATCTGTACCAAGTTTCATGTAGATAGCTTTATCCTTTTGGGAGAAATCGTAATTTCAAAAAAAAATATGTATCGAGGTCTTGGAGCAAAAAATTTGTAATGTAGTGTAAATGGGAACCTTCCAAGGAATGAAATATTCACATATTTTCATCTTTATGGATGTTTGGACTGTTTGGCTGTATTTGCCCTCAATTTATTTATGGAAATTCATACGCATAACGTTCCCAACGCTTTTGCGTGACGAAACCAACGTTGCTTTAACGTCTATAAATCCACCAAAAATAATTTTTTCTGCACAATTTTAAGTTCAATCATAGCTTTGATCCTTTACCTTCAAATTATAGAAGATGTTCGGGAAAATACATTACTAGATTCGCAGACTTTTTAGAAAATGTGCACTGACCTCAAAAATTGTTGAAAAAAAAAATAACGTTCCCAACGGCACTTAAACTCTTATAACTTCTAAGCCATAAGTGATAGACAAAAACTTTGTTCCTACAAAATATTGGCCTTAGGGAGCCTTATTACATGCACTTAAGATATTATGATGTTTGATTAATTTTCAAAGAGATATGGGCAAAAATGTGCGTGCGAACGTAACGTTCCCAACGGTGGCCGTGCCCATATAAGGAATACTCGTACACTAGACACTCCTGTGAGTTTGCACTTCATAATGTAATTTTTAAATGGTCAGAACTTTGTAGAGAAATATTGCAGATGAACATTTGATAGCTCAATTGAAAGCCGAAAAAAAGAAATAAATGCTTCTGGTAATAGAAATTCACAGAAAAAATTTGTGTGTCCTGCATATAACATCCAATATAGCCAAAAATCGTGTTTTTGCACTTTTTTAACTTTTTAGGCAAAAATATCTCCGAAAAAAAAAAAGATATCGTTATCGGTTTGATTGAGTTTTCAAGAAAAAAACTGGGGCTATTAACTGTCATACCAGATTTTACGGCATAATATTACCTTATCTTGTTATATAACTTCAAAAATACTAAAAAAATGGTGTCCTTTAAACATATATGTAAGGATATCTCAAAGTCCAGACGTAATAGAGCAATTCTAATACCGGAATCGGATTAAACATCGAAAATAACATCTGGAGTGACTACGTTCGTTTCCGGTTTTTGTTTGTGTTTTTCTTAAACACGAAAAAACCGATTTTTTTAAAAAATAAATGGTGCGGAAACGATACCTTTTATATGTATGTATGTATGTATGTATATATATATCCATATATATATATTACACATATATACATATACATGTAAAGTGTGTTAAAACACTCAATGATGATTTCAATAAGTTTTATTAAAGAGTATTTTTGGGAAAATAATATTTCACAAATTCAAGTCTTAAATTATAATATTTAGAAAAAAAAACGATTAAATTGAATTATAATTAAATTAAAGATAATTAAGAAAAACAACTGAGGCAACTGAATTTCAATTAAATCAACTGAAACAACTTCAAACTAAAGCAACTGACGATCGAATTTTAATACAAAGTCTTTAAGTTATAACGACTGCGACTACTTAACAACGGATCAACTGCGAACGACGATGGTTAAAAAACGACTGACTGCTGACTCACGATGATTACTGACAATTGATCAATGCTGATAAAAGATAACTACGGCTGTTGACTACTGCTGACAAACCGACTACCTTCTTACAATCGGCCTTCCTGATCTACATCTGACCCAGATGATAGCTCATCTTCATAGCCACTATCTCTCCACGGTTTCATGAAGTCTACTGCTGTTGAAGTTTTTGAAGGACCTTCGAAGTTGGCTGCTTTTTGAACATCGTAGCGCCCATTACGCTTGACTTTAGATATTTCGTATGGACCCAAATATTCACTTGCAAGTTTCCTTCCAGCAACGAACTGCGTTCTTTTTATTGCGACGAGATCGTGAAGTTGATAATGGTACTCCTTTTTTCGCGTTTTGTCATAATTCGCCTTATAAATTCGCTGAGCTTTTTCAATTTGACACTTGGCTTCATCACGCAACTTCTGCCTCTCTTCGTTGAACATAGACATGAACTCACTGCTAATCGCCTCCAAAATATCGTTGTTGAAATCGTTCCTCATTTTAGCAACTCTGCTACAGCTTTTAAATGATCATCTTGTTGTTGTGCTTTCCGCAACCGTGCTGATATTTCTGTTGTAATAGTTAGTACGTTGCAAGGAAATCGGCTAAGTCCATCAACGTGTTTTAACCTACTGCCAGCTCGATGCTCGATCTTAAAATTAAATTCTTGCATATACAGTATCCATTGAGCGACGTCGCGTGGAATTTCTTGCTTTGTTGTTGTCTGCTTAAATGCTGCACAATCTGTGACTAACGTGAACTCCTTACCAAGTAAATAATACCGAAATTTTTTAAGCGATAGGAAAGCAGCTTTCACCTCCAGCGAGTAACTGTGCATCTTTGATTCTTGTGGGCTTGTCTTTTTGCTCCAATAAAATACTGGGTGCCACTTATTTTCTGCTTTCTGCAACAATATTGCTCCAAAACCTTCCTTCGACGCGTCGGTATGCAGCTCTGTATCTGACTCTCTGTTGTAAATATGTAGAACAGGTTCATTCATCAGTGCCAATTTAAGACACTCAACGGCATGCAACTCATTCTGCCCCATCTTAAACGTCGTATCTTTTTTTAGTAGCTCCGATAGCGGACGAGCTTTATGGGCATAATCATGCACGAATCTTCTAAAATAGCCCGTTAATCCGAGGAAAGACTGGACGGCTTTTACATTCGACGGTATGGGAAATTTTCTCACTGCTTGTATTTTTTCGCTGCTTGGATAAATTTTACCTGCTTCTATAGTATGACCTAAAAAGTCGATTCGATGTTTCAGGAAAACGCATTTTTTCCACTTGATGTTAAGGCCATATTCTTTTGCTGCTTCCAAAACCATACGAACTTTTTTAATGCCTTCTTCCGCTGTTTCACTAAATACGACGATGTCGTCCGTGTAAAGCTCCATCACGTTTTCATTAATTAGCGGTTGAAATATGTAATTTACATACCTAATGAAAACAGCTGGTGAATTACAAAATCCAAATGGTGCATAGTTAAACTCGTACAATCCTTCTTTTGTGGCAAACGCTGTATATTTTTTACTACTTTCATCAATGGGGACGTGGAAAAATCCATTCTCAAGATCCATCGCAGAGAAATATTTAGCTTTTTGTAAAACTGGAAAACTATCTTTCAGGACCATTTATTCAATTGACGGAAATCGATGCACACTCTGTGAGTGCCATCTTTTTTCTTTACCACGACCACTCTGCTGGCGTAATTCGATGTGGACTGTCGAATTATACCTTTTTGAAGCCACTCCATTATTTGCTCCTTCACGACTTCTTGCTGACTTGGTGGTAATCTGCTTGGTGCTTGGCGAAATGGTGTCATCTTATCTGGTGTTATCTGCATTACAATTGGACATTTTTTCATATTGCTTATTGCTGCAGAATACGTTTTAATAATGTTGTTGATTTCTGCTGCATACTGTGGTGGTGTGTCTGCCTCAGCTTCATTTAAATGAATTTTGTAAATTGCAGCTTGCCAATCTTCACCTTTATTATTTGTCGCTAATGTTTGAAATGAATATCCATTTTCATCTGACGACCAAAGAAATTTATTTAAAAAATCAAAACCTAGCAGCACACAATGTTCAATTTCTTTATCAGGCACAACGAAAAATTTTTGTTCAATTTTTAGTCCATCAACTTCCACCGTACCAACAAAGCTTGATAAAACTTTACTTGGCATATTTCCGAAACCATAAAGAGTTAAATTACTTTTTGCCAAAGTCACTTTTTTTAATTTTTTACACGCACTTTCTTTAATAATCGAGACATCAGCTCCTGTGTCCACCAAACACTCAAACTGTTCACCATTAATATTTACATTTTTCAAACGTCTCTTATCGGATATTTTGTTTACACGAGAACTGTCAACTCTTTTGTTTTGATCATAATTTTTCGATATATGACCGTTCTTGTTACACTTGAAACATTTGGTTTCTCTTGTGCACTCTGATCTCTTATGATCAGAAGCACCACAATTATAACAATGATCTTTCTTTGCATATTCATTGTTTTTTGTTTCTTTCACTGATTCGTTTCTTTTGTTTGCTTTGTGCGGAATATCAAACGCAAAAGAAGATGCTCTCATTACAATGTCATAATTCTCTTTTAATTCAGCAAATGACTTAGAACCGTATAACGCAATTTTACACTCTGATTTTATTTTCAAGCCGTCAACAACTTAACGCAAAACAGAAATGTCATCTACATTACCGAGTGCAGCAATTTTTTTAATTTTGAGCATATACTCATGAAATGTTTCTGTTTCTGTTTTTTTTCTTTCGCGCATTTGACGATGGATTTCTGCACTGTTGTAATCAACGTGAAATTCACTTATAAGCGCATTTTTTAACGAACCGAAATCACTCAACGCAACTGACTCAAGAAAAAGCTGAGCAGTTTTTGTAATTTTATTGCGTGCTTGAACATATTTTTGTTTTTCATTTAATCCATATGCGTCGGCATTGGATTCAAAAATTTCAAACCACTTTTTTATCGGTATCGTTTCACCGTCGCACTCCGGCACTATTTTCGAAAAACTGTCAATCGAAACGTTCATCTTGCTATCTCTTTTATCATCGGATTCTATTTTTAGAGCGAGTAAGCGCATCAACTCACACAACTGCACGTTTTGATTAGAAGAACCGCCGACAACCGTTTCAATATCGTCAGACACGACACTACCGTTGATCGAATTTTCATTTTCCCCTTTGTTACTATGGGACATGTTGACTGTACTTTTTGTAAAACTTCTAGAAATTAAATGTTTCACCCGCGACCGCGTGTTATAGTTATGTAGAGCAGCACTTTTTTGTCTTGCGACGCTTTTTTTTCTTGGGTGCAAACTTTTTTTTCTTGGGTGCACCCCCAACAACTTTATACACTTTTCTTTTTCTGTTTATTTTTTTTTTCACTAGTTTTGAGCGGTTGAGCCCCCAAATGTAAAGTGTGTTAAAACACTCAATGATGATTTCAATAAGTTTTATTAAAGAGTATTTTTGGGAAAATAATATTTCACAAATTCAAGTCTTAAATTATAATATTTAGAAAAAAAACGATTAAATTGAATTATAATTAAATTAAAGATAATTAAGAAAAACAACTGAGGCAACTGAATTTAAATTAAATCAACAGAAACAACTTCAAACTAAAGCAACTGACGATCGAATTTTAATACAAAGTCTTTAAGTTATAACGACTGCGACTACTTAACAACGGATCAACTGCGAACGACGATGGTTAAAAAACGACTGACTGCTGACTCACGATGATTACTGACAATTGATCAATGCTGATAAAAGATAACTACGGCTGTTGACTACTGCTGACAAACCGACTACCTTCTTACATACAAGTATATATATGTACGTATATACATATATATGTGTACATAATATGTATATACACACCAAGATATACTCAAAAATCGTTAAAAAAACTAAAAGGTCGAAAAAAAAAAACGGCTGGACGTTCGATTTCGCGGTTTGCGGATTTAGATACTAGAAGGGTCCCCCAACATTATCCCTGAAAAAAATCGCGGGTGGTATTTCAAAAAGTTAAAATTTTTTAAAAACCACCGTGCAGACGTTTTTTCGCAAAATTGCATTTCTTTGTCATATTTCTTTATAGAAAGTTATAGAATCGACCCAAAAACCCATAATAAATTTTTTGGGGTTGCCACCTGGTTTTTTTAATAAAATCAAATTTTACTATGCGTTTTTGGGTCAATTCTATAACTTTCAATGAAGAAAGTTGCTAAAGAAATGTATTTTGCAAAATAAACGTCTGGTAACCCTAATATGGAAACCCTAAATTTTTGTTTCGTTGTTTTTGGACCCAAGATGTCAACTTATAGAGAGAAAATGATGATTTTAACAATTTATTGAAACAAAATTTTGATTTTATTGAAAAAACCTGGTGGCAACCCTAAAAAATATGTTGGATTTTTTAAAAGTTTATCTAAGCAGTTTAAGGCTAAAATTAATTTTTTTTTTATATGTATGGTTTTAGCAAATTTTACAAAAAAAAAAACATTTGGCAATCCTAAAAGTTGCTTCTGCTCTGTACAGCGAAAAGCCGAAGTTCAAACAGCCGAGTTAAACAAAAAGCAAAAGCACAATCGGAGTTACGCTTCGCTTCGTGTTTGTGCTTGCTTGGTTAAAACTTTGCTATTTCCAATAACAAAAGCAACAGCAGAGCACAAAACCAAAAATGTGCTTGCTTGAATTGCTTGACTTCGTTGGTTGAAAAAAAGCACAGCAAGCAGTAAGTCCAAAATGTTAAACGCAATAACTGACGCAGCACAGTTCAGCAAATTTTCGTTGCTATAGCTATTTTATAGTCAGCAGATCAAACCCTGGTTGGAAGTTTCCTTAAAAACGACAAAATTCATAAACTTTTGTGAGTCAGTGTAAATTAATCATAAAGAACCAAAATAAAAAGTTCAGTATAATATATTTACAGTGGCTCACAGCTTATTTCGTGCAGTAATTCTTTTTTAACTTTAAAACACTGTATCTTTAAAACTAATACATATATTATCAAATTTTAAATGCAGGCTTAGACAAGAATGTCTATTGTTCATAATAAGTAAAAGAAAATCCACATAATTTGATTCCGAGACGCTTAAGGCGGAAAAAACCGACCGAGCAGGAGAAATTGAAATCACAGCTTATTTCGTGCAGATGCTGATTTTCCGTTTGGAGCCAGCGTTTCGCGTTATTTAATGAAAATTTCTCTTTCTATGTTCTCTGTGGGGTATTTTCAACCAGATGCATCCAATTTTTAGTTTGATCATGTACATGTGGGGGTAAAAAAGTGCATTTTGCAGAAATGGCTCGTCCAGCGACGAAAATCGGTGATAACTCATTTTAAGAACGTCCAATCTATGCGCTAATCTTCTTAATATGTTAGTTTGAGTCCAACCTACAATGCAAAGCACAATTGAAAGCTTCGTTCATGCAAATCGGGTCCAAAATTAGGGTAAAAGTGCGTCAAAAAACAATTTTAATCCCGCTGACGATTCATTTATGGTCCACAAAATCAATCCTAACCCACATTATTGGCTCCAAAAACCGTCTGGGATATACATCAAGAACTAAGTAACTCGTACAGTGCAAAAACTGGCGGCTGCATGTCCCGAGACCACAATTTTAAAGCCTAAGTAGCCCTTCATAAACAAAAAAAGCCAGAATAGCCCACATTATTTTTGATATTGAGCTCAGTATTAGCACGCCCACAAAGGTTAGGACTTTTAAAGCAACGTCATAATCATGGACGAGTCTAAATTTAACATATTTGAACCTGATGACATGACATACTTATGGCGGAAACGTAATATTGAGCCGAATCGCAAAACCAAGTAGACTTTTTTGAATTTTTTTTGCTTATGAAGGACTACTCGGGCTTTGAACCTGTGGTCTCGGGACACGCAGCCGCCAGTTTTCGCACTCTACGAGTTACTTAGTTGTTGATGTATATCCCAGACGGTTTTCGGAGCCAATAATGTGGGTTAGTATTGATTTTGTGGACCATAAATGAATCGTCAGCGGAACTAAAATTGTTTTTTGACGCACATTTACCCTAATTTTGGACCCGATTTGCATGAACGAAGCTTTCAATTGTACTTTGCATTGTAGGTTGGACTCAAACTAACATATTAAGAAGATTAGCGCATGGATTGGACGTTCTTAAAATGAGTTATCACTGATTTTCGTTACTGGACGAGCCATTTCTGCAAAATGCACTTTTTTACCCTCACATGTACATGATCAAACTAAAAATTGGATGCATCTGGTTGAAAATACCCCACAGAGAACATTGAAAAAGAAATTCTCATTAAATAACGCGAAACGCTGACTCCAAAGGGAAAATCAGCATCTGCACGAAATAAGCTGTGACTTCAATTTCTCCTGTTCGGTCGTTTTTTTCCGCCTTAAGCGTCTCGGAATCAAATTATATGGATTTTCTTTTACTTATTATTAACAATAGACATGCCCGTATAAGCCTGCATTTAAAATTTGATAAAAGATACAGTGTTTTAAAGTTAAAAAAGAATTACTGCACGAAATAAGCTGTGAGCCACTGTACTGCGAAATAGAACAATAATAGCCATTTCTGATGTATTTGGTTATGCTTATTCCGAATCCGGTCTCAAGAGTGTTATATATTGTACGTATTTTGAGATAATTTCATCTAAAAGCACTAAAAACACCGTTTGCGCGTAACACAAAAAAATAGAAAATTTGATTTAAAATGTCAGGGAATCAAAAGATTTTTATTTTTATTTGCACCCAAAAAAAAAAAAACATTTTTTCTAAATTTCAATTGTCTAAATTGACTTGCCTGAATTTGAAATAAAAAACCTGGAAAAACCAATTGCAAACAAAATTACGATTTATAATTTTAGAAAGAGCACAATTTGCAGATCACAAGAAACTATTTACAGGCGAAAGCGTTTGTGAATACTACATAAATAAAGAATAAAGTCAGGTACAAAGTAACACCATCACTTTTTTTATAAAATGTTAAGTTAAATAAAATAAACCTACGTATGTTTTAATAATCACAAAGCTTTTACTTTCTATTTATCAGTTTTACCGCGACCATAAACTGCTCTTAAAACTTTTTGTGTTTCTTGGAGTGATGCCTGTTGAACGTTCCGCACCTGGATTGATCGCATTTAACTGGAAATCACCGCAAATGACGTATGCTTTTATCCTATACATCTTTACATCTGCTCTTGTCCTTAGAGTGGGTTACGAGCGAGTAAAAATAATGCAAACTACTGAAGAATTTGATGAATACATCTACGCAATAATTTTTATTATTTTTCTTGTTCCTCATTTTTGGATACCTTACGTTGGATGGGGTGTTGCAAACCGCGTGGCGCAGTATAAAACTATGTGGGGATCATTTCAGGTAGGTGTACGTATTTAAATGGTCTAAGATTTCTTCAAATTTAAGTTGGTAGTGCGGCTTATGAATCAAATAATCAGATTTAAAGAACCCTCAGAACCCCCCCGTGTGCACGGTCCTGATGAGTGGTGTCAGATATGGTAATTCCGACCAAAAGAAATTGGTTTTATTGCTCTTTTTATGTTGACTAGAGTTCGCCTTGTGGCCGAAATTCGACCATTTAGATTTGACTATAAAGCAAAAAGTTTTTATAACCGTCCTTGGTCGATAAAACTCAAAAAGCTTTTAATATTCTTCTTTAGGGTTCTGGTTATCTGCATTCATAAAAATCGGTGCAGCAGCTTAGTTGCAATAGCGTGCTTGGCATTTAGAGGGGTGTTACTCCTACTAAAGAGCAAAAAGTTTTTGATATCTTTCCGTCCCAATTTGAAAAAAGCGTAATGGTCATGTTATCATTCCTTAGCGTTTATCCTACCTTTATATAAAATTTTGTAAAAATCGATGCTGTTGTTTAGCTGTGAGAGAGTTTTTTCTATTTGGGGGCGTAGCACCACCCAATAAAAAACATAATGGTTGTAGGTACTTTATTATATTATGTATATACTTTACAAGTTTGATGTTCACTATAATATTTTAAAATTCAATTTCCTATTTTAAAAATTCTAAAAATTCAGTTCTACGAAAAGTTTTCTTTCTATAAAAAATTTATATATAAAATCATCATCATTCAAAGATTTAAATTAATATTTTAAGAATTTTTAAGTGTGTTGTTATTCAGGCTTTCGTTGACTTAATGTTCTCCTGGCAGGATCGCCAATTGTAGTCCTTATTGTTGTTTATTAAATTAAGGGGACATTCGCTTTTGTAATTGAAAACAAAAAAACACTTTTTAAAAATTTTATTCTGAAAAAACTATTATATTTATTGACAAAATTTCTTTTGGACATTGTTAAATATTGTCCAAAACATATGAAAAAATTAAAATTTTTAATCTAAGTTTCTTCAGGCTCTAGGTCAGTTCCAAATAAAACTCTTTTATGTTTTAATGAAATAAATTTGTTTTTGTTTAATTTTTTCAATATTTCGAACTCCTTCGGTGTTCGTCTTCACCTAGAGCCTGAAGAAACTTAGATTAAAAATTTTAAAGTCATAAGGTCGAACAAAATATCACCATAATATGAAAAATTTTTTTTTTTTTTATTTTTAGTTTCCCTTGGCTGCTGTAGAGGGCGTCATCCAAAAGTTACTTTTCAAACTGGTAGGAAATTTTTCTCCGAATCTACTCGACTGATTTTAAAAACCCAAAGAGCATTCGATTACTCATTAAAAATATTAAACAATAAACCTCTGAAAAATTTAAAAAATACCCCCCACTTTTTTTTACGGGGCATTTTTTGAGGGAAAGTCTCTCAATTTTTTCGCATTTTTCATAAATATTCATACAAAAACTTCAAAATATAAAAAAGTATGAATTTTAAAGGCTTATTGTATAATTTTGAATCTCAAGAATAAAATCCATTTTGAATTTTTCAAAAATCTGTTACAGGAGGTCTACAAAATTTCCTACGGTTTAAAAAGTATCTTTTGGATGACGCCCTCTACAGCAGCCAAGGGAAACTAAAAATAAAAAAAAATTTTTTTTTCATATTCCTTAGACAATATTTAACAATGTCTAAAAGAAATTTTGTCAATAAATATAATAGTTTTTTCATAATTAAATTTTTAAAAAGTGTTTTTTGTTTCAATTACAAAAGCGAATGTCCCCTTAATTTATTTCGTTGTTTATTTGTTTATTTAATTTATTTTTGTATCGTATATTTAATATTAATTTAAAATTAATGTTTACTTGAACTTTTAGTCATTGCAAAGATCGATTTAAATCTATCAATGCATTTTCTAACACATAATTATGGCAAATTAAGGAACGGATTAAAAACACGGCTATAGTGACACATGTTTCGTCTTTCGCCACAAAGACTCATCAGACTATTTTTGTTGTAATTATAACTATATTTATTTTACTAAATTAATTATAATTGAAAATTTGCAAGTTGGAAAACTTTTTGTGTTTTGACCTGGGCGGGAGTTGAATCAGGGACCTCCCGGTTGGTAGCACAAGTCGGTAACCAATGCACCAGCCTTGCCCGGCTGCGAAGCCGACTTTTGCCATTTTTGTTCGTGAGCCTTGTGATGTCATAATTGTTGTTTGTGTTATTTGTTGATATATGGTATAGCTATTCCATTGGAATTAGATACCGATTGGTCGGTGGCAAGTGTTACCACCTTATTAGGGCGTGTTCTCCCAAATAACTTTTAAGAATTTTAAGTGTGCTACTTAATGACATTTATATATTGAAAATTAATTTTTGCTTGAACTTTTAGTCATTGCAAAGATCGTGCCGTGTTTTTAATCCGTTCCTTAATTTGCCATAATTATGTATTAGAAAATGCATTGATAGATTTATATGTAAATCGATCTTTGCAATGACTAAAAGTTCAAGTAAAAATTAATTTTCAATATATAAATGTCATTAAGTAACACACTTAAAAATTCTTAAAAGTTATTTGGGAGAACACGCCCTGATAAGGTGGCAACACTTGCCACCGACCAATCGTTATTGAATCTAATTCCAATGGAATAGCTGTACTACATATTAATAAATAACACAAACAACAATTATCACATGACAAGGCCCACGTATTAACACACGAACAAAACTGGCAAAAGTCGGCTTCGCAGCCGGACAAGGCTGGTGCATTGGTTAATGACTTGTGCTACCAACAGGGAGGTCCCTGGTTCAACTCCCGCCCAGGCCAAAACACAAAGAGTTTTTCAACTTGCAATTTTTCAATTATAATTAGTTTAGTAAAATAAATATAATTATAATTACAACAAAAATAGTCTGATGAGTCTTTGTGGCAAAAGACGAAACATACTTATGTCACTATAGCCGTGTTTTTAATCCGTTCTTTAATTTGCCATAATTATGTGTTAGAAAGAAAATGCATTGATAGATTTATATGTAAATCGATCTTTACAATGACTAAACGTTCAAGTAAAAATTAATTTTAAATTAATATTAAATATACGATACAAAAATAAATTAAACAAATAAACAACGAAATAAATTAATTTAATAAACAACAATAAGGACTGCAATTGGCGATCCTGCCAGGAGAACATTAAGTCAACGAAAGCCTGAATAACAAAAACAAGACAAACGTGCTCCTTAACAGTAACATATTACGCAACAGCAACACCGATCAGCGAAGCTAATAACAGCAATTACAACAGCATCTTCAATTATAAAAATAGAGATAATTTTTTAGCAATAGAAAACGTTTAACCGATTACTTCAAGGATAGTGAGTCCAACACCTATCAACCACACCATCAACCTCTGGCAATATCAACATAAACAACGCAGTCACTCAAGTTATTTTTTTCTCATTCACTAAGATAAGTACACTAAATACTAGTATATATACATAAAATATATAGAAATACATTGATATAAAATATAAACAATATATTTAAACATTTAATAAGATAGTAAAACTTGTACACCTCCCTCCTTGATCAATATGATACTTTCCCCTATCCATGCTCCAACTAGTGGAGATACATCAAATCTTATACAGTTAACACATCTTGACACAGATAATCCACAAATTCACACAAATGTTCAATACACATCTACGGAATCTACGGTCAAACTTCCAAAATTCTGGACTAATTGTCCAGAGGCTTGGTTTGTTCATGCCGACATGCAATTTGCTACAAAAGGTATTATACAAGACAACACAAAATATGAACACATAATCACTGCACTACCACAAGACGTTATATTGAACGTTCTTGACGTATTACAAAAACCGTATTACGAAAACATTAAAAACACTTTGATCGAACGTAATTTTCTAAGTGAACAACGCAAACTTGAGAAAATATTATCGGATTCGGAAATCGGTGACCGTAAACCATCCGAGTATTATAGGTCCTTAACACTAATTGCCGGAACAAGTATTTCTTCTGACCTTCTTAAAAATTTAAATATCGCTTTAACAAATTCGAATATTAATAACATTCATGATTTAATTCGTCTCGCGGATAATATATGGGAAGTAACTCATTATAGTGAAGTAAGTTCCATACGGAATAACTCAACTTCAAATCTTGAAAAAGTTTTAGAAAATTTAACTCGCGTTACTTCGACAATGTGTGAAAATTTTCAAATACTAAGTGTTGAAGTCAACTCAATTAAACAATAGTTTCACGAAAGAAATTCTCGGTCACAATTTAGGCAAAGATCCCAACAGCGTAGGAGACCTTGGTCTAAAAACTGGGTCTGTCGTTTCCACTACCGATTTGGAAACCAGGCTAGAAAATGCGAGCAGCCTTGTTCCTTTAAAAACTATAATAACAATTCACCTTCAACAAACTAAGAAACCCATTGTCGCAGCGACAGACAATGGGAACTTGGACATTTTCACTCGTCGCTTATTTGTGTACGATAAAGACAACAAGTTGAATTTCCTTATCGATAGTGGAGCAGAAATTTCAGTTTTACCTTCCTCCAAATTCAAAAAAAGTTCAAGATCTTTGGACATCATTTTAACGGCTGCAAATGGCAGAACTATTTCAACTTTTGGAAAGAAGATGCTTAACATAAATTTAGGCCTCCGTATATAATTTTCTTTCATTTTTCTCATTGCAGATATTTCAAAACCGATTATTGGAGCAGATTTTCTCTCCAAATACGGACTTCTTATAGATGTTAAAAATAAATGTTTAATAGATCCTCTTACGAAATTAACAATAAATGCCATTTCAGTTCTTTCCAATATTTTTTTATCTCGTATTTCTACAGTAGAAAATAAATACACACAACTTCTTAAACTTTTCCCCTCCATTACAGCAGAACTAAATTATAATATACCAGTGAAACATTCAACTGTTCACCACCTTGTTACTGAAGGTCAATTAGCTTTTTCAAAACCGAGACGTTTAGACCCCATTAAACATAAGGTTGCAAAGACAGAATTAGATTTTTTAGTAAAATCTGGCATTTGTCGTCCTTCATGTTCATCATTTTCATCACCATTACATATAGTTGCAAAGAAAAAACTAAATGAATGGCGACCTTGTGGCGATTATCGCAGATTAAACGTTGTTACCGTTCCAGGCAGATTCCCACTTCCACGCATTCACGATCTCAATATTGACCTTCGCGACAAAACCATTTTTTCCAAATTAGACCTCATACGTGCCTATCATTAAATTCCAATGGCCGAAGAGGACATATACAAAACCGCAATAACGACACCTTTTGGAATGCATGAGTTCATCCGAATGCCTTTTGGTCTTCGAAACCCAGCGCAAACATTCCAAAGGTTTATCAATAAAGTTTTGACTGGTTTAAATTTCACTTTTGTTTACCTTGACGACATCCTCATAGGAAGTCACGTTAAAAAGCAACATCTTACACACTTTAAAACAGTTTTCGAAAGATTAATGGAATACGGACTAAATATCAAACCAACCAAATGTATATTTGGAGTCTCAAATATTGATTTTATTAGCTATAATATTTCGTCCCAAGAGATAAAAGAAACCAAAGTACATGCTATCAGAGATTTCGAACAGCCAAAATCAATAAAACAAATACAAAAGTTTGTTGGAATGGTAAACTATTACCACCGTTATATTCCAAATCTAGCGCATATACTCAGTCCAATTCACTCCATGATAATCGCCGCGACCAAAAATAAATCAAAAACACTCGTATGGAACACTAACACAGTAGAAGCATTTAAGCAAATTAAGGAAAATTTTGCTAAGAACACACTGTTAAATCATTTTGATAGCAAAGCAACATTGTCCATTGCAGTAGACTTCTTCAACAAGAAGTCAATAATGAAATTGAACCCTTCGCGTTTTTCTCGAAGAAGCTAAGTCCAGCTGAAATTAAATATAGTACTTTTGATAGAGAATTGTTGGCAATCTATCTAAATTTAAAACATTTTAAACATTTTCTTAAGGGACGAACATTTACTGTTCTTACTGATCATAAACCTCTAACGTACGCCCTTAGCTTCAAAGCTGACAGAAGCCCAAGACTGTAAGGCGTCTGTCTGTGTGATCTGATTTAACAAAACTGTCAGTAACCAGTAAAACTAAAAGCTTGATGGTTGCCTTGTGTTGTGTCAGACCCGAAACGTACCGATACTATTTGACTAAAATAGCTGTTATTGAATTGCGGTTGGTAATGGTAAAATTAATTACGAAAACGAGAATAAAATTACTGTTACCAACCGATTATGAGCTAGGTTCGGTCCAACATTTCTGGGCATATTAGGACTTGCGGGTGTGCACATCTAGCTGTGCTCTAGCTAGCTCGCCGGATTGTCGGGGGATCTTACATCACCCTAACATGCCTAGACAGTTCACATAAATTATTATGTGCAATTTAAAGGAGGGAAAACGAAAAGGATACGCAATTTATTCATAAGAAAAAACTATTGAAGTTAACCGGAAACTAAAGTTGTATTTCATGTTACCTGATGTTTTGGGTTTACTTGTTGTTGTTGCAACCCGTCGTCTAAACCCACCATGGTAATCTTCCGATTATGTTTGATTACCCCTATTAGTCCTGAAAAGGATGAAATCAACCGATTACCCCACCATGACCGTCAATCATCTGAATCTGGCTATTTCGAAATTAGCACAACATCTTATTCAATTTCAGCATTACAAATTTTATTCCTTTTAAATTCTATTTCAAAAGATAAATTCAATAAATGTATGTGTAACACAACCTTACACCTTTAATTCTAATAAAATAATCATTTTTTTTAAAGTCGCAGCTTTAGAATTTACTGAAAGTATTCATAAGTACCTTAGCAGTAAACAAATCTCTAATTATTTAATAAATTTAAAGAAAGCAACTGGTTATTAAATTTTCCATCATTCAAACAATAAAATCTTCACTTACAAAGTTTTTACAGTGTAAATAAAAGTATTTTGATTTTAACTTCTCAGAGCAGAGACTTAATATTACTAACAACCGCTGAATATAAAGAGATCGGCGAAAATTACATTTTCGAATTCAACAAATCGAGTTCATTGCGGAACGAACTGAATTGAAACGCAATGAGCATTAGCTTATTGAGCATACTTTACAACAACCATAATATGAAACTAGTTTTATTCAATCTCTTTATAATCTGATTTTTTTTTTTTAAATAAGAATATAGATAGTATAAAAGCAAGAGTATGAGAAAAATCACTTACTTATATTCAGCATCTTCGACGATGAACTCAGCGTGTCTGATGGTATTCAGCTGTTAGAAGCCTAGAGTTAAATTTTAAAATCTTTTAATGAAATTCTTATTGCTAATATGCTACTCTACATTCATTTCTCTCTGTATCTTAAAATTGCATTATTATATTTAAGTTATTAGATTTATAGGGCTATTCTGGCGACAGTATTAAAGCTGTCAAACAGCTCACCACAGTCTTCACTGCTACGAAAGTAGTAACGAAGATGTTTTGGTATTCTGGCAGCATTTAGAAAGCTCTTTTCCGTCTTTATGAATACGACTTTTAATACCTGCTACGTAGGAGGTCTTAGAGCGATTTTAAAACTATTAGTTGCTTGCTGTCAGGTTTTTTTTATGTGAAAAGTGAAGAATTATGAAAAATTTTATTTTATTGCTTGTTTATAATTTTTTATCATAAAACAGCTGGGCTTAATGTTAGATTATCGACTGTTAATATTTTCTTTTTAAACCTAATTTGGCTTATTAAGCTTTTAATTTTAAGAAAGAATATATAATCAAAAATGTCTGGTCGGATCTATTTTCGGAGATATAGCCATCGAAAGATCGGGATATATTGGGTGTACAACTTAAAAACCGGAATTTGACGGTGGATGTCCGTACTAACAAATATCGTGAAAGCTCGAACTTTATATATATGTCATTTTGAAGGTACATTTGACAGCTGTCAAAATCAGTCAACAAAACAATTTTATCTTGTGTGCATCATTATTATTTTTCACGATGAATAACTTCGAAAATTGGAGAAAAAGACAGCATTTGCGGGGGGGTTCTAGTGGGTCATTTTTTTGCAAAGAAAACAGCTGCCGAAAGTCATCGCATTCTTGTAGAAGTTTATGAGGACTATGCTCCAGCTGAATCAAGCTGTCGTGAGTGGTTTAAAAGTGGTTATTTTGATGTTGAAGACAAAGAACGTACTGGTCAGGACCAGCTAGGTGTGATCCATTATGAGCTGTTGCCAGGTGGCCAAACCATTAATGCTCAATTCTATCGTCAACAAGTGATCCAATTGAAGCAGAAAATCCAGGCAGAGCGGCCAACGTATGCGACCAGACATGAGTCAACCATTTTCCACCACGATAACGCTCGGCCACATATTGCTGCCCCAGTCAAAAATTACCTGGAAAACAATTGAAAACAACGGATGGGAAATTTTGCCTCACCCGCTTTATAGCCCAGACCTTGCACCATCAGACTACCATTTGTTCCGATCGATGCAGAATGCCCTATCGGGAATAAGCTTCACTTAATTTCAAGATATTTTGGCCGCCAAGCCGGCGCAATTTTTTTGTGATGGAATTCATAAATTGCCTGAAAGGTGGGGAAATGTTGTAGCTTCCAATGGACAATACTTTGAATAAAATATATTGTAACATTTTTCCACAATATGTAAAGCATCAAATTTCGCTAAAAAATTCCGGTTTTTAAGTTGTACACTCAATAGCTTTAATAAAAACCGGTATAAGTTCGGAACCCCTGGCTGGATTTTGATAATATTGGTGTCATATGAAAGGTATTTTAACACACTATAAAGTTGTTGTACAAAAATTGTAAATCTGAGTCAACATTTTCGAGATATGGCGTATTTTCAAAAATTTTGACCAGTTTTTTTATTTTTAAATCACTATTTTTCCAAAAAATGTCTGATTAACCTATAGTTTTTGTAACAAATTATGGAATCCTAATCAATTTCATTCGATTTGATATGCAATTTATACCTCATTTCCTTCATTAGCACATTTTTTATAGGAAAACAATAAAGTAAGCCAAAGAAATTTTCATGAACAACAACAACGGAAATTTGGAATTTTGCTAGCAAACTAGGTGATGGATATATTATAGACCGTGAAGCCGGTATTGGATTTTTGGGAGTTTTAAATCCTGAGCTGCGCCCGAAGCCGCCCACTTACCCGTACTCTTATGCCAAATTACTGTGGGAAAAAAATCGGCACAAATTTCAGAAAAGTCGTAATATCCCGAAAACTAAGAGCCAGATTTAGAAAATTTTGTGTTCAGTATTGTAGTTTATTAAATTACCTTTCATATGCCGTTTTTGTTAATATGACATTTTGGTAAAAATTTTCGAAAATTCGCCATATCTCCGAAACCATGACTCGGATTTAAAGCTTTTACGTATTGTTTTTATAGCCAGTTAAAATACGTTTCATATGACACCAATATTATTAAAATCCATTAAGGGATTCTGAACTTTTACCGGTTTTCATAAAAGCTATATCCCGATCTTCCGATGGCTATATCTTCGAAAGTAGATTTGACCAGAACTTTCTGTTGTTGTTGTTCTAATTAATTTTGAGAGCCCTATTTGGGCAAAAAAATATAAAAAAACAACAACAGTTTTTAAAGTAAAATTGTTGCCTAAGATTTGGCAGTTGTTAAATTTTTGTTTGTGTGAGTGATAATGATAAAGGGAAAAACAAAATTATAACTATTTTGGTTTAATATTTGTTCTTATAGTTACAAAAGAAAAGAAAAGTTTGTGTAAAAACATGTAGCAACAATTTCTGCACAATATCATAGGCGGCGCGCAAGAAGAACTTATTTTGCATGTCAAAATAAAAAATGGAACCCGGCATCTTGCCTTGCTATCTGTCAAAAGTCTAGAATCAAAACAAAGAATTTTGACATTTTCGTAGTTTAAGAAGAAGCAGCATTTGTTATCGCTGCAACCAGAGCAATTCAACCATGTTATTTTGCACAATTTGACAAGTTCACCTCGAAAGCTTTTGTGTGGTGAATTTATGAGCTTTTTCTAAAAGATTTCTGCGCCAGAATACCGAATGTCTTCGGGAGTCTTAAAAAATCTTAGAAAGTAATTCTGACATGTATTCCGAAAGACTTTCTGATGTCTTAGCCAGAATAGCCCTCTTAAGATACATGACACATTTTGTTTCGTTTTTAAATGACTATTTTAAAGAAAATTATTAAATTCAATGATAAGAAATTTTAGAACTAATTCTATTAATTATTAAGTTTCAATTATACTTAAACTAGCTTTTTTTTTTTAATAAATTCATCGAAAGATCATTAATTTTCATATGAATCTTAAATAAAGGTATTAAACCAACTAATTTTAATTTAAAATTAATCACTTCAAGATTTAAAAATTCTAATTTATGTTTCGAGTATTTAAAACTTTAGCAATATTTGCTTTACTTGTAGGATGTATGAGATCATATATATAAAACTTCGATTAGAAAAACTCCATTTTGAGGATCTTATGCCCTTGAAACTTTGAAAATGTCGCGGATTTATGTTTTTGTTTTTTTTTAAAAAATACAAATTCCATACGAATCACTGGATATATATAATCGTGGTTTGGATTATAATTTAAATATGCCGTGATTTATCCTGATGCTGAACCGATAAAAGAACAAAGTATTAACTGCAAGGCCATGTGGCTGTTATTATACATGTTCGCTGGACAATCCGATCGCAAAAGAAAACTCTGCAGCGCCTCTTCAGATCGTCTTCTGAAGAAGCGCTCGTTTTTCCAATTTTGGAGCAGAATTTATTGATCTGGACTTCGGCGTCTAGGTATTTAATGTTGAAAACTTCCTGGCCCTTGATTGAATCTAGAAATTTGCACATTTTTAGAAGACAATTTACACCTCAAATACACTTTACCTTCAAATTAAATATGAGCAGGCTTCTAGGTTTTGAGAATCCATTTAATTTATGTGTTTAACACTTATAAGAAATACTAATTTTTCAAGTTTTTTTAAACCACGTTTCAAGAAATTTAACCTTGCACTTTATTACTTTATAAAAATTTATTATCGCAGCACTTGGTGTTTTCGGTTCGATATTGATTTTGGAAAGAAAGAACAATTGCATTCTTTCTTCTAAAAGAAGTGCATATAAAACTTGCTGGTTAACTAAAATCAAGCGAATTCGGCTAAACGGTGTATGTAAATTAGAGAGGATCAAATTTTTTTTCCACTTACTTTCATTCAGTTTCGGATCCTCCGTTAAAATCTAAGTTAAAAACTCCTTGGGACCATATATCTGCGGTGAATTTCGATCCAGCCAAAAATCGTTTGAAGTTTTGGGTTTCTTTCGCAGTTGCGAGATTGTCTTTGATAATTTTTAACTTCCGAACAACTTGTTGTATTGCTATGATTTTAGCACCGTTAGAAAAGTGTTGTTGCGTAGTAAGAACGCTTTGGCTAATTTATTGAAAAAAGTTATCTGGTTCAAAAGATATGACCTTTTGAATGAAAATATATAAAAACTTTATACAAAATATACCAAAAATTTCATCTTTTTTTAAAAAAAAATATACTTTGAAATTTTTTTTATAGTGTATAAAAAGAACTATCTAGAGAGGGTCTATTCATCCAGATACGGCTAGGCATTTCAAAGTTATGACCTTTTGAATAAAGACAAATACAAACTTCATACAAAGTATATTAGAAATTTAATCTTCCAAAAGCAAAAAAAAACGTTATTTTTGAATTTTTTTCTGTAGCTCATTAAAAGGCTTTTCCAACACAGTTCTGTTCTATAAGATACGGCAAGAAATTCCAAAATTATGCCATTTTGATTCAAAGCATACATTTTCTCTATAATACTTGATTTTTCGAAATTTGAGCCATTATAGCACCGCTTAGTGACCCAACTTCAAAAAATCCTTTGGCGGCTTTTTTCTACTAATTAATGGTAATCGAAAGTACTACACAAGAACTCATACAAAAAAAAAATTTTTTTTTTGTTCAACTTTGTATTAAATATTTTTTCACTCAACAGTTCTCATCTGCTCTCATTCAAAATGTCATAACTTTGGAATTGCTAGCCGTATCTTAAAGAACAGGACTACGTTGGAAAGGCGTTTTGATGAGCTATAGAAAAAAATTCAAAAATAACGGTTTTTTTGTTTTTGGAAGATTAAATTTCTAATATACTTTGTATGAAGTTTGTATTTGTCTTTATTCAAAAGGTCATATTTTTGAAATGCCTAGCCGTATCTGGATGAATAGACCCTCTCTAGATAGTTCTTTTTCTACACTATAAAAAAAATTTAAAAGTATATTTTTTTTTTTTTTAAAGATGAAAGTTTTGGTACATTTTGTATAAAGTTTTTATATATTTTCATTCAAAAGGTCATAACTTTTGAACCAGATAATTTTTTTCAATAAATTAGCCAAAGCGTTCTTACTACGCAACAACACCTTTCTAACGGTGCTAAAATCATAGCAATACAACAAGTTGTTCGGAAGTTATAAATTATCAAAGACAATCTCGCAACTGCGAAAGAAACCCAAAACTTCAAACGATTTTTGGCTGAGTCGAAATTCACCTCAGATATATGGTCCTAAGGAGTTTTTAATTTAGATTTTAACGGAAAATCCGAAACTAAATGAAAGTAAGTAGAAAAATTTGGCTTGGAACAAATTGATCCTCTCTAATGTAAATGTACAATATTTTGCGAAAGAAATGAAAATCGATCGGTGAAACTACTTTCGATGTACGCTATGCAACGTAACACTAATTAGGAAGTTTAGTTTGCTAATATATAGCGGAAGTGCATCTTACTGCAAGTTAGAAGGAGTGTTGTGTGTCTACTTGAAGAATGATATGTATAACCACACGTATTATCATATGTTGATAACGCAAACATATAGTGTGTAGGTGGGCAAAGGGGCTATTTGGATGCATTTCTGAAACCATAATCTGTATAACAGTTAGCAAAAATGGGAAATTTAGTGCAAATAAATATTATTTATTTGACGTAATAAAAAAAACAAGTTTAAATAGAAAAAAAAAAAATGCATTTGCATTAAGGTGGGTCTCATTTATTTCAAACTAGCCTTCTTTGCCCGCTTCGCTAGGCATGTTTCTTTAGTTTTTTGAAGCTATACAGGGATAAAATTTTGATTTACGCCACTGCCACGTCACCAATAAAAATTTAGGTATTTTGAGAAAATTAAAAACCATCTTAAAAATTGGCAATGGCATAGCTGGAGTGTCCCAGGAAACCATCAATTAAGGCTTGTTGATAGTTTGTCTTAGATGTTTTTCCTGTAGTACATCTAGATATTCTTCGTTTTGACTATGAAGCCTTCGGGTGACCTTCGGGAAGCATCGGGTATTCCAAAAAACTATCAGTTAAAGTTTTTTGATAGTCCGCCATAGATTTTTTCCCTCTCGTATACCTAGATATTCTTCGTTTTGACTATTAAGCCTTCGGATGGTCTTCGGAAACCTTCGTGTATAGCATAAAAACATTCCCATACCTAATATATACTCATTTCCAAATGACACACACAGACACACAGTCATTTTTATATATACTTATAGATTATAGATAAAATAAATTGGCCATTACAAAGCAGGTAATGTAGTTTATTTTCAAAAATAAGTTATTGAAATAAAATACTATAGCTGAAGAGGACAATTTTATTTTACTAATTTCTTCTGGATATCTTTGGCGTGATAAACACCCATAATTTTGCCATTATTGTCTACTAGTTCGTAGTATGTGGAGCCTATTTTCTGCTTTACAGTAGCTGTAGTAAATGTTGGTGTCAATTTGGCATTGAATTTTTTAATTTGGCTGCTTTGCACAAAATCTCGTGCAAAGATTTCTTCTCCAATCTTAAAATCAACCACACGCGAGCGTAAATTTTATCTCCTAGCGTTATTTTCGTACGATTTGGTCATGTTTTCTTTTGCCTTTTCACGTATCACTGACATCATATCAGGATACTTTATAATTGTGTCCACAGTGTTCAAATTAATTTTTCGCAACAATTTATAATCTTTTCCATGAAGAATCATGTTTTGCCGTACTACGAAGTGCACAAGAAATTTCGGATATATGTAAGTCCCACGTCGAGTGATCTTTGTCTACATACGCCCTTATTGCTACAATTATATTATGTTTACTCTCTCGGAAGAGTTAGATTGTGGAGAGTATATTGCAGTGCACATGTTTGCAATTCCGAAGCGTCTCAAAAAAGATTCGAATAAACCAGACTTAAACTGAGAACCATTATCAGTTAATATAACCTGAGGAACTCCAAAAGTGAAAAATATTTCGTTTTCTAAAAATTGGCAAATGACTGATGATGTAAATTTCTTCAGTGCCTTTGAAAAGTGACATTTCGACATGTGGTCTACAGCAATTAGTAACCCAATATGTCCTGATTTTGAGCGCGGATATGGTCCTTAAATATCCAGGAAAAGTTTTTGAAAAGGTCGATCTGTCGTCATCGGTCTACCCATTGGCGTACGTAATACTTTATTTGTACTTTTAGTACAACGACAGGTATCACAATTCTGCATATATTCCTTAATTTGAGAAACCATTCCAGGCTAAAACAGATATCTTTTAATTTTTTCAATAGTTTTTGCCACGCCACAATGAGCCGCTAACGGGAGATTATGAGAGCGTTGAAGAATGTCAAGTACTAAAGCTTTTGGTACTCAGAGCTTCCAGGAATTGTCTTCCTGCTCAGGATCACCGGTGGATGGTTCATTTCGCTTATAAACACAATTGTCTATAATTTTGAGATCAGACAACTTATGCTGATTTTGCCGAATTTTGTCTTGAAGTTCTTTATATTCTGCTGCCTTAAAATGCTCAGAGTCTAAATCATTTATAGGGCCAATATCTTCAAGTTCGCTAAGTTCCTCTTCAGGACGCCTCGCGAAAGTGTCAGCCACTACATTTTGTGTGCCACGTTTATGTAAAATTTTAAACGAAAACCCCTGCAGTTTTAATGCCCACCTGGCTAGTCGTCCGTACAAATCTTTCTGCCTCATTAACCATTGAAGGCTGGAGTGATCAGTGATCACTGTGAAATCTTACCCTTCAATGTATGAGCGAAATTTCTTTATTCCTTGAATGACTGCCAGGCATTCTAACTCTGTAACAGAGTAGTTTCTTTGAGCTTTTGTTAACTTTGTAGACATGAAAGCAATTGGTAACTCGACCCCATCTTAATTTATTGAGCGAGTACGCAACCCAAGCCCATCATACTAGCGTCGCATTGCAACAAAAATGGTTTAGAAAAGTTAGGCATAATCAGAATCGGAGCAGTAGTCAGAAAGCGTTTCAGTTCGTCAAAAGCTGCTTGAGCAGAAGGGTTCCATTGGAACGTTTTACTTTTCTTCAGGAGTTCAGAAAGTGGAAACGTAACGGAAGCAAAATTGTCTATAAATCTCCTGTACCAACCTGCTAGACCTAAGAAGCTTCTTAGTTTCTTCACAGTTGTTGGTACAGGAAATTCTTTTATGGCTGATACCTCCTCAGGATCAGTCTTAATTTGTCCTTGACCAATAATAAAACCAAGGTACTTGATTTCATTCATACAAAATTTTGACTTAGCAATATTTAACGTTAAATTTGCTTTTCTAAAATAAAGAGCAACCTCTTCCAACAACACTAAGTGCAATTCAAAATCTTCGGATAAAATTAGCAGATCATCGAGATAAACAAAGACTCGATCTCTGATGTTTGCAGGAAGCACGCAATCCATAAGCCTGACTAACGTTTGTGGCGCGTAACACAACCCAAAGGGCATAACTTTATATTGATAAAGCGGCCTGTTTGGTATTGTGAACGCGGTAATATGTCTTGATTTTTCCTCTAAAGGAATTTGTTTCATGTCCAAACCAGTAATAAATTGAGCAGGTGGCAGACGACTCAATATTCCGTGAATATGCGGGAGAGGATAAACATCCTTTAGGGTATATTTATTCACTTCTCTAGAATCTAAACAAAGGCGATTTTTACTATTTCTTCGAACCAACACACAATTGCTACTCCACGGACTAGAAGATTCTTCTATAACATCTAACGCAAGCATATGATCAACTTCAGCAAACAGAAGTTTTTCAATTGCTTGTGACACAGAAAAGTGTCGTTGCTTCACAGGCTTCACACTACCTACGTCAATGACATGCTCTAGAAGGTTAGTTTTCCCAGGGCCATCTCTTTCAAAAGAGGGAACAATTTCAATCACAGATTTAAGACGCTTAGCTTGATCGCTATCTAAAATGTGCATTTTTGGTTCTTCTAATGGAATTTCTTCCTTTCCAACATCAAATTTTGAAACTTTACCTTTATTATCTAAAAGAGAATCTACTAGGCCAAATTTCTGCCATAAGTTCATACCCAAATAAACACCCTGTTTCAGACCAGGAACTACAAAAAAAAAAAACTAGAGTTTTGGTAACCTTTTTAAAAGTCATCGGGATTGAAACTTTGCCAACTACACGACAGGTGCTGCCATCAGCTGTATTTATACCACTAGAGCATTTCTTAAGGAGATCGCTTTTCTCAAGATTTTTCGCTGCCTCTGCG
Organism: Calliopum simillimum; assembly: GCA_951812925.1. NCBI lineage: Eukaryota > Metazoa > Arthropoda > Insecta > Diptera > Lauxaniidae > Calliopum > Calliopum simillimum. The sequence continues at coordinate 77,396,081 of OX638368.1, read as the reverse complement.
CCGATGCAGCTTATCGATGCTCCTGAATCAAGAAGAGCAATATAAGATTTTTCTAACATTTTAATGTCAGTGTATAGTCGGTTATCAGATTTAAACAAAATAGAGGATAATTATTCTTTTCGAATTGCAGTAACGTTTTTCCAAAAATTTCTTAAACGAATGGTTGAGCGCTTAGGCTTATGCTTGCAGCTTATTTGGCATGTATCACCAAAAATTTTCTGCCGAGTTTTATTATAATTTAATAAACGTTCATGGAAATGTATTAAGGTTTTAAGTTTAGGTTTACTTTCTAAATAAGGTTTAGACAATGTAATTAGTTTAATATTATGTAAAAGTTTGTCAGATGCAATAGAATTCGAGGACGAAAAGTTTTTGACGGTGTCCAAAAATTTCGAATCAGACAACTTTTCTGTAGATGTACTAGCATCTTTATTTTCTATTTGGAGGATTCGGGATGCGATGCAAAGGTTGTTGCCGCATCCCTCTTTCGGTTTACCGAAGGATTGCAGGAAGCACAATTTGGCTTAAAAGTCTCTTTTTTACCACACCCATAGCAGAAGATTTTCCGCAGGTCCAAGCAATCGTCATATCGATGACCTTGCCTTTCGCAGTTCCAACAAATTAAAGCAAGACGAAAAGTTTTAATTTCAGCAACCCCTATTTTCTCAAATTCATTATTACAACAATCAGAGTCAAGTTCTGAAATGCGAGGCTTAGGCCACTGATATTTAGATTTTACTGCATTTGAGTACACATCTGAAAAGTAAGCCTCATGCTTACGAACTTCTTCGCGTAGCGTTGCCATAGTTCGAATATTCAAGTGCAAAAGTTCTTATCGTAGATTTGGTTTTAGATTTCTTAATAAAAAAATAAGATCATTCTCAGACACTTCGGATTGAAGCCGAGCTGCCAGATCTTCGATAACCATTTGATATTCGTCAAAGGTTTCAGTATTTGTTTGTTTGCGGTTTCGTATTTTGTCCCAAATATCAAAATCGTTCAAAATATCATTATAGCGCTTACGAAGCTCGCTACAAAAGATGTTCCACGAAAATTGCTGGTGGCTGCGATGAAACCTCCAAACCAATCTTTGGCTTTGCCGATAAAAAGTATATGTAAACTATCGCATAAAACTTGGTAATCATCACCTAAATTTTGCTGAGTTAATGACTGCAATCTATAGATGAATTCATCTACAGTTATACCATCTTTAGAGCCATCAAATTTGATGTGCCAATTTTGGATTATATTAGCAATCTTTTCTGGTCGTTGAACCATATTTCCCCACTGGCTGATTTGAGAAACTCTCTGATAATCGGAAACTATGAGTTCGTTCAATCCAGCATTGTTTGCTGGCTAAATATCCCTGAGTACTAAATTGGGATCGTTACACGGCCATTCTGGATCGCGATTCCTAACAGGAGCCGGATTATCGTTAAGTCTCAAAGTTTCTAATTGTCTTTGCATAGTTCGCTCTAAAGTAGCATTCATGTACGAAGTAAATTGTTCTAATAACACTCGGTTGCTATTTTCTACAATATTTTGGGCAATTCTTGCCACTTCCTCTTGACCTAGCGATGGTCTTACCATATTTGGGAGAGGTTGATAACTATTGTTATCGCCAACATGAACAGCCTGATTGCGACTATTAACATCAAATTCGCGATAAGATCTTCCAGGGGTAAAATTTAAGTTTTTATTTGTCATATATCGTGTTGTCGGTCTATTAGTTTTATGAGTATATCCTCGAACTCCAAGAACGATTTATTATGTCACTTTGTCTACGCACATCTTCTAGAGGTGCAGGAGGTACAGTTTCTGTATTGTTAATTGGCAAGTTAGAGGTTCTAGAGCTATCAGGTAAATTTGGTTCTTCACTAGGTGATACCTTGACCAACTGTGATGTTTCACATTTATGACGACATATTGGATAGTTTTGTTTTTCTTTCAACCATGTTGAAAGACATTGAAAATGAAATTTGTGTTTGCAAGGAGCGGAGCAAATATCTTACCTTACTTCCAAAACATCATTACAAACACCACAAAATGGATCTAATTCAGCGCTAAGCGCTGCAGCAAAATTTTCATTGCTGTGTACTACAGACATTATGACAAAGAGTTTTTAAAATAAATGATTATGTTCAGATTCAGAGTGTTAGTAGGTCAGGTAAAAGTTAGGTAATCGGTCAGGTTAGCAAAAAAAACAAAACTAAAGGAAACTAGAAAAGTTTAAATTCTAAGAAGTTTAATCGTCGTGTTATGACAATTAATTTGCATTATCACGATGTTACGAAATCTCCATTAAAAATCGTTATTAAAGATGAGTAAAGGTTTACTATTAAAAGAACTAAATTGTCATCAGTAAGCACATATAGTACTTAAGGTCGATAATGACAAACCAAATTCTATCATGACGCTTTTCCAATAAGAATTATGCTATACTGATAACACTAGTCTACAAATGATTAAAAATTTTTTCCCCAGTGAATGCCATTATTCATTTTATATGTAAAATGGGCTGCTGATTCTGAAAATCGCATTAATTTTTTTTATTTCGTGTCGTTTTCGAGATATCGGTCATTTTCGGTTTTCGGACCAAAAAAAAAAGATAGTTCCATTTAAATACAAATAGCTCAAGAACTAATGTTTGTATTCAAACGTATTATATGTCATATTAAAGGTAATTAAATTACCTACAAATAATATTCACATCACTTTTTGGTTGGTTTGTTAGTTTCGGCGAAATAAATTGATTTCTAAAAAAAACATTTTTTTTTTTCGAAAAAATTAACAAAAAATCAAAACCAACTGCAGATTTATACAAGAAGAAAAAACTTCTTTATAATTTTTTTTTTTTGTATCATAGACTATATATTTGTGAAGAAAATAAGATACCACTTAAAAAAATCGATGGAAAAATGCAAAAGTTGTATACAATTCATTGAAAAGTTACCAAAATGCGTTTTTCCCTATTTATTTCGTTTTTTTGTAATAAACTGTTCGATAACACAGTGCAACACAAAAAATGCCCCTGAGGTCTCATATAGTTTTTCTGATAGGTTATGAAAAATAAAATTACACGTATTTCACCAAATATGTGTATCAGTGATTTTTTCCATTTTATGGCTCCTCAAAGCTTAAAATTCGCGTTTTATATGAAATTTTGAGATTTTATGAAAAACCATCTTATGAAATGTTGCTCGTGTTCTTACCTTTAATTTAAGATATAGCACTTGAGATTTCGCATGGTAGTTTTTGATTTATAAGCAAAACTGTAAAAATTTTGCTATTTCAATATTAGAAGACTTTGTGATAATTTTATTTTTTTTTTATTTTCCGAAATATATGAAAAAAAAAATGTACATTGAAAATGATTTTGCTTATAAAACAAAAACTACCATGCGGATTCTCAAGTGCTATATCTTAAATTAAAGGTAAGGACATGAGCACCATTTCATAATAAGATGGTTTTTTCATAAAATCTCAAAATTTCATATAAAACGCGAATTTTAAGCTTTGAGGAGCCATAAAATGGAAAAAATCACTGATACACATATTCGGTGAAATACGTGTATTTTTATTTTTCAGAACTTATCAGAAAAACTTTATGAGACCCCAGGGGCAAAAATTTTTTTCCATTTTGTCGCACTGTGTAATTAAAACTTTTTGTGAAACACATGAGAAAATCCAAGTGGGTCATTTTGACCCCCCCACATTTAGGTCAAAATGACCCACATGTGGGGGTTTTAGAGGGTTAAAATTGTCTACAAAAATATTCCTCGTAATATCCTGCATAAGTTTACTGAACACATAATACACCTCAAATATAACGAAGAATGCGCTATTTTTGCATTTTTCATGTACAGTGGATTAAAAACCTTCAAAAATCGAATAAAAAAAAATCTGACGTACTGGAGAAAAACGACGAGACACGGGTATTTTTTTTCAACGCCAACTTTAAGAATTTTTTGGATTTTCTCATGTGTTTTACAAAAAGTTTTAATTATCGAACATTTTATTACAAAAAAACGAAAAAAATAGGGAAAAACGCATTTTGGTAACTTTTGAATGAATTGTATACAACTTTTACATTTTTCCACCGATTTTTTTAAGTGGTATCTTATTTTCTTCACAAATATATAGTCTATGATACAAAAAAAAAAAAAAAATTATAAAGAAGTTATTTCTTCTTGTATAAATCTGCAGTTGGTTTTGATTTTTTGTTAATTTTTTCGAAAAAAAATGTTTTTTTAGAAATCAATTTATTTCGCCGAAACTAACAAGCCAACCAAAAAGTGATGTGAATATCATTTGTAGGTAATTTACGTTTGAATACAAACATTGACTCTTGAAATATTTGTATTTAAATGGAACTATCTTTTTTTTTGGTCCGAAAACCGAAAATGACCGATATCTCGAAAACGACACGAAAAAAAAATAATAATACGATTTTCGGAATAAGCAGCCCATTTTACATATAAAATGGATAGTGGCATTCACTGGGAATTTTGGCTGTAGACTAGTGTAATCCAAAGAAACAAAAAAGTGATCTGATAATTACAAACAAACCTATCTTATAGGACAGGAATTTCGAATTAAATTTCACTACGTTATCTGTAATTCCTAAGCCAGAACCTAGTTCAAATTACACAGTGTAACACAAAAAATGCCCCTGGGGTCTCATAAAGTTTTTCTGATAGGTTATGAAAAATAAAAATTCACGTATTTCACCAAACCGAATATGTGTATCAGTGATTTTTTCCATTTTATGGCTCCTCAAAGCTTAAAGTTCGCGTTTTATATGAAATTTTGAGATTTTATGAAAAAACCATCTTATTATGAAATGTTGCTCATGTCCTTACCTTTAATTTAAGATATAGCACTTGAGAATCCGCATGGTAGTTTTTGTTTTATAAGCAAAATCATTTTCAATGTACATTTTTTTTTTTTCATATATTTCGGAAAATAAAGATATAGCACTTGAGATTCCGCATGGTAGTTTTTGTTTTATAAGGAAAACTGTAAAAATTTTGCTATTTCAATATTAGAAGACTTTAGTACAATCATTTGTGAGAATAAAATGATGTTACCTGGAAAGTTTTGCGGGATTTTTGCAAATGAGTTATTTTATAGATTTCGATGTGCTCTTTCAGAATTTCAACTTTGCTACCTCGAATTTTGTTCGCTCGCGCCGCCATATTGGAAAAATGGCTCCCAAAATCAGTTTTTTACAAATATCTCTTTAACGGTTACATTTAGAGAAAAATATTATGGAGCAATATTTTAGGTTCTGAAATTTTCTACAAAAATTACCTTGGAATTGCTTTCGTAGGACTTATAACTCAGGAGATATCCTTATTCAAAAATTGAAATAAATTTGTAAATCATGCATGCCGCTTATGAATAAGCACAGTTATGTGTAGAGCTTAAAATTACGATAACTCATGAATGGTGAGTCACACGTTAAAAGTAAACATATTTATTTATAGGGAATTACTTGCACTACAAGCTACATCTTATTTTTTTTCATATCACCTATAGCTTAGGAGATATTTTTTCAACAAACCTAAAATTTAGAAAAAAACCGCTTTTTCAAAATAGGTCCAAAACGGTTCGTCCGAGAAAAAAAATTGTTCATGCATTTTGTAGCACGTTCAATTCTCTATAAGGGTTTCTTCGAACTGTTTTTTCGTCAGACTTACCCTTCATGAGATATCGCGACTTGAAAATTATTCAAATTGAAAATTGTACTATGTTCCCTACTATGTTCACTTTTGAATGATTTTCAAGTCGCGAGAGACCCTTATAGGCAATTGAACGTTCTAGAAAATACATGAATAATTTTTTTCTAGGACGAATCGCTTTGAAGCTATTTTGAAAAAGCGATTTTTTCTAAATTTTAGGTTTGTTGAAAAAATATCTCCTGAACTATGGGTCATATGAACAATAAAACAATATGTAGCTTATAGTGGAAGTAGTTCCCTATAAATAACTGTTTTTACTTTGACTCACCGTTCATGATGCATCGTAATTTTAAGCTCAACACATCACTGTGCCTATTCACACAGTGTGACTTTTTTCGATAAAAATGGACAAAATCAATATCCCGACGCTAAAAAATAGCTTAAGAAGTCCGCATCCCTAAAGAACGACCTAAACATGGGTTTTTTTTTTTTGTCTTACATTATGCAACAAATGAGTAAAAATTTTTTCCCCAGGGAATGCCATTATTCATTTTATATGTAAAATGGGCTGTTCATTCCGAAAATAGCATTACTTTTTTTTTTTTCGTGTCGTTTTCGAGATATCGGTCATTTTCGGTTTTCGGACCAAAAAAAAAAGATAGTTCCATTTAAGTACAAATATCTCAAGAACCAATGTTTGTATTCAAACGTGTCATATTAAAGGTAATTAAATTGCCTACAAATAATATTCACATCACTTTTTGGTTGGTTTGTTAGTTTCGGCGAAATAAATTGATTTCTAAAAAAACATTTTTTTTTTTCGAAAAAATTAACAAAAAATCAAAATCAACTGCAGATTTATACAAGAAAAAATAACTTTGTTATAATTTTTTTTTTGTATCATGGACTATATATTTGTGAAGAAACTAAGATACCACTTAAAAAATCGATGGAAAAATGTAAAAGTTGTATACAATTCATTGAAAAGTTACCAAAATGCATTTTTCCCTATTTTTTTCGTTTTTTTGTAATAAACTGTTCGATAATTAAAACTTTTTGTAAAACACATGAGAAAATCCAAAAATTCTTAAAGTAGGCGTTAAAAAAAATACCCGTGTCTCGTCGTTTTTCTCCTGCACGTCAGATTTTTTCTAAATCGATTTTTTAAGTTTTTTAATCCACTTTACATGACAAATACCAAAATAGCGCGTTCTTGTGTTAAATCGATGAATTTAACTATATGATCCTTACATTTGAGGTGTATTATGTGTTCAGTAAACTTATGCAGGATATTACGAGGAATATTTTTGTAGACAATTTTAACCCTCTAAGTAAGTAAGTAAGACTCTTGTAAGTACATTCGGGACCAATTTTCCCAAAAAGTACATGCAATTACCTTTCGAATGCCACCACCCTTATTTCTTAAGCTATTTTTTTAGCGTCGGGATTTTGAAATTTTTGAAATAGGATATCTCCTGAGTTATAAGTCGTATGAAAACAATTGAGATGCCATTTTTATAGAAATATTGAGCCACAATATTTTTCTCTAAATGTAACCGTTAAAGAGATATTTGTAAAAAACTGATTTTGAACGCCATTTTTCCAATATGGCGGCGAGAGCGAACACGACTAGAGGTAGCAAAGTTGAAATTCTGAAAGAGCACATCGAAATCTATAAAATAACTCATTTGCAAAAATCCCGCGAAACTTTCCAAGTAAAACTACCAAATTACTGTACTTTAAATCATTGCGAAGTATATAGCATTAGCTTGTCAAACTTAAATTGAAAAATTATTATAATTAAGTTTGTTGGTTATTGGTTATTGGTTGTTTTTTATTTAACGTTTGTGTTGTCCGAGCCCCACAGCATATATACAACTGCATTTATGCATTTGTAGTTATGTGTACACGTGATCTGAGTGGGTATGTTGAGAAAGTGCGAAAAAGCTATGAAAAAATAACACATTAAAACTCATAATTTTTTCATTTTCATAATATTTAATAAGCTTTACCTGATTTAAAGTTTGAAGCTAAATAGCCAAGAAGGCTAATAGCTGTAGTAGCTAAACTCTAAACTCTATGTAACCAAGCAACCGATTTGCGTGAGATTTTGACACAATAAGGAGTTGCATACGAGGAACATATTGAAGTTAAAATCTCAATTTGACATAACTAGACAAAGGAGATTCAACGCTGCATCAACGAAATTGAGCCACATTATTGAAAAGTAATTAATCAGTTTTTAAGCTATCCTGAAAAGTTCCAATTTCGAGTTAGGTTGTTTTGTCAAAAGTCCACAGATATGTAATAAATTTAGATAAAAATTGGATGATAAAACAATAAATGCTTTAATTTTCCTAAAATCATATTTTAATAATAATAAAACTGATTAAAAGAAAAGTTAATTATTTCAAGTCCAACACTTGTTAAAACTTTGATCTCACTATTTTATATAATTAAATATGTGTTTTAATATTTTTGACACTTTTTAAATAAAATATATTTGTAGGGGTGTAGTAGGGGTATATTAGACAAAATATTAGGATTTTTTAATACTAAATACTAAATAATAATACTAATACTAAATTTTGCATTATTTAGAAAAAAAAAAAAAATGCATACAAATCCCGGGATCCCGGGATTCAAATTTCTGATCCCGAAAATCCTGGGATCGCATGCATTTTTTTTGTGTGTCAACTCAAAATTTTTTGTTCATTCTATTTTTATCAGATTTTTTGGCATTTTTTCAAAAGCCGCTCTAACGAATTTTTTGAAAATCCACCAAAATATGCGGAATTTGATAGGCTTTCATAATATAAATAATCTCAGAGGGGTGTTGTTATCGTTATTTAAATTCTCAGAACAGCAACGTGGTAGGCGTGTTCGTTGACAAATCTATACTATTTATATAAAATTGCTTATATGAAAACCCTATGTAACGATTTGGTGCAAAATATACCGAACCGATTTTAATAATTTTTTTTTTAAAACGTTTTACGTGTAATAAGAAACAGGATTGTATACTTATTTTTTTTGGTTTTTATAAGATAACCCTTTTTATGCCCTACACCCAGGGTATATTCACTTTGTCCTTCCGTTTGTAACGCAGAGAAGGAGGCGTGGCAGATATAGAAAAGTATATATATTCTTGATCAGCGTCACTTCCTGAGTCGATATAGCCATGTCCGTCTGTCTGGCTGGGTGGCTGGCTGGGTGGCTGGCTGGCTGGCTGGGTGCTGTGTGTGGAAATACACTTTTTGGGAAAACTAACCAAGATAATTCAATGAAATTTTGTGCACAGTCTTCGTTGTCAAAGTTAGCTCGGGGGATTGAAAATGAGCGAAATCGGTCAACGGACACGCCTACCACCCATACAAAAAATATATTCAAAATGCAACTTTTTGAGTTTTTTTACGACAATGCAACCAAAATACATAGAAATACTACGAATTGTAAGCGCACCCTCTGAACAAAAACCAGGAGAATTCGGACAAGAGGGCGTGGCACCTCCCATAGAAGCAAAAGGTTCAAAACGCTTTACTGAAAACATTTTTTGAGATAATCCAACCAAATTTCACTCAAATGCTAAGAACTATAAGTTTAAACTCTGAGAAAAACTGGGTGAATTTGGACAAGAAGTCGTGGCACCTCCCGTATAAGCAAAAGGTTCAAAACGCTATACTGAAAACATTTTTTGAGATAATCCAACCAAACTTCACTCAAATGCTAAGAACTATAAGTTTAAACTCTGAGAAAAAACTGGGTGAATTTGGACAAGAGGGCGTGGCACCTCCCATATAAGCAAAACTTTCAAAATACTGCTGTGTAGGGTATTTAATGTTTGGCCAGGCCAAAGGTTACACCCTTACTAGTTTTAGTATGAAGTTTGCATTTCAGTCGCTATAGCTTGCTGCGCCATGAGTTATGTGTTGTTGTTGTCTTTTCCGTCTCTTTCATTTATTGTTTTTTTTTTATTCTTGATGTTGTGTTATTGATTAGAGCAAAAATGAGAGTGATTTCGTCAGTGATGCCAACTCAATATTTTCAATATTTTTGGACTTTTAACGATGTTTTACATGTTTTTCAATATTTTTCAATTCTTTTTGACTTTTTTCGATATTTTGGATGTTTTTCGAAACACTTGAACTTTGACCGATTTCTTCGATGTACATATTTCACTATTTTTCGAATCTTTTGATTTTGTTTCGATATATTGGATGTTTTGTTTTTAGACTTGTACCGATTTCTTCAATGTGTTTCAATATTTTTCTAAACTTTTGGATTTTTACCGATAAATAGGATGTTTTTCGACATTTTTGGACTTTAACGATATTTTGGATGTTTTTCTATAAACTTGGACTTACCGATTTCCTCGTTGTGTTTCAATATTTTCCTAAATTTTTGGACCCTTTTCGATATATTGAATATTTTTCGAAATATGTATTTGGACTTTCACCAATTTCTTCAATGTTTTCCAATAATTTTGGACTTTTACCGATATGTAGGATGTTTTTCGACATTTTTTTACTTTTACCGATATTTTGTACGTTTTTCGAAAATTTTTTTTTTATTTCACTATTTTTCGAAACTTTTGAACTTTTTTCGATATATGTATTGGATGTTTTTCAATAAATGTATTTGAACTATTACCGGTACATAGGATGTTTTTTGATAAACTTGGACATTATCCGATTTCTTCGATGTGTTTCAATGTTTTTCGAAACTTTTGGACCTTTTCGAATATTGGATCTTTTCGCTTTATTTGGACTTTTACTGATTTTTTTAATATATAGAGTTTATTGATTGATGCCACTTATTAGGTATAATAATAACAATCAAGTATTATTATTATTATTTCTTCGATGTTTTCCAATACTTTTGGTCTTTTACCGATTTTAGGATGTTTTTCGACATTTATGGACCTTTACCGATATTTTAGATGTTTTTCAATATTTTTCGAAACTTTTGGACTCTTACCGAAATTTTGGATGTTTTTCGTTATATTTGGACTTTTATCTATACTTTAGATGTTTTTTTATACTTTTAGACTTTTGCCGATATTTTAGATGTTTTTCGATACATTTGGGCTTTTACCGATTTTTTTGGTGTATTTGGATACTTTTGGACATTTACCGATATCTTGGACGTTTTTCCATAAACTTGAACTCTTACCGATTTCTTCAATGTATTTTTATATTTAGTGCAGGCAAATTAGGTAAAAACAGGTATTCATTTCTAATTTTGTTGAACACGAATCGATTTTGATCCAACAGGGCTCATTTTGTTCGTAATAAAATTTAGAACAAAACCAACACATTAGTTTTTTCCGGCCTTTCCCCAAAATTTCTTTAGTCCCCTGTGAACCCTCAAAATCGGATAAATTCAATAAAACTGTTCTAAAATGCTTAAAAATTGAAAGTTATGCTATTCACGGGGTTCTCTAGATTGCTGAATCCAAATATGATGTTGGAAAATGAAAGAAGCATTTTAGAACAGTTTTATTGAATTTATCCGATTTTGAAGGTTCACGGGGGACTAAAACAATTTTGGGGAAAGGCCGGAAAAAACTAATGTGTTGGTTTTGTTCTAAATTTTATTACGAACAAAATGAGCCCTGTTGGATCAAAATCGGTGCATGTTCAACAAAATTAGATATGAATACCTAATTTGCCTGCACTAATATTTTGCGAGACTTTTGGATTTTTACCGATAAAATAAATATATTGTAGCATCTGTTTGTCACGGTGCTCTTGAACAGTCGATAGGTTTTTTGGCTATGTGGAGAAAATCTGTGAATGGGGTTTCATTTGTATTAGTTTAGTGGGCTGGAAAATGCAAACCCTTAAATCGTAGCTAATCATCCCCGCGAAATATCGCAAAAATACATATCCCATATAAAAAAAATAAAAAATCGGAAAAAAAACGCAACAAACAAATATAAAAATAGTAATATTTAATGTATTTTGCAATGCTGAATCTGAATCCGGCCTTAAAATTGCTATATCTCATACGGTTTTTGAGATATCTTAGCCTAAACAAGGAAAAAATACCGTTTTTGCTATATTCTAAAGCTGTATAACTAGAATAGAAAACATTCATACGCAAAATTCAATACATTATCTGAAAGCTCCAATCTTTTTCTTTGAAACCGCATTCAAATTATGTCAATAGCTTAATTTTTCTCTGAAATATCGTAGACTGAAATAATGACAAAACACGTTTTTTGCATCTTTTAACTTTTTAGGTTAGGATATCTCCGAGAAAAATAAAGATATCGACATTATTTGAATTAGGTTTAGAAGACTGATTAAAGCTTTCTATTTCTGCATCAGAATTTACGGATATACGTCCTGTTATATAGCTCCAAAACACAACAATAAAACATAGCATCGGCTTTTTTTCCTTGTTTTGGCTAAGATATCTCAAAAACCGTATAATATACAGCAATTCTATATTTGTTTGTTGCGTTTTTTTTTCTGAATTTTTTTATTTTATATGGGATATGTATTTTTGAGATATTTCGCGGGGATGATCAGCTACGATTTCGGGGTTTGCATTTTTCAGACCACTAAACTAATACAAATGAAACCCCATTCACAGATTTTCTCCACATATTCAAAAAACCTATCGACTGTTCAAGAGCACCGTGTTGTGGCACATTGTTTTAAAAAATAAAAAAAAGTTTTCGTTATTAGCTTTTTTGTGCAATCTGGCTTCTTATTAAAACCCGTGCAACGCCGGGTAAAACAGCTAGTATGTTTATACACGGTGGTTTTTAAAAAATTTTAACTTTTTGAAATACCACCCGCGATTTTTTTCAGGAATAATGTTGGGGGACCTTCTAGTATCAAAATCCGCAAACTGCGAAATCGAACGTCCAGCCGTTTTTTTTCTTTCAACATTTTAGTTTTTTTAACGATTTTCGGGTATGTCTCGGTGTTTGTATACATATTATATACAGATATATATGTATATACGCACATATATATACTTGTATATTAGGGTGGGCCAAATTGTATGAACGAAATTTTATCGACCTCGGCTACCCCCCTATGTCAAAGTTCATTCAATTCTGTGAATATTTGCCCAAGGAACTATACCTCTGCGTTCAACTTTAGTTCGGCGCATTTTTGATCGAAAATTTTACCTTTAAGTAATTTTTTTTTTATTTTCATACTAAATTTTAAAAATTTTTATAAAGACAAAAGTAATGTCATTATATGATTTAGCTGGGATTCTATCAGTAACCAATTAAATTAGGTTTTGTTTACACGCAAACTTCACTTGATAGTGTGGAATTGATGCTGTATATTTAAAAAAGTGATATGGGTCAAATAACCAATTATTATGACCGACTTTCAAAATAAACGATTCATATTTTTGGATCAATTTTTTCAAACAAAACACCAACCTAGGCTTAAAGTTCATTCAATTCTATGAATATTTGCCCAAGGAACCATACCTCTACGTTCAACTTTAGTTCGGCGCATTTTCGATTGAAAATTCTACCTTGCGTTTAATATTTATTTTTATGCTTAATTTTCAAAATTCTTATAGAGACAAAAGTAATATCATAATATGTTTTTGCTGGTATTCTTTCAGTAATCAGTAAAATTAGGTTCTGTTTTTACGAAAAGTTTACTTGATAGCGTGGAATTGATTATATTTATTTCAAAAAATTATATCGGTCAAATAACCGATTTCAAAATAAACGAGTCATATTTTTACATGGATTTTTGGTATATTGTTCTGTCAAATTAAAAATATAATCAATTCCACGCTATCAAGTAAGCTTTCCATAAAAACGGAACCCAATTATTTGATTGCTGACAGAATACCAGCCAAAACATATTATGATATTACTTTTGTCTCTATTAGAATTTTGAAAATTAAGCATAAAAATAAATATTAAACGCAAGGTAAAATTTTCAATCAAAAATGCGCCGAACCAAAGTTGAACGTAGAGGTATGGTTCCTTGGGCAAATATTCATAGAATTGAATGAACTTTCAGCCAAGGTTGGTGTTTTGTTTGAAAAAAATCATCCAAAAATATGAATCGTTTATTTTGAAAGTTGGTCATAATAATCGGCTATTTGACCCGTATCACTTTTTTAAATATGTAGCATCAATTCCACACCACCAAGTAAACTTTTTATGTAAACAAGACCTAATTTTATTGATAACTGACAGAATACCAGCCAATTCATGACATTACTTTTGCCTTTATAAAAATTTTTAAAATTTAGTATGAAAATAAAAAAAAAATTACTAAAAGGTAAAATTTTCGATCAAAAATGCGCCGAACTAAAGTTGAACGCAGAGGTATAGTTCCTTGGACAAATATTCATAGAATTGAATGAACTTTCACATACGGGGGTAGCCGAGATCAGTTTTCAAATCGGCCCACCCTATTGTATATGTATATATGTGTAATATATATGTATGTATATGTATACCTACACATATATATATATAAAAATCACATCTGGAATGACTATTGCTGTTTCCGGTTTTTGTTTGTGTTTTTCTTAAATACGAAAAAACTGATTTTTTTAAAAGTGGATGGTGCGGAAACGATACCTTATATATACAATATATATATATATGTGTGTATGTATATATATATACATATATATATATTACGCATATATACATATACAAGAATATATATGTACGTATATACATATATATGTAGGTGCTTCGTTTATTTAAATTATTTTTTAGAGCGCCACACAGTGCTGTCACTCCATACAACGGAACGGCATTTCCACAGTTTTGGTTCGATTTCAATGAGATTTACCATACTGATATATTTTTTTACGTTGTTTTCAGAAATGCAATTAATTTTCAAATGCAATGAATAGAAAAAAAGATATTCAAATAAATAAAACTTCGAATGTTAACTGGAAAAAATGTTTGCGCATGCTTTTAGGCTGTAAAAAACCATATAAAATTTTAATAATGTGTTTTTGACAAATAAAAGTATGCTGTAAAAAAAATCAAATTTAAAAAAATTCAAAAGCATTTGAAAAAAATTTTGTGGTGTAAATTTTATAAAATCATTGATTTTTACGTAAATACGGGATATTCAGATAAATATTTAAAGTAAACGGGGAAAAACGGGGTTGTGAATTTTTCCTATCTTAAAATATGGAATCTGTACTATTTGTACGTTTAAGAACAATGCCCGCAAGTCCCGTCTTTTTTTTCCTGCTCTAAAAAAAATTAGCATTTTCCGGTTTTCAATATTTGAAAAATTTTGTTTATATCTTTTAAAATAACTTTAATTTGGGTAATCAAATTGGCATACAAAAAATATTAAAAATAAATGAGTATGTAGGCTTTTGTATGCATTTTATTTTAAAACAATTGCTTTTGAGGTTTAGGAGCAGCAATTATTTTTAAAAAGTTCTGCGATTAGAAAATTTTCTTAAATGTTTTTTTTTCGAAAAAAAGTTCGACTTTAAAAAGCTGTAACACTTACAAATCACACTAGTTTTCAAAAATTTTCAGGCGATTTCTTAATTGGACTATTTGCTGTAGAATGGCATAAAAAAAATGTTAAATTTGAACAAAAATTTTTTACGCAAATGCCTTCTATCGCAGCACTGTGCGCCAGATATTTTTATTATTATTTTATTTTTGTATGATTTAATTTTTGTTGTTAACAATTGAATTATTTTATTAGAATAAATTTTATTTGAATGCAATTGAAAATTTAAAAACTGGAAACTATAAAATTATAAAATTTTTAAAACAAAGTGTTTTGTGTAAAGTATATTTGTGATTTGTGACGTACGAGTAAAGAGGGCCGCTGACATAGGCTCCGACCACCATCTTCTCGTCGCGGTCATTCGACTAAACCTCGCCGCTAATAAACATCCCAGCGAACAATCTGTAGCAAAAAAATTCGACGTGCTTAAGCTTAAGAACGACGAGGTACGCAGATCTTTCGTAGAAGAATTTAAAACAGTTCCGTTCGATTGTGGTGGAAGTATTGAAACATCATGGAGGGCCGCTAAGGCTGCGTTCTTAAAATCCAGTGAAAAAATAATTGGGTTTCAACCCTCGAACAAGAAGCACTGGATGAGCGAGGAAACGTGGGGTCTTGTCGAAAAAAGAAGAAGCGCGAAAAAACTGAGAGACGACGCTAAAACTAGAGCGCAAAAGAACGTCGCCGAAAAGGTCTTTAACTCTCTCAATAAAGAAGTCAGGCGATCGTGCAGACAAGACAAAAGAAGAATGTATAACGACCTCGCGAGCGAAGCCAAAAGCGCTGCAAATGCTCAAAATCTCAGGCAGCTTTACGATATCACCCGCAGATTATCAGGCAGAAAACTCCAACAGAGCCGCCCTATCAAAGGCAAAAACGGAAACTCTTACCATCTGCGGACGACCAACTAAACAGATGGAAAGAGTATTTTTGTGATATACTAAATCCCATGTCTACCACATCCGCACAACCAGAATCACCAACTACAACTGCCGCAGTGACTCGCAGTAGTAGTCGAATACAAACACCACCGCCTACAATCGATGAAATAGTGAAAGCTATCCAAAGCATGAAAAACAACAAGGCCGCCGGTATAGATCAAATAACAGCTGAACTGCTAAAGGCATGCCCCATAACATCAGCTAAAATTATCCATCCTCTGCTCACCAAAATCTGGAGCGAAGAGCGTTTGCCAGAAGATTGGCTACATGGCATGCTAGTCAAACTACCGAAAAAAGGTGACCTAAGCGAGTGCCGAAACTATAGAGGCATTACCTTGCTCTCAGTACCATCAAAAGTATTGACGAAAGTGCTTCTGAACAGGGTAAACGAAAAACTTGATTCGGCCATTCGAAAGCAGCAAGCAGGATTCTGGCGAAACCGATCATGCGTGGATCAAATCAACAGCCTCAGAATAATTGTCGAACAATCATGCGAGTGGCGTGCTGCACTTCAACTTGTCTTCGTTGACTATAGCACTGCCTTCGACAGTGTCTCCCGAGAAAACATCTGGGTTTCACTGCAACGAAAAGGTATTGCAGCAAAGGCCATAAACTTAGTACGTGCACAATATGAAGGCTTTAAATGCAGTGTGTTACACAATGGGTTGTTGTCACCGACATTCACCACTAATTCAGGCGTACGGCAGGGCTGTTTACTATCACCATCACTCTTCCTTATCGTTCTTGATGATATCCTAGATAAAGCTCTTAATAAGGCCAAAAGGGGTATCCAATGGAACTTTACCGAACATCTGGAAGATTTCGACTACGCTGACGACATCTGCCTCTTATCGTCTAAACATTCAGATATGCAAAGCAAAATTGAAGACCTTGTCTTGGAATCACAAAAGGCCGGCCTAAAAATCAACGTATCCAAGACTAAAAGCATGAAGCTAAACGCAAGCAATGACATCACGTTTAAAGCTGGCAGTGATGACATCGGAAACGTCGATAGCTTCACGTATTTAGGCAGCATTATCTCCATGGATGGTGGAGCAAAAGTGGATATCAACTCAAGAATAGCAAAAGCAAAAGGCGCGTTTGCTCAACTGAACAAAATATGGTCTTCATCCGTTATATCCATCAAAACGAGAGTGCGCATTTTTGATTCGAATGTGAAATCGGTTTTGTTATATGGGTGCGAAACAAGCTACAAGTATTCGTCAACAAATGCTTAAGGCGAATTCTAAAGGTTTGGTGGCCTCGCACTATATCAAATGCCGAGCTACATCAAAAATGCAATCAGAGGGCTATAGCAATCGAGGTCAAGCTGCGCAAATGGAAATGGATTGGTCACACTCTCCGGAAACCACACAGCGAAGTTTGTCGCCAGGCTCTTGAGTGGAATCCACAAGGCAGTAGAGGACGTGGTGGACCCAAAACCAACTGGAAGAGGTCGCTGGAAAAGGAAATCCAAGAATCGGGAAAGTCGTGGCAAGAGATTAAAGTCATCGCAAGGGATCGTGACAAATGGAGAGATTTCATATTGGCCCTATGCTCCTCCTAGGAGTTAAAGGAGAATACATACATACATACATATTTGTGATGCACTACATTATTCCCCCTCGTAGTGTTTAATAGTGTTGTTAAGTAGGTTGAAATGAACTTTTTTAACACCTCTGTGTGTGGAAGAAAGTGCTCGTGTTGTTTCTGCATTCAAAAAAGCTGGTTTGAGTCTATCTATATTGACTGTAATTGTGGCGTTATTTTTTATTATTTTAAAAAATTTTGGTGTTTTATCTATGACCTCGAAAGGTCCATCATATGGATTTTGTAATGAACGTCGGATAGTGTCATTACGGACAAAAACAAATTTACAGGTCTTAAGCGCTTGAGGAACGTATTGACTAGGTGCAAATTATCTTTAGTAGGTTTTTACTTTCAGCTCTAATTATGGTGACGAGTTTTTGCATTCAGCTTCATGTGAAATGAAAACTTATTTTTAGTTTTATTACAATTTTTTATTAACTTTAATCTAAATTATTTAAGAATTTTATTTAGTTTAGTTTCGCTTGTAACAATAATGTTTTCTTCAACCGTTCTACATCAAGTTTCCATGCGGTATATTCTATTATGTTGCTATGCATTTCTCACTAATTCACTTTGCATAGTAAAAACTTACATATGTAATATTTATCGTGCTAAGCGCAGTTATGTTTTTAGTACTTATTATACGGTAAACAAGATTTCTTAAAATACATATACATAGATCTAAGCATATACGAAAATATTGACATATTGATAATGTACGGTGGGGCGGATGCAAATTGATTTGTTTGGCACGATGTGACTAACTCTCCCCTCTCTTAAGTTCGAAACGTCCCTGTTTCGATTTCGGATTTATTGGACAATTTCTTTCACGCCAATTCCAAAGCATTTTCGGCTGATGATGATATTTTCATGATTTTTAATTAAAACATCAAGTGTGAGTATGACCATGACAACTATTTTTGCAGTTGTCGACCATATGTTGTTTTCTGCAAAGTAAAGCATTGGTGTATCTGGTATCATCGATATGAACTTAATGTAGAAAATAATTTATCTTAATGATTAAAGTAAGTGGTTTGGACCATTTTAGGAGGATGTGCTTCCAAATCTGCATTTTTTAGTCAATATGTTATGACATTTATCGTAATCAATTTTGAAAATGATATTAAACTATTTGATTAACTTTAATCTCTTGTTGGTTGAATATTAACATTGGGAGTATCATGTAGTTCTATAACTTTCCCAGTAACTCGTAGAATTTGTCTCAAAAAGAGTCATGATTCCAGGGAACAATTACCAGTGTTTTTTAAGAGTTGAGAAATAATTGATTGCGCCAGTCGTGTAATTTTTAAATGGTTGCGTGCCCTCGAAATTTGATGCTTTGTTAATCGTTTGCTTAACATTGTTAATCCTACTTATAAAATTAATATAATAAATTTACAAATATTATAATTTTTCCTTAAAATATAACTAATAACATCTAAGTTTTGCAAAATGCGATAATTAGGTTTTCTATGCTAATGGAAACATTTTTAGTTAAAATAACTTTTCTGAATTCAATGTAATTCAAAATTAATAAGCTTATAATATTAAGTATTTTTTCAAATTAAATTATAAGGAAATATAACATTTCTTCCCTATCTTGTGCAAAGTTCTTTTTGAAAATGGTTTTTAAATTAAGTAGTCTGAGATAGAAAAAAGAAGTGCTTAGCCAAAATTATCGAATATTATTCTTATGAATTTTTTTCCCATCTATTAGGACGGTAGTCCCCAAGTCTTTTTGAATAGTCTTTTGAACAAAGACCTTCTCAAACTTATTTCCCAAACGCTTATTTCTACGTACAAAAACGATATCTCCCTCATTGAACGTACGGCTAACACTATTAAATCGTTTAAGAGTAGTTTCCTGAGCTCTAACTAGCTTATCTCTTATTGCCTCCAATTTTTTTATTGGAAATTCATGAAGAATGTCCGTTGGTCTAGCATCTATCACCGAATGAATACTTCTATTATATTTGTGAGTGGCTAATAATATTAGTTCTATTGTGTCTACCATATTCTGTTGGATTTGTTTCAGTTTATTAAAAGCATTTAATGCTTCATTATCAAAATTAATTTTAATATTTTTTGAGTGCTTGGCTCCAACATGGCCATTCTCTCCCCGTAAATATTTTGTTAGTGGCTTAGATATTCGTACATAATCTCTTATGAACCTCCTATAATATCCAGAAAGCCCTAGGAAAGCGCGCAGAGACCTTAATGATTTTGGCTGTTCGTAATTTAAAATAGCTTCCACTTTATTTTGGCATGTTTTAATGCCATCTCCCGAAACTAAGAAGCCTAAAAATTCTACTTCCCGTTGAAAGAATTTGGATTTTTCAGGGGATACACGCATACCAGCTTGCATGAGTTTTTTTAAAATGTTTTGTACATGATTAAGATGAGAATGCTCATCTTCTGAATAGATGATAATATCATCCATATACACATGACATGTCTTTCCAATTTCATCCCGAAGGATATCATCTATGGCCCGCTGAAAAATACTGGGGGCGTTTCGCAGTCCAAAAGGTAAACGACAAAACTCGTACTTGCCATTATTCACACTGAAAGCGGTTTTATGTCTATCACGTTCATCTAAAATTATCTGGTGAAAGCCAGATTTCAAATCTAAAGTTGAGTAGTATTTAGATTTCCCGAGGTTAGAGAGAATGACAGTAGAATCTGGTATGGGATATTTGTCTACTATAGTATGTTGATTAACTTTTCGAAAGTCAATAACCATTCGCAATTTTTGTCTTCCATTCTCATCCAGGCCTTTTTTGTTCACTACGTGAATTGGGGAATTATAGGCAGAAGATGATTTTTGTATTATGCCATCCTTCAGCAGACACTTGATCTCATTATTTATGAATTCCGCTGCTGATATCGGATATGGATAGCTTCTGGAGTAGATTGGTTCGTTGATGTTTGTATTAATCGTTGCTATTACCTGTGTATTAAAGGGTAAAGCTCTATTTGGATCTGAAAATGCTTCTATGTTGTTTTCTATCAATTTTTCTATTTCAAACTGAAGGTGCTTGGCATCATTCTCATAGCTGATAGCTATAGAGTTCACTTGTTGGCAATGCAAATAATTGAGTTGTTCTTTTCCACTTTTATGAAAAAAAATATAATTTTTCATATCAATTGTAGCTTCTAGTTCTTTGAGGGTATCATATCCTATGATTCCATCAAAGCTTTTGAGCTTAGGAAGTATGAAGAAAGTTGCCATTTCACCAAAAATATTTATTTTACATTTTTCCTTTATATCGTTTACACCGTTTACGGACTTAATTTGGAATGGGGTTTCAACCAGCTGGATACCGGTTTTTAATATATTGTTTTTAATAAAATTTTTTGAGGTTCCCGTGTCAATAAGAAGGCGAAGATTGTCGCCATTCGGCATCGATCGATTTATAAATGGCAAAAGAGATTTTATTCTAAAAAAGAATTTGAATTTAGTGGTTGGTGTTGACAACAGCATTGATTTTGAAATTGTTGTTGTTGTTGCTCAACACAATTAGGATGAGTAGGGTTATTTAAATTGATATGATTAACCCGCTGTAACTTTTGTTGAGGGGATTGACCCGAATTTCCTCCAGAATGGTTTCGTTTAGGGTTAAAGTTATTCGTATTTGTTTGATATTGAGCCATTCCAAGGTATTGACATTGATTGTTATTGTGGTTTTCCCTTTCATTTTGGTGTTGTGAGTCTTTATTATTATTTGAAAAATTTGTAGGTCTTCGATAATAAGATGTTCCACGATCAACTTCCATCGGTGTCGGTATGTCACGACTGTAGTGGGGAGAATATCGAGCTTGTTGGTTTGAATTCTGGTGATTGAATTTATGAAATTTGTTTTTATTGGGATTAGGACTGTCATGCGCTGATGCAAAAGTGAGTGCAAAATCGTACCTCCGATGATTTTGCTCAAGCTCTTTTGCTGTAGCAAGAGCTGTTGGTAAATCAGCTGGGCGTGATGAAAACAAAATATCGCAAATAGGCTTTCTGAGTCCTGATATAAAAATGCGTAATGCGTTTTCCCTAGCGCGTTCGTTAAGTGCCGAGATCAATAAGTCATTTCCAGTGTGTGTCATTATATGTTTGTTGGTTATCAGTGTCAAATGTTTGTCCACTACGTCATAGTATTCGTTTATCGACATTTTTCCCTGTCTTAGAACACTAATTTCGTTCTCTAATACGTGAAGTGGTCTTTTATCAGAGAATGACTGATCGAGCCTTGCAATTATTGCTTGGAAATTTAAAAGGGTACTAAAAGAACTAAGGGTCGCCAGGGCGGATCCTGTAATTTTATTTCTCAAAATGCCGATGGCAATATAATATGTTTCCGAACCTTCAGTATAATACCCCATGGCAAAGTGTGCCGCTTCTCTCCAGGCTGGGTACTCAGTGGAATTACCTTTGAATTCCGGAAGAGATTTTATCAGATCTAAATTTGTATGGACATTGGGAACACCTGCAATAATTATGACGGGCCGATACGGCTCTACTTGAGGGGGTTGCAGCGTACCAATTGCTACTGTCAGTTGCCTGATCTGTTCGGCTAAATCGTCTCTCGAGGTTTCGACCGCTGCTTCTATTAAACTTAAAATCTGATTTCTATCGAGACTCATTTTTACCGAGTATAAAAATTTTGACTCACACAAAATAGAGGAGATTTAGAAAAGCACTATGGATCGTATTTTTGTAAAAAAAATTTTAAATTTTTTTAGAAATGATTATCTAATAATTTTGACAAATTTGTTCTTGATTTTCACTATAATTATTCTTATTTAATTAAATTTTACTGTATTCGTAGAAAATTTTCACTATAAATGATAACTTATTTCTTACATAACCGGGATCATATCGTTCTCCTTGATGAACAGTAGAGGTGTTTTAAGAATGTATGGAGATCCTTAGTAACAACATTTTGATACTTGACACCCCTCAATTTTGTGAGGTTGGAAAAAAAAATGAGATTGCAAAAAAAATTTTGGGAGTGGGGTGAGGCTAAAGGTTGGCGCATCGAGGTCAAAGGTGCGAGAAAAAGAGAAAAAATTTGCATACAGCCTTACAAATGCTCAGGGGTCACCTCTAGAGGGGTCAAATGTATGACCGACCCACATTATTTTTTCCCCACCAAAATTTTTACCAAGCATACTTACCCCCTATCTCTAACTCCTAAGGGGGTTCCCATACAAAATTGACATTTTTAGGAAATCGACCCCCACCACTCCCTGGGTGCCCCTAGAACGGTCTAATGTATGACTGGTCCCTAGTATTTTTTTCTCTCCAACATTTTTTCCTAACTTACTTACCCTCTATCTCTGACTCTTTAGGGGACTCCCATACGAAATAGATGTCATGGACATGAAAAATATGGAAAGGAAATCGTCAAATAGGCCCATAACTGCCCAGAAGTCACTCCTAGAGGAGTCAAATATAAGACCGACCCCCATTAGCCCCCTCCAAAGTTTTTTCTCAGCATACCTACCCCCTATTTCTGATCCTTAAGGGGGCTCCCATACAAAGTTACTGTTTTTGTATAAAATGCCCCAACTGCCCTAACTGGCCCACGGGTACCCATAGAAGGGTTAAATGTATGACCGACCCCCATTATTTTTTCGCGACCTATATTTTTCCGCCACATACTTACCCCCTATTTTCAACCCTGAAAGGGGCTGCCATACAATTTTTTTTTTTTATAAATTTTCCTAGAAATTATGGGGGTCGGTCATACATTTGACCCTTCTAGGGGTACCCATGGTCCAGTTATGGTCCAGTTAGGGCAGTCGGGGCAGTTTTTAAAAAACCGTAACTTTGTATGGGAGCCCCCTTAAGGATTGGAAATTGGGGGGTAGGTAAGCTGTGAAACTTTGGAGGGGGGATAATGGTGGTCGGCCATATATATGACTCCTCTAGGAGAGACTCCTGGGCAGTTATGGGCCTATTTGACGATTTCCTTTCCATATTTTTTATGTCTATGACGTCAGTTTTGTATGGGAGCCCCCTAAAGAGCTAAAGTTAGAGGGTAAGCATAGTGGGAAAAAATGTTGCGGAGGAAAAAATATTAGGGGCCGGTCATACATTTGACCCTTCTAGGGGCACCCTGGGAGTGGTAGGGGTCGATTTCCCAAAAAATGTCAATTTTGTATAGAAGACCCCTTAGGGGTTAGAGATAAGGGGTGGGTATGTTTGGTAAAAATGTTGGGGGAGAAAAAAAAATGTGGGTCGGTCATACATTTGAACCCTCTAGAGGTGGCCCCTCTTGTAGGGCTGTAAGTAAATTGTTTCTCCTTTTCTCTCATCTTTGACCTCGATGCGCCAACCCTTACCCTCACCCTACCCCCAAAATTTTTTTTGCAAACTAATTTTTTTTTCCAACCTCACGAAATTGAGGGGTGTCAAGTATCAAAATCCAAAATTCGTGCACTAAAACACCTCTAATGAACAGGTTCGTTTTTTGTTGGGCGCCAATTATCTTTAGTAGGTTTTTACCTTCAGCTCTAATTATGGTGACGAGTTTTTGCATTCAGCTTACAATTTTTTATTAACTTTAATCTAAATTATTTAAGAATTTTATTTAGTTTAGTTTCGCTTGTAACAATAATGTTTTCTTCAACCGTTCTACATCAAGTTTCCATGCGGTATATTCTATTATGTTGCTATGCATTTCTCACTAATTCATTTTGCATAGTAAAAACTTACATACTGTCGGCGTCAAAAGAAGTTGTACACGTTGTTCCTCTATGTTTGCAGTTAAATTATACTCTTTTGCAATTCCCTTTTGTTTTACATTTTTTGTTTTTTTAATAATATATTTTCTCCTCTCTAAATGTACATAATAAAAACAACAACAATATTACAATAACAAAAATTCATAGAACAAAAACAAAAACATCTTCATATTAATAGCGTCAAAAGAAATTGTACAACACGTGCACCAAATATTTTAAAGAATTTTAACGGTAAAAAATTCCCGTTATTTTTAGTGATTTGACTTTTTATCATGTTGTAGGCAATATTAACTAATTATAATAATTATTAATTGACTTGACGTCGTGAGGATCAGTTCAAATCTGAAGATTTTTGAGTAACGAAATTTATTTTCAAAATGGGTAAACAAACCTCCCTGGATGTTCGCGAACTTGTGCTAAAATATTATAAAAAAGGAAAAACATTGCGTGAAATTGGTTTGATGATAAATAGAAGCCATAATACTGTAAAACATATAATTGATAATTACAAAAAGTTCGAAAATTTACAAAATCGTCCCAAATCTGGAAGACCCCGTAAACTAAATGCGACTCAAATACGATCCATTGTGCGACGAGTGAAACAAAATCCAACTGAAAGTGCTGTTAAAATATCCGAGAACATTTCAGAACGCTCAGGTGTTAACGTTAGCTCCAGTACTATACGTAGAGCACTACATGCAAATGGACTACGTGGACGAGTTCCAAGAAGCAAACCTTTCATATCAAAAATCAATCAACAGCGACGTCTGAATTTTGCTAAAAGTATCAAAATAAACCAAATTCATTCTGGAATAATGTGGTCTTTACTGACGAGAGCAAATTTGAAATTTTTGGTAAGAAAACACCAACTAAAATTTGGAGATGCAAAAATTCAGCATTTGCCCAACAAAATGTAATATCTACCGTCAAGCATGGTGGTGGTTCGGTCATGGTATGGAGGTGTATGGCAGCCAGTGGTGTAGGTAACTTGGTTTTCATAGAGAGCACTATGAATAAAACAGATTACCTCACCATTTTGAAAGATAATTTGCAACCTAGTGTCGACAAATTGGGCTTGGATCAAACTTGGGTCTTTCAACAAGACAATGATCCTAAGCACACTGCTAAAATAGTAAAGGAATGGCTGCTATATCATACCCCAAAACAGCTGGATCATCCCGCCCAGTCACCCGACCTTAACGCTATCGAGCATTTGTGGGAGCATCTGGACCGTCAGATTAGAAAAAGAACGATTACCAGCAAAGACTCTCTAAAATCAGTGATAATGGAGGAATGGCAAAAAATCTCTTCCGATGTAACCCGAAACCTAGTGGAATCGATGCCCAGAAGATTGCAAGCTGTAATCAACGCAAATGGAAAATACTAACCTCTTTAAAATTCTTTGAAATAATTTTTTTATACTTACTGTACAATTTCTTTTGACGCTGTGAATTTGAAGTATTTTAAGTTGTTGTTCTATAATTTTTTTTATTGTTAAATTTTTGTTTTTTTTTTTTTATAAAATGAAAGAATATACAATAACCGTATTCACGATCTTGTTGCATCGTAGCAAATGCAAAATTATTTTAAATTACAAAAACAAATTCTATTGAATTTTGAAAAGCAAGAGTCTTGTAAGCAAGACCAAATTTGCAACACAAAAACCTATTGCACGATTGATTTCCAATAGTCTATTGTGACTGATTTTATTTTTTAATTTGTGATTGGCACAATTGCTAACTGACTTTTATGTTTTTGACAACCGTATTTGTCACAAATTGAATTTAAATGTAAACAAATACAATTAAATTTCAATTATTTCGTTTTGGTTTGATTAAAAAAGATTTCTACGTAATGTTCGAATTAAGCACATTGTATGTAGTTAATAAAATTGTGATTTTTTTTCTAAATAACGCACAATTATTCAGTAAAATTTCTTTTAAATCAAAATAAGATATCAAATAAATTTTAAATTCAAAAAATATTTGACAGCAAAACAAAAAACAGCTGTTCTTAAACGTTTGCAATATCAATTTACAACAGTGTGTGCTCACAATTATTTACTCTTGCAAATTTGCATTTGCTACGATGCAACAAGATCGTGAATACGGCTAATATATTTTTCAAAAAACATAATATGTTGAATAAAATGATAAAGCAAACTAGTAAAATAAAGACAAAAACATAACATATTAACGTGTACAATTTCTTTTGACGCTGACAGTATGTAATATTTATCGTGCTAAGCGCAGTTATGTTTTTAGTACTTATTATACGGTAAACAAGATTTCTTAAAATACATATACATAGATCTAAGCATATACGAAAATATTGACATATTGATAATGTACGGTGGGGCGGATGCAAATTGATTTGTTTGGCACGATGTGACTAACTTGCATTATGATGTGAAATATGTGATTGAGTATTCTTGATGTTTTCTTTAAGATTAAACAAGATATCTGACGAATTGAAAGGTTGTGAATTATGAATAACCAATTGATGTGGTAACTTAAGAGTTTGACCGAAAACCATTTCAGCTGGAGATGCTTTAATATCTTCCTTAACAGTTGATCTTAGGCCTAAAAGAATTAGTGGCAGTTCTGAATACCAGTTTTTTTGATTATTACTCGCCATGAGTGAAGCTTTCAGTTGACGATGAAACCGTTCTATCATTCCGTTTGCTTGCTGATGATAAGCAGAAGTCGTTATGTGGTGACTACCAAGATTTTTAACAAATTGTTTAAAAGTAGTAGAAGTGAACTGGGGTCCTCGATCAGATGTTATTTCAAGAGGAACTCTGAAATGTGAAACAAATTCTCTATTTAATGTGTCAACAATTGTATTGGATTTTGTATCTTTAAGTGGATATGCCTCTGGCGAACGTGTATTTCTATCTATGGTAGTGAGGAGATATCTATCACCATTCGAAATGGGCAGTGGACCGACTAGATCGATGTGAATATGCTCAAAACGACCATGTGGAATGCTTATTTTGTGGGGTAGTGTTCGTGTATGTCTGTGTATTTTTGCTCGTTGGCAGTTAATACATTCTTGTGACCATTTGTTAATTTGTGTGTTCATGTTTGGCCAAAAGTAACGTTGTGTTATTAATCGTCTGGACGCTCTTATTCCGGGATGGGAAATGTTATGTAGCTGTTCGAAAAATATTTTACGTAATGTCTGTGGAATGTACGGACGTACAGTGTCTGTAGAATTTTTGCAGCAAATTTTGATGTTTAAAAATGGAACATCAATTTGTTCGAATTTATAGATGTTCTTGGCGATAGCGGTTTTTAATTCTGAGTCAATAACTTGTTCTTTGTATAAGTGCTTAAGATCAAGATCGGGTGTTTTAAGTTCTTCTACCTCGCATCTTGATAGAGCATCAGCCACTGTGTTTTCTGTGCCTTTAATGTGAAGTATCGTGTTGGTAAACTGCGCAATGTATTCTAAGTGTCGTGTTTGCCTAGGACTGCGTTCTGTTTTGGAGTGTAATGCAGTAGTTAAAGGTTTGTGATCAGTGTAAACTGTGAATGTATTTCCTTCTAAGTAATGTCTGAAATGTTTGATTGTTAAGTATATAGCCAGTAATTCGCGGTCGAATGTACTGTATTTTGTTTCTGCAGGTCCAAGTTTCTTTGAAAAGAATGCTAGTGGCTAAAGTATGCCAATGTGCTCCTGTTGAAGGAGCAGTGTTGGATGCGTCTACAGCGATTGATATTTTTGCTTTACTATTAACATGATTAATTAGTGTTTTCTTAGCAAAACTATCCTTTATTGCTGTGAATGCGTTTAAAGTGGTATCTGTCCATTTAAGATGTTTGTCTTTTGTTTTAGAAGCGGATGTCACCATCTCATAAATGGGACCTAGCGTGTGCGCAAGTTTAGGAATGCATCTGTGGTAGTAGTTTGTCATACCGATAAACTTTTGCATTTGTTTAACTGTAGCGGGTTGTGGGTAGTCTTGTATGCATTGTATTCGTTCTGTTGATGGTTGTATAC
This sequence comes from Calliopum simillimum, assembly GCA_951812925.1. Classification (NCBI taxonomy): domain Eukaryota; kingdom Metazoa; phylum Arthropoda; class Insecta; order Diptera; family Lauxaniidae; genus Calliopum; species Calliopum simillimum. The sequence continues at coordinate 77,367,626 of OX638368.1, read as the reverse complement.
CTTGTTTAGAAACATTATAACTAAGAAAATTTATCTTATTGACTCCGAAAACACATTTGTTGAGCTTAATATTTAGTCCATAATCACTTAGTCGATTGAAAACTTGTATTAGATGTTTCAAGTGTTAATCTTCTGTTTCACTAGCTATTAATATGTCATCTAAGTAAACGAAGACGAAATCGAGTCCATGTAAAACTTCATTTATAAACCTTTGAAATGTTTGCGCTGAGTTTCTTAAACCGAAGGGCATTCGGAGAAACTCGAACATTCCAAATGGTGTAGTGATTGCTGTCTTGTATGTGTCATTGGAGGCCATTGGAATCTGATGATAGACTCTTACCAAATCAAGTTTCGAGAAAAAATTTTTGTTGTGTAAATTAATTGAGAGATCGTGTATGTGTGGTAGTGGATAGCGGTCTGGTACTGTTATAGCGTTAAGTCTTCTGTAATCACCGCATGGTCTCCAGTCGTTTGGTTTGCGTTTTGGTACTAGATGGAGTGGAGATGCTGTCTTGGAATCTGATGGTCTACAAATGCCAACTTTGACTAAGAAATCAAATTCATGTTTAGCTATTTTCGATTTTTGTAAATCTAGACGTCGTGGTCTTGTAAAAGGTAACTATCCTTCTGTTATAATATGATGTACTGTCTTGTGTTTGACATGTTTAGTGTAGTCTGGTTCTGTTGTTAGTGATGGAAATTTTTTGAGCAATTGAGTGTATATGTTCTCTATTATGAATAATTTAGGAAGAGGTGTTTCTGTGAATGCAGAAAATGCATTTATTGATAATTTTGTGAGTGGATCTATGAGGCGTTTATGTTTGAGGTCAATTAGTAATCCGTATTTTGTTAGAAAATCTGCTCCTATAATTGGTTTGTTTATGTCAGCAATGATAAATGTAAAAGGTAAGTCACGTCGTAATTTTAAATTGAGTGTAAGTAATTTCTTTCCGAAAGTTGCAATGGATGTGCCAGTGGCTGCCGTTAAACTTAAATCTGATTTCTGTTTTTGATTTTTGAATTTAGAAGAGGGAAGTACCGATACTTCTGCTTTGTCAATAAGGAAATTTAATTTGTTTGTAGTATCATAAATAAAAAGTGTTGTGAGACTTCCATCATCAGCCGTCGCGATGACAGAGTCCTTTAGTTTGTTGAGTTTTTATAATTGTTTTGAACGAATGAGCATGGTTGCTCACATCTTCTTGCTTCATTACCGAATCTGTAGTGATACCTGCACAACCAATTGGATGAATGTGGACGAGATATATCCCTAGAGTTTGATCGACGTCTAGGAAAACCTCTTGAATCTGAACGTGAGCGTGAACGATAATTATGATCAGACCTGATGGCTTCTACTTCTAAAGAGAGTTTGTTGAAAGACTCTAAAATTTGTATGGTAGTTTCTGTAAAATTTTGCATCACGACTGCTAGTTCGTTAGAAGTAGAACTTTGTTTATTAAATATTTGGTGGGAAGTTTTATATATTGCAGAAACTTCGCTTTCTGTCATCACTTCCCTTTCTGTCATCACTTCCCACAGTCTATCTGCTAGTTTCAGAAGTTCTTGTAATTCTGTGTGTCCTGATCCTGTTAAGCCGATATTAAGGTTCTTAGGCAACTTACGTAGCCATAATTTTATTAAAAATTCGGGTTCTACTGAAGAACCAGCTAGTAAGAGGAGTGACCTATACAATTGAGATGGTTTTCGGTCTCCCATCTCAGTGTCAGATAAAATTTTGTCAATTCTCTTGTTTTCACTTAGAGAATGTCTCTCAATCAACAATTTTCTTAAGCCTTCATACAGATTATTTGTAGGGGGTTTCTGTATGAAGTCTAACACAGTCAAAATAACTTCTTGGGGAAGAGCTGTAACTAAATATTCGTATTTTATTTTATCTGCCGTAATGGCCTTGGACTGGAACTGGATGTCAGCATGGATGAACCATGCATCCGGACAACTAGTCCAAAATTGAGGCAATTTAACCGACGTTGCATGAATTTCTAAATTAGGCTGTATCTCGGAAGAGTTAGCTATAGAATCGGATCTTAAATTAATTAAGTCTGAGTTATCTGTATTACGTTCCTCAAGTTGAGAAGAGCGTTGTGGAGAGCGTATTATATTCATAGTGTATGAGTTAAATTAAATTATAAATACGTCACGCAATATAAAAATAAGGAGTGGAATGTTATGTTTAAATTTTAAAATTTTATAGTTCCTGGAAAAAGAAGTTAATATAATATATTTAATTAATAAAATTACTTATCTAACTAAGCAGGGTCTATTTAAAAGCAGGAAAGGGCATTCATTCATTCAAATGTAAATCTCTAGGGAACACGCATACAGGATACGGCATTCATTCATTCAATCGTACAGTTGTATGGAGAATGCATACATAAATTGGGCATTAATTGCAGTATTGGATCAATGTTCGAGTCTACAGGATGTAATGTTGAATGTTGTTGGCGGGATATATTTTAGCTGGCAAGATGAAAATTAAAGTTGACAAGATGTGCACAAATTATTTTGAATGGTTTAGCAGGATCGCCAGTTGTAGGTGCTTCGTTTATTTAAATTATTTTTTAGAGCGCCAGATATTTTTATTATTATTTTATTTACAGTGTTCCAATTATATCTTCGTACAGCAGCTATTTCAAACTTAAGTGACAAAAAACAATAAAGTTGGCCAACAAATTTGAAAAAGTTTTGATGCAGATTTATTTATTAACTATTCATGTTCAATTTATATACGAAAAATTATTCACTTTAAATATTTTTTGCATATATATTGATTAAAAATAAAACAAAGTCGAAAATTTGACTCCAATAAAGTCTTCGTACACTTGAACTTTTGTTTGCATTTTTGTTCTTTTTTGCTGAAAACTTTCCTTTAAAAATAACGGTTTTTAACAAAGAGTGACACACATTCACACGTGATACCCATACGTAACAAGGCAAGTGCCAATTTGATGAGTTTTGATTAAAATTTTTTAAAATTACGTTTGGTAAATACTTGTTAGTTGAAGAGCTTCAGCTTTCATTGGATCAACACGTGAAGAAGCAAAAATCATACGCGGTTATAGCCAAACTATTGTCGCGCAACCTCTCTACTATTCAGTGTGCCATCGGCCGCTTTAAATATGAAGACCGCCTAGAGGATAAGCCTAAATTAGAACGCCCTACAGTTCTCACACATGGAGATCGGCTGTAAATCAAGCATATGATCGCCGTGAATCCGTTCATAACTGCACAGAAACTAAGTGCTAAGCTCCTTCAATGCAGTCAAAACGATCTTTATCCAGAAACAATTAGTAAACCCGTGATTGATGCCAGATTTAGCTCTCGGAAACCTCATAGTAATGCAATAAATCGTAAAAAATGTTTAAATTGCTCTCCCTAAGACCTAAATTCAATGATAAGACCCAAAAATGTTGTACTTAGGCTCATCTGATAATATAACATTCTGCCAGATCTCTAGAGAGGCATTTCGGTCTTGGCGAGTTCAATTTAAACTTTTTTTTAAGATTTATGGCATTAACCAAAGGCTTACTCTGAGGTTTGCGAGAGCTAAATGCGGCATCAATCATGAGTTTTCTATTGGTTTCTGGATGAAGTTCGCTTTGACTGGATTGAAGGAGCTCTGCACTTAGTTTCTGTGTAGTTATGAACGGATCCAAGGCGAACATACGCTTGATTTGCAGCCGATCTCCATATGTGAGAACTGTAGGGCGTTATTATTTGGGCTTTTTCTCGACGCGGTCTTCATATTTACACCGGCCGATTGCACACTGTATAGTAGAGAGGTTGCGGGACAATAGTTTGGCTAGTACCGAGTATGATTTTTGCTTCTTCACATGTAGATCCAATAAAAGCTTTCGCTCTTCAACTAACAAGTATTTACCAGACGCAATTTTAAAAAATTTTAATCAGAACTCATCAAATTGGCACTTGCCTTGTTACGCATGTGTATAACGTGTGGATGTGTACCACTCTCTGTTAAGAACCGTTATTTTTTAAGAAAACTTTCAGTAAAAAAGAACAAAAATGCAAACAAAAGTTCAAGTGTACGAAGACTTTATTGGAGTCAAATCTGCGACTTTGTTTTATTTTTAGTCAATATATATGCAAAAAATAATTAAAGTGAATAATTTTTCGTATCTAAATTAAACATAAATATTTATTAAATAAATCTGCATCAAAACTTTTTCAAATTTGTTGGCCTACTTTATTGTTTTTTTTCACTAAATTTTAAAACAGCTGCTGTACGAAGATATAATTGGAACACTGTATGTATGATTTAATTTTTGTTGTTAACAATTGAATTATTTTATTAGAATAAATTTTATTTGAATACAATTGAAAATTTAAAAACTGGAAACTATAAAATTATAAAATTTTTAAAACAAAGTGTTTTGTGTAAAGTATATTTGTGATGCACTACATATATGTGTATATAATATGTATATAAACACCAAGACATACCCAAAAACCGTTACAAAAACTAAAATGTCGAAAAAAAAAACGGCTGGACGTTCGATTTCGCGGTTTGCGGATTTTGATACTAGAAGGGTCCCCCAACATTATCCCTGATAAAAATCGCGGGTGGTATTTAAAAAAGTTAAAATTTTTTAAAAACCACCGCGATATATTCACGCAATCTTAAAGGTATGTGTAGCAAAATTTAAGAGCCTAACTTTATTATTATGTACTATTTATGGTCAAACATGATGTTTAAAAGTACTCTTACGATTAATGAATTTTTAAGTGAATTGATTAATTAAAAATTGAGTCTTTCTTTGCGTAACCGATCAGGATTCGACTTGACATCTGCAATTTTAATGAAAATTGATGGAAAGTTAGCATTTGACACACATATAACTGTGGTAAAATGATTTTCCGAAATTCCGAAAATTTCCAAGATGGCGGCCACATGAAGTTCGATCCAACTTTTGGATACTCCCACATTTGAAAATTCATAGCTCCTCGGCTTTTTATCCGATTTTGATTAGTTTCTGTAGAAAAGTATGAGCTTTAGAAAAAAGCAGAAAATAAATTTTTGGTGGTTAAAAACCTTTTTTCTTTTTCAAAACCATTTTGGGGCTTGGTGCACCCTTTTTATTTTTTTTTTAAAATATTTTTTTTTTAAAAAAATTTAATAACAATTATTTTCCGGCCCTCAAAATTGTGTTATGTTTTACGGTTATCAAGTTATGAGTTTTTGAAGTTGTATAATGTTGTGTTTATCATGAGTCGTTTGTGCGCGTTCGCACACCATCCGGATGGTATTTTTTTTCAGTGAAATTTTTCATACAATTTTTTTGTGGAATATTTTTACCCATTATAACCAAGTTTTTGAAAAAAGGGGTAAAAAATACCCATGAAGCAAAACACGCCAAGTGTACCAGGTTTAAATTTGTTTGTCTCCGATTTCGCTCAAATTTGGCAATATGGTAGATCCAGTGTGCAAGAACGACAATCCGGGAGGATTTGGTCCTAGTACCATTTGTTGTTAAAATACAGGGTGTTGAAGTTGGCATTTTTAGTTATTTTCATGAAAAGGGTGTTTTTTCAAAAATTTTTAGCTGACACTAAAGTTTGTAAATTTATAAATCTAAGTTACAGGTCCCATTTATTTTGAAGTGTTCTTTTTATAAAAAAATATTTCTTGGTGAAAAAAATGTTTTTTCACCAAAATTTTTTACACTTAAAAATACTTTTGAATTTTTTTAAAAACACCCCCCTTAGATTTTTTTTAAAAATACTTTAAATTAAAGCATAATTTATTAAAAAAAAAATTTTTTAGTTTTTTAGTTTTTGGAACAGATGATGATTTACATTGTTAGCTACCAACAATGAAAATACATTGATGGTCGGAGCATACTGTCCAGTGTTTTTGAGTAAAACAACAATAAAAACAAGGCAAAAATACACATAAATAAAAAAAGCAAAAAAATGTATCGGAAGGCTGGTTTGCGTTACTAGTTTCGGGCCCACCACAGGTAAAAATTGACTATAATAAGTCAATTCCTCATCAGACGCTTTGCCGACATCTTATAGATCAGACGGTCTTAAATTTGCTAGATCTCATACGGTTTTTGAGATATCTTAACATAAACAAGGAAAAAGACCGTTTTTGCTATATTTTGAAGCTATATAACTATAATATAGAACATGCATACTCAAAATTCGATACATTATCTGAAAGATCCAGTCTTTTTCTTTAGAACCGCATTCAAATTACGTCAATAGCTTAATTTTTCTTCGAAATATCGTAGATTGAAATAATGACAAAACACGTTTTTTGCACTTTCTTTAGGTCAGGATATCTCCGAAAAAAATAAAGATATCGACATTATTTGAATTAGGTTTGGAAGATTGATTAGAGCTTTTCATTTCTGCATCAGAATTTACGTATATACGTCCTGTTACATAGCTCCAAAACACAGCAATAAAACATAGCGTCGACTTTTTTTCCTTGTTTTGGCTAAGATATCGCAAAAACCGTATGAGATACAGCAATTCTAATGCCAGATTCGGATCCAGCATTGCAAAATACTTTAAAATTAACTATTTTTATATTTGTTTGTTGCGTTTTTTTTTCTGAATTTTTTTTATTTTATATGGGATATGCATTTTTGCGATATTTCGCGGGGATGATCAGCTACGATTTCGGGGTTTGCATTTTTCAGACCACTAAACTAATGCAAATGAAACCCCATTCACAGATTTTCTCCACATATTCAAAAAACCTATCGACTGTTCAAGAGCACCGTGCAATGTGATGCTCGAGCAAATGAGTGCAACATAAGCCAAGTTTTTCGTACGAAGGAAATTAAACTATTGCTTTCTCTAAGTCTAATTTTTGAGAGGCTGTTAGCTCATGAAAATTCGACGCAACCTCTGAATTAGAGCTGTCTGTTTCTGTACGAACGTTCGTACTCACGTGATCACGTTCGTACTCACGTGATCACGTGAGTACGAACTTCGTACTTTAAAGGTACGAAATCACGTACCTCCAATTCACGTGAATTTGAGGTTCGCACAGGTACGTGAATTTGGTAAAGTTCGTACTTTTGATACGAACTTCGTACTATTCGTACCTCGTACTTCGTACTTTTCGTACCTCGTACTTTTCGTACCCCATTTGAGATAGTACGGATATGCCACGCCCACTATTTAACGATTGATCGAAAAAAAATTTAACACGTTATATCTCGAAAACTATGGACGCTATATCCATGAAATTTGGTAGGTAGGTGCTCCACATAATTAGCATCCGCTGACCAAAAAGTGGGCGGGATCGGACAATGCCACGCCTACTTTTTAACGCTTCAAAGAATCGGCACTTTAAAACGCTATAACTCCTAAAATATAAGAGCTATTTCGATGAAATTTGGTAGGTAGGTGCTCCACATAATTAGCATCCGCTGACCAAAAAGTGGGCGCGATCGGGCACTGCCACGCCTACTTTGTAATGATTCAAAGAATCGGCACTTTTTATCATCCGCTGACCAAAAAGTGGGCGTGATCGGACAATGCCACGTCTACTTTTTAATGATTCAAAGAATCGGCACTTTAAAACGCTATACCTCCTCAAAGATACGAGCTATTTCGATGAAATTTGATAGGTAGGTGCTCCACATAATTATCATCCGCTGACCAAAAAGTGATCGGACAATGCCACGCCAACTTTTTAACGATTCAAAGGATCGGCACTTTAAAACGCTATATCTCCTAAAATATACGAGCTATTTCGATGAAATTTGATAGGTAGGTGCTCCACATAATTATTATCCGCTGACCAAAAAGTGGGCGCGATCGGACTCTGCCACGCCTACTTTATAATGATTCAAAGAATCGGCAATTTAAAATGCTATATCTCTTAAAATATACGAGCTATTTCGATGAAATTTGATAGGTAGGTGCTCCACATAATTAGCATCCGCTGACCAAAAAGTGGGCGTGATCGGACAATGCCACGCCTACTTTTTAACGATTCAAAGAATCGGCACTTTTTATCATCCGCTGACCAAAAAGTGGGCGTGATCGGACAATGCCACGTCTACTTTTTAATGATTCAAAGAATCGGCACTTTAAAACGCTATACCTCCTCAAAGATACGAGCTATTTCGATGAAATTTGATAGGTAGGTGCTCCACATAATTATCATCCGCTGACCAAAAAGTGATCGGACAATGCCACGCCAACTTTTTAACGATTCAAAGGATCGGCACTTTAAAACGCTATATCTCCTAAAATATACGAGCTATTTCGATGAAATTTGATAGGTAGGTGCTCCACATAATTATTATCCGCTGACCAAAAAGTGGGCGCGATCGGACTCTGCCACGCCTACTTTATAATGATTCAAAGAATCGGCAATTTAAAATGCTATATCTCTTAAAATATACGAGCTATTTCGATGAAATTTGATAGGTAGGTGCTCCACATAATTAGCATCCGCTGACCAAAAAGTGGGCGTGATCGGACAATGCCACGCCTACTTTTTAACGATTCAAAGAATCGGCACTTTTTATCATCCGCTGACCAAAAAGTGGGCGTGATCGGACAATGCCACGTCTACTTTTTAATGATTCAAAGAATCGGCACTTTAAAACGCTACGAGCTATTTCGATGAAATTTGATAGGTAGGTGCTCCACATAATTATCATCCGCTGACCAAAAAGTGCCACGCCTACTTTTTAACGATTCAAAGGATCGGCACTTTAAAGCGCTATATCTCCTAAAATATACGAGCTATTTCGATGAAATTTGATAGGTAGGTGCTCCACATAATTATTATCCGCTGACCAAAAAGTGGGCGCGATCGGACTCTGCCACGCCTACTTTATAATGATTCAAAGAATCGGCAATTTAAAATGCTATATCTCTTAAAATATACGAGCTATTTCGATGAAATTTGATAGGTAGGTGCTCCACATAATTAGCATCCGCTGACCAAAAAGTGGACGTGATCGGACAATGCCACGCCTACTTTTTAACGATTCAAAGAATCGGCACTTTTTATCATCCGCTGACCAAAAAGTGGGCGTGATCGGACAATGCCACGTCTACTTTTTAATGATTCAAAGAATCGGCACTTTAAAACGCTATACCTCCTCAAAGATACGAGCTATTTCGATGAAATTTGATAGGTAGGTGCTCCACATAATTAGCATCCGCTGACCAAAAAGTGGACGTGATCGGACAATGCCACGCCTACTTTTTAACGATTCAAAGAATCGGCACTTTTTATCATCCGCTGACCAAAAAGTGGGCGTGATCGGACAATGCCACGCCTACTTTTTAACGATTCAAAGAATCGACACTTTATTTATTTGGTGCAGCTACCTATCAAATTTCATCGAAATAGCTTTTATATTTTGGGAGATATAGCGTTTTAAAGTGCCGATTCTTTGAATCGATAAAAAGTAGGCGTGGCATTGTCGATCACGCCCACTTTTTGGTTAGCGGATGATAATTATGTGGTGCACCTACCTATCAAATTTCATCGAAATAGCTTTTATATTTTGGGAGATATAGCGTTTTAAAGTGCCGATTCTTTGAATCGTTAAAAAATAGGCGTGGCATTGTTCAATCACTCCCACTTTTTGGTAAGCGGATGACAATTATGTGGTGCACCTACCTATCAAATTTCATCGAAATAGCTTTTATATTTTGGGAGATATAGCGTTTTAAAGTGCCGATTCTTTGAATCGTTAAAAAATAGGCGTGGCATTTTTCAATCACGCCCACTTTTTGGTCAGCGGATGCTAATTATGTGGAGCACCTACCTACCAAATTTCATGGAAATAGTGTCCATAGTTTTCGAGATATGACGTGTTAAACTTTTTTTCGATCAATCGTTAAATAGTGGGCATGGCATATCCGTACTATCTCAAATAAGGTACGAAAAGCACGAAGTACGAGGTACGAAAAGTACGAAGTACGAGGTATGAAAAGTACGAAGTACGAGGTACGAAAAGTACGAGGTATGAAGTTCGTATCAAATTCACGTACCTGTGCGAACCTCAGATTCACGTGTTTTGGGGGTACGTGATTTCGTACCCCTGTTCGTGAATTCACGTAATCACGTGTAGTACGAATTCACGTGATCCGACAGCCCTACTCTGTATCCAATTCTAGGGAATTAATTTCAGGTGCCAGAGCGAATTCACTCCAGAAATTCACACCAAGGTATGCAGACTGATTTAGTGATTTTTATAATTTTTATATTTTATAAGTTACTGGTAAGCTGCAAAAACCGAACACTTTTTGTTTTGCACCATCGGCAGTCGACAAGGACACTTTTAATGGTTTCAAAGAAACATTATTTTAAAATAAAAATTCAGTGCTATATTTTCCTAACACAGAAACATTTGTACCAGAATCTAATAGTCCTAAAAAAGTAGAATCGAACATTTTTATTTGCACAAAAGGACGATCATCAAGTCGATCGAACAATTTTGTTGCAGCCAATATTTTTCCATAATGTTTGCGTTTCTTAAATCCTTCTGCATTTTAAAATTCTATTTGAAAGAGCAAAAGTATTATTTTGAAAAATTTTGGCTTTCGCTGTTCCATATAAAATCTTGCGTTCATGTAAGCTTAAAGCTTGAAAATGTGTTTGGCAAGAAATGTTACGCGCCGTTGGTTTTAATATTTGTACGCCTGGGATTTTATCTTGAACTTTTTCGACTGGTACGACAAGTCTACTTTAGCGATTAATTTGTACTCGGGATTAGGTGGGAAGAACGAAAGTCCCCGGTTGCCAACTCGCACCGTCGCTGATTTCCTTGATGTGGATTAGTGCATTTAGGGGTGGTAACACCTTTACGACCATAGTTAAAACAAAAAACATTTCGTTTTTCATCAGGGCAGTAAATATATGAATGTCCAAAGGACAAACAATTCCAACATTGGATTTTAGAATAGTCTGCCCGTCGAGTTACTTGCAATGCTTCTACCTGTGGATCAGTTTCTGAATCAGTTTGGTCACAATCAGAATTTGAAGCGATATCAATTTCATTGACATGCTGACGTGAACCTGTTGGGAAAATTTTGCTTTCATTAAGGAGCTATTTTTGCTAACTCTCTAAAATTTCCTAAAGACGTTGCCTGCGAATTGAGCAGCATCAAACTTAGATTGGCATTAACATTCTTTTTTATTATGTCAATGAGTGTAGTGTCTGATAAAAGTTGTTTCAATCTCGAATTCATGGAGATAATGGCAGTGTGAAAATCAGGTAACTCCATTTTTCAAAAACGGGAGAAAAACGCGTTTAACTTTTTTGATGAATTTAGCATTTTTTTCATTTTTATTCGTTTTCTGGAGTAAAATAACGTAGGGAAACTCTATTTTGAATTTTAGGCACAAATGCAGCTAAACGCGGTCAGTTACCTGGTTTTTCCAAAAAGATGTTCTATTTTCAATATATGAGAATGTTACAACCCAACGAAGCGCTTCGAGCCAATGACCTGCTTATGTTAATTTCTGCGCTATTGGATACGACAGAGATGCGCTTCACTGCTGGATTAGAGCGCTCCGGAAGCACTATTGATGCGCTCCCCATTGTTAATCATCGATCGAATGATGAAAGCTTAATTGTGAGGAATTCGGCAAGGTTGCGACAGAAGAAAATGTAGTTGTATTTCATAAAAGCAGCCATTTGAAATTAATCAAACATGAAATTTTTTATTTCCATGATATAAATGTGCAATTTCGAAAAGGTCACATCTCCTAAACGAGGCAAAAGGAATGTCATAATATTGATTGGCTGAAATTTTGTTAGGAATGAATACAATTTATCTCTGTTTTCACGAAAAATTTACTTGATGATGAAGAACTAAGCTGAAAAAATGGTATCGATCAAATAACCGATCATTATGGCACATAATTTATATGACATTGCTTTTGTCTCGTTTTGGAGATGTTATCTTTTCGAAATTGCACATTCATATCATGGAAATACTTAAAAAACGAAATGCTTCAATAGCAAGTTTGCAGAAACCTTACCGAGGTCAAATAACTGATGCTAAGGCACTTTTTGAATGAGCAAATAGTGAAAAGTCCGACATAATTTACCGTTATTGTGCAATTGGTGAATATGAAGCAACTGCATCGCAACTCTCCAACGCTTTTCAATATGTAAGAGCCATACCAGGGACCCAGAAATTTCATAGTTTTGTTCCCTTAGGCCGTAACCGTATTGCAGCACGGCTTATTTTATTTTCAAAATCCTTCGAGGAATTTAAAATGATGTAAATTACAAAAAAACTTACATGACACGAATTATTGCATGTACTGAAATCATTTCTCCTGTACCATTAAAGATGCCATCTTAATTTTAAATTCATGTGAAAGGTAATTTTGTCTTCTATTCCAGAAAAATATTTTGGAAGGTCGAAAAAAGGGACTATAGCGATTTTTGTCGCTTAGTACTAAAATAGTAGTTAATTTAGTACTTTTTTCCCAATACAAAAATTACTTTGGGCGCATAGCATAATTCAATACCTTTCTAAAAATGGTCCAAACATGAAAATGTGTTAAAAAATGTTTCAGTTTTGGGCCATTTTGTGGTCAGACCATTTTTTAAAATTTTCAAAAAATCATAGCTTCTAAGCCTCGAGACATACCAACTTTCACTGTTTTTCATATGAAAGATTATTTTTTTTGTCTTTCCAAAAAATATATTTTGTAATGTAAGAAAGGTGTACCTGGGCACGTTTTTTGTAGTTTAGTACTAAAATAGTAGTAAATTAAGGCTTATAGCCTGATTCAATACCTTTCCATAACAAGTCTAAACATGAAATTCGGTTAAGAAATGGCCTTTATTGACAATTATTTGAGGAGAGTTCGTCACATTTTACGGATTTTTCAATTTTTTGCACTCCACAAGCCAAAAAAAAAATCGCAAAATTTTTTTTTCCCATTTCTCAAAGACTAGGCATGAAACAAAACCATGTACCAAATTTCAGCGAAATCGAAATCGGAAATTGTATTTGGATTTCTGTTGAATTTTCTAGTTAAATTAAAAAATTTGTGGAGTTGCCTGGTTTTTCCGCAAACGGTAGGGAGTTACCTTGTTATTTCCGAAAATGTATCATTTGCACAATTTTTTGTTTCTTAATAACTTGGAAATGATATGCATTATTCAAATTTTGCTCTGATAGAATGATTGTAAATCAAAAAACATTCCATTTTTAATGGTTTTTTCATTTTCAAAAAAAATGGAGTGTCCTGGTTTTTCCGCGCGACCACAGAAATCTTCTTCCATTGCTTTCTTAAAAAAATGTTTAAAACTATGTCGTGGTCAGTTTCTAAAGTGCCATATTCCTTTATTAAGGCATTGCGCAATACGGTAAATGTTGCAGTTGGATTTGAGTATAGACAGCGATCGGTCGTTCGCTTGTTAAAAAAAATAATTAAAGACAATAAGAATAAAAAAAAAAACGTAAAAAAATTCTCCCGAAAAATTCTATGTATAGAATTCGGAAACAAAGAACAATTTACGATTTCTTACAAATTTCGGTGTAAAAAAAGTATAGTAAGCAAGTACATAAGGATTGTTTTTGCACGCTGTGACTGCGCAGTTCTTTTGTGGTACCATTAAGTTCGTCGGATAAAAAAAAAGGAAAAATATATACGAAAACTCGTAAAAAGAAAATAATTATCCGCAACAACGTAACTAAAACGAGTCCACTCTATTTTCAAGTAGACAGAGACAGAAGGCGTGCAATTTGATATCAGTATCCTGTAACAAAAACAAAACCGAAGTGAAGTGACGTTTAAGGCAAAACAAAAAAAAAAAAAAATAAATAAACTAAATGTGAAACAAAATTGGAAAACAGTGCGAAATAAAAAAACCAAATTAAGAAAACAATTAAGTGATAATAATAAAACCCATAACGTGACGGTAACCAGGATGTGCAAAAAGTGCGATAAGCAAAAGCTTTAAAGAAAATTGCAAATAGCAATAATGTTTCTTCTCGCCCTAATTTAAAATATTAAAATAATAAAAATAAATATTAACTTCTTCTGTAAAAAAAAAGGCAAATGAAATTGTAAGATCTACACAGTGCGAAAATCTTCAAATCCAAAGTTGAACTGTAAAATAAAAACTACATCGAGTAAACCAGTCTTGGTCAACCAGCTTTAACCACAATGTACATGTGCATCTTTAATTATATCAGACTTTGAAATCCTGCAGCATCGGTCGCCACGTCAGGCCAAATTAGTGTTTGCAAGTATATTACTTAAAACTATATTATATTTTTTTTTTTATAATAATTATTATAGCCCAGGAAAATAAGACGAAAAAAGAGCTGCTGTGCGAAATAATTCCAAGTGAATTTTTTCACCGGAATTGTCTTTATTAAAGCATGATGAATAATGTGTAAAAAGTCCATTGAAGTCCATTGTGCGCATAAAACGTTATTCAGGCTCAAAGGTAGCTAAAATCAGTTTTTTGCAAATATCTCACTAACGCAAACATTTACAGAAAAATTTTTCTCCACAATTTTGTAACACAGGAAATTTCCTATGCAAAGATGTAAAAAATGTTTTTGTGTAGCTTATAGTTTAGGAGAAAACTCAAATTAAAAAGCTATGCACAGTTCTTATACGTAGCATTAATTAAGTTCATATTAAAATATTTTACTTTTAAAATTGCGAATACTCTTTAACGAGGAGTCGTACAAAAAAAAATTAAAAAAACCGTTCAAAAGATAATTGAATTCTGTAAGCACCGTATTAAATTTTTTTGGAGCCACTCATGGTCTAAAAGATATTCTTCAAAAACCGCTAAGGTCTCGAAAATACTGGTTTTTGAAGGATATCTCTGAAACGGTAAGTCATACGATAAAAAGCAACGGCATCAATTTTGTAGAGAATCGCAAGATCTACAAAAAATAAACCTTTAAATAGCAAAAAAACCGGTTTTTATTGAATAACTTCTAAGCGGTTACTTAAATGTTTATTGATGTAATGACCTTATTTATATAATACTTAATAATTTTTCGGGCTCGAGGTCAAATTGGACAACAGAAAGGCTGACAAAACAGTGCAATATTTTCATAGTGCAATATTTTTAAACTTTTTTGTTGTTCAATGTGTGTCTTTTTTAAATGTTGTGATTTTTTGTTGTCAAAAATTAAGTTTTTAAGTTTTTAATATTTTTATTTTTTCCCTGAAGATGACTTCCAAAGGAAGTCGAAATATTGGAATATAATAAGAATTAAAAACAAAAAAGGTTTTTAATTTAATTTGACCTCGAGCCCGAAAAATTATTAAGGTTACTTAAATGTGTACACATATGGCTTATATTTTTGTAGATCTTGTAATTTTCTACAAAATTGATGCTATTGCTTTTTATCGTATGACTTACCGTTTCAGAGATATCCTTCAAAAACCAGTATTTTCGAGACCTTAGTGGTTTTTGAAGAATATCTTTTAGACCATGAGTGGCTCCAAAAAAAATTTAATACGGTGTTTACAGAATTCAATTATCTTTTGAACGGTTTTTTAATTTTTTTTGTACGACTCCTCGTTAAAGAGTATTCGCTATTTTAAAAGTAAAATATTTTAATATAAACTTATACGCAGCATTTACATATAAAAAATGTGCAAATGTGTGTTTGCGTTAGCGAGATATTTGCAAAAAACTGATTTTAGCGACCTTTGAGCCTGAATAACTTTTTATGAGCACAATGGACTTTAATGGACTTTTTACACATTATTCATTATGCTTTAATAAATACAATTCCGGTGAAAAAAATCCACTTGGAATTTTTTGCAGAAATATTCTTATTTTCCTGGGCTATTACTAAATACTTATTAGAATTCTTATTAAGATTTTTTTACCTAAAATAACACAAAACAACAATTATGATATATCAATACGTATTAACACACAAATAAAACTGGCAAAAAGTCGGCTTCGCAGCCGGGCAAGGCTGGTGCAGTGGTAACGACTTCTGCTACCAACCTGGAGATCCTTGGTTCGTCTCCCGCCCAGACCAAAAACACAAAAAGTTTTCAAACTTGCAATTTTTCAATTATAATTAATTTAGTAAAATAAATATAATTATAATTACAACAAAAATAGTCTGATGAGTCTTTGTGGCGAAAGACGAAACATATGTCACTATAGCCGTGTTTTTAATTCGTTCCTTGATTTGTCATAATTATGTGTTAGAAAAATGCATTGATAGATTTATATGTAAATCGATCTTTGCAAATATATGACTAAAAGTTCAATTAAATAAAATCAATTTTCAATATAAAATGTCATTAAGTAACACACTTAAAAAATTCTTAAAGTTATTTGGGAGAACACGCCCTGATAAGGTGGAAACACCTGCAATCGGTATTGAATGTGTTCCAAAGGAACAACTATACCAAATATCAATAAATAACACAAAACAACAATTATGATATATCAATACGTATTAACACACAAATAAAACTGGCAAAAAGTCAGCTTCGCAGCCGGGCAAGGCTGGTGCAGTGGTAACGACTTCTGCTACCAACCTGGAGATCCTTGGTTCGTCTCCCGCCCAGACCAAAAACACAAAAAGTTTTCAAACTTGCAATTTTTCAATTATAATTAATTTAGTAAAATAAATATAATTATAATTACAACAAAAATAGTCTGATGAGTCTTTGTGGCGAAAGACGAAACATATGTCACTATAGCCGTGTTTTTAATCCGTTCCTTGATTTGTCATAATTATGTGTTAGAAAAATGCATTGATAGATTTATATGTAAATCGATCTTTGCAAATATATGACTAAAAGTTCAATTAAATAAAATAAAATTTAAATTTTCATTGATTCTTGGTATATATTTCAAATGTTGAATTTATTTAAGTTAAAATCGACAAAATAAATATAAAATATTTTCTATTGTTCCTTACGATAAATTAAATTTTAGATTTATAAGAACTTTATCCACGGTGCTCTTGAACAGTCGGTAGGTTTGATGAAAATGTGGAGAAAATCTGTGAATGGGGTTTCAATAGTACTAGTTTAGTGGTCTGAAAAATGCAAACCCTGAATCGTAGCTGATCATCTCCGCGAAATATCGCAAAAATACATATCCCATATGAAGCAAAAAAAAAAAATAACAAAACAAACAAATATAATAATAGTTATATTTAATGTATTTTGCAATGTTAACTCCGAATCCGGCCTTAGAATAGCTGTATCTCATACGGTTTTTAAGATATACTAGCCTAAACAAGGAGAAAAAAATACTGTTTTTGCTATATTTTGAAGCTATTGTATATAGAACATTAATACGTAGAATC
Source organism: Calliopum simillimum (assembly GCA_951812925.1). NCBI lineage: Eukaryota > Metazoa > Arthropoda > Insecta > Diptera > Lauxaniidae > Calliopum > Calliopum simillimum. The sequence goes on along the minus strand of OX638368.1, from coordinate 77,350,319 downwards.
CGATAAAGTATCTCAAAGTTCTAATCTTTTCCTTTAAAACTTCATTTAAATTATGTCAATAGCCTTATGTTTCTCCGAATCATCATAGACTGTAATAATGAAAAAAACCGGTTTTTTGCACGTTTAGGATATCTCCGAGAAAAATAAAGATATCATAATTTAAATTAGATTTTAAAGAAAAAGATTATAACTTTTAGATACTGTATCGGATTTTACGTATGAATGTTCTATATTCTAGTTATATAGCTTCAAAATATAGCAAAAACGGTATTTTTTCCTTGTTTAGGCTAAGATATCTCAAAAACCCAGAGTTTCAATTGAGATCTTCATTGAAAAGAACGTACAAAAAAATAAAAAAATAAATATATATGGGCAAATCCCAAAAACTTTTAACATTTTGAAAAAAAGAGGTCGTAAAAATTTTTAAGGCACATGGTTTTCACGTGTTCTACCGTCAAGAGATGTGTTTTGGGAGTAAAAAATCGTTAACGTTAACCACTTAAGTTACGCGGCGTAAAAAATAAACCATTTTGAATGAAATAAATTATTTTATTATTACTTTAGGTTCAACATTAACAGTAACACAATCACTCACTTGAAAACACTCGTTTTGTGCGTCAGATTGTAACTTGTGCAGCTCCCTTCGTCTATTAATGTTACGTTCACGATAATCCTTCTTTTTTTTCTTTTTTCTTTTACTTTTTCGCGCTTTTCTCTCAACTTTCTTTCTCTGTCACTTGCCATATTTTAGTTCAGTTTGAACACTGAGAAAGTTACCTAAATAATGTTTAGAATTTAGTCAAAATTAAATGCTATACTTCGAAAAGCTCCCAGTTGTTTATTTGCAAATATCTCACAAGCAGCTGTTTACACTATCGATAAATTGAGGATTATAGTTCAAGCCATTTAAGATTTATTTTGTATCATTCAAATATTACTTTATCGAATACTTGAATAAAAAAAATATTTTAAGTAAAAAAAAATTATTAGCTTGTAATGACCTTGTAGTAGTTGCAATAATTTGATAAAAATCATCACCATAAATTTTAAGCAATTCTAAGCACTTTTTTTCTATAACTTTTTTTCGTAAAGTGCTTCATTTTCGAGTTATTATTAAATTAAAAACACAATATATTTTTTAACTACAAATTAAAGCACTTGATGAAAAAATGTTATTTAAAAAAAGTGCTTATAATTGATCGAAGAACATGTGTGAATTTTTTCAGATTTTTTGGAGCGATTTTTGGACTTTCAAAAATAAAAAAATCCAAAAATAGTTTGATTGTCAAAAATCGAAAAATTCGTGTAGAATTAGCCAACGCCGCACGGTTTTATATTTGTACCACAATAGGAAGAAATGTTCACAAAACATTTTTTGAATGTCAAGATGATGTTTCTCGTGTGCCGTCGGTTTAAACGATTTTTCAGTCACATTTACGTTTTTTGCCTCGAACATTTAGCCCTGTGTAACAAAAACGGTGCATTGCACGCTAATTTGGTTTTCGTAGATCTTTTCTGTTTCGAAAAAAAAATCTAACCCCACCATGAAAATCCTGAAATTCTAGACGGCGTGGCTGTAAAGTTGTTTTAAAGACTCGCATATGAAAAATTTTGAAATCGACGGACGCTTCTTTAGCACCCTGTAGTTTTTTATAGAAGCTACGCACATATATTTGCATTATCCTATTCAAAAGGGGTATCGATTCAGTAGAGTTTTTACTGAAAACCAACATTCTAAAGTACACGGCGTGAGTACAGCATACAGATATAATCATAAAATATTACAACAGACACGGAAAATTTGAATAAACTGATTATTCAAATGGTTATATCTATTCGTACAATCTTCACATCAGATTTTTTGTCTCATAAAGATGTTAGCATACACCTGCACGGTGGTTTTTAAAAAATTTTAACTTTTTGAAACACCCTCCGCGATTTTTTTTCAGGGATATGTTGGGGAACCCTTCTAGTATCAAAATCCGCAAACCGCGAAATCGAACGTCCAGCCGTTTTTTTTTTTTCGACATTTTAGTTTTTTTAACGATTTTTGTGTATGTCTCGGTGTTTATATGCATACATATTATGTACACAAAACATTGTATATACGTACATATATATACTTGTATATGTATATATGTGTAATATATATATATGTATATTAGGGGTGTTTTAGTGCACGAATTTTGGATTTTGATACTTGACACCCCTCAATTTTGTGAGTTTGAAAAAAAAAATTAGTTTGCAAAAAAAATTTTTGGGGTGGGGTGAGGGTAAGGGTTGGCGCATCGAGGTCGAAGATGAAAGAAAAGGAGTAACAATTTACTTACAGCCCTACAAGAGGAGCCATCTCTAGAGGGTTCAAATGTATGACCGACCCACATTATTTTTTCTCCCCCAAAATTTTTACTAAGCCTACCTACCTCTTATCTCTAACCCCTATGGGGTTTCCATACAAAATTGACATTTTTAGGAAATCGACCCCCACCACTACCAGGGTGCCCATAGAAGGGTCAAATGTATGACCGACCCCTAATATTTTTTCCTCCGCAACATTTTTTCCCAGCATACTTATCCTCTTTCTCTGACTCTTTACGGGGCTCCCATACAAAATTGACGTCATAGACAGAAAAAATATGGAAAGGAAATCGTTAAATAGGCCCATAACTGCCCAGAAGTCACTCCTAGAGGAGTCAATTATATGACCGACCCCTATTATCTCCCCTCCAAAGTTTCACAGTTTACCTAGCCCCTATTTCCAATCCTTAAGGGGGCTCCCATACGAAGTTATGATTTTTTTAAAAACTACGCCCACTGCCCTAACTAGACCATGGGTACCCCTAGAAGGGTCAAATGTATGGTCAACCCCCATTATTTCTTGGAAAATTTATAAAAAAAAATTGTATGGCAGCCGCTTTCAGGGTTGAAAATAGGGGGTAAGTATGTGGGGGAAAAATATAGGCTGCTAAAAAATAATGGGGGTCGGTCATAAATTTGACCATTCTAGGAGTACCCGTGGGCCAGTTAGGGCAGTGGGGGCTTTTTATATTGGGTGTACAATAGCTATGGGCTAGTTTGTATGGACATTTTTAAAAATTAACTTTTTATACCCTGCGGTGGTTTTTTATGTGACGTTTGATGAAAAAGTAAGTGAGCCAAAATTTGGAGGGGGTGGGGTGGGTCTAACCCTTGCCGGTTTTGAGTCAAAGTTCGAATTTCGGGGGTAAAATTTTGAAAAAAGCTTCTAACTGCAAACTAGTTATACTTACAGGCATAGAATGTATGACCAACCCCCATTATATTTTCTACCCCAACATTTTCACCAAACATACTTACCCCCTATCTCTACCCCTAAGGGTCGCTCCCATATAAGCGTTAATTTTCATGACATTTTTATAAAATCGACCTCCACCACCCCCAGGCTGCCCCTACATTGTTCAAAAGTATGACCTACCCCCATTATTTTTTCCACCCCATCATTTTCACGAAACATACTTACCCCCTATCTCCACCCCCTAGGGGTGCTCCCATACAAAAATACTCATATTTATGTTAATTAATAAACATTTTTGCTCTCATCACCCCTACTGCCCCCATATTGCTACTTAGGAAGGTAAAATGTATGACCGACCCCCATTAATTTTTCCAGTCCGACAATTTTACTAAACAAACTTGCCCTCTATCTCCGTCCTTTATTTTTTCCGGATGGTACGATCGGCACACCCAGTAACTGCTCGTTTCCGTCATACGTGATACGCGTTTTTTTTTTTTTTAATTCAAAACCACTGTAACTGTGGCAATTAATTTTTGTAACAGAAGCAATATTAGTACACCAGTGTAAAGTCGCACCCCGGACCGCTTTTGTATGAGAGCACCCATAGAGGGCGGAGATAGAGGGCAAGTATGTTTTGTAAAATTGTCGAGCTGGAAAAACTAATAGGGGTCGGTCACACATTTTACCTTCCTAAGTAGCACTATGGGGGCAGGGTTGATGAGAGAAAAAATGTTTATTGATTAACATAAATATAAGTATTTTTGTATGGGAGCACCCCTAGGGGGTGGAGTTAGGGGGTAAATATGTTTCCTGAAAATTATGGGGTGGAAAAAATAATGGGGGTAGGTCATACTTTTGAACAATGTAGGGGCAGCCTGGGGGTGGTGGAGGTCGATTTTATAAAAATGTCATGAAAATTAACGCTTATATGGGAGCGACCCTTAGGGGTAGAGATAGGGGGTAAGTATGTTTGGTGAAAATGTTGGGGTAGAAAATATAATGGGGGTTGGTCATACATTCTATGCCTGTAAGTATAACTGGTTTGCAGTTAGAAGCTTTTTTCAAAATTTTACCCCGGAAATTCGAACTTTGACTCAAAACCGGCAAGGGTTAGACCCACCCCACCCCCTCCAAATTTTGGCTCACTTACTTTTTCATCAAACCTCACATAAAAAACCACCACAGGGTATAAAAATCGAAAAATTGTTATTAAGCCCATAGCTAGTGTACAACTTAAAAACCGGAATTTTTTAGCGAAATTTGATGCTTTATTGTGGAAAAATGTTACAATATATTTTATTCAAAGTATTGTCCATTGGAAGCTACAACATTTCTCCATCTTTCAGGCAATTTATGAATTCTATCCCAAAAAAATTGCGCCGGCTTGGCGGCCAAAAATGAATCGAGCCAATTTTCGATATCTTGAACTTAAGTGAACCGTATTCCTGATAGGGCATTCTGCATCGATCGAAACAAATGGTAGTCAGATGGTGCAAGGTCTGGGCTATAAAGCGGGTGAGGCAAAATTTCCTATCCGTTGTTTTCCAGATAATTCTTGACTGGGGCAGCAATATGTGGCCGAGCGTTATCGTGGTGGAAAATGATTGACTCGTGTCTGGTCGCATACGTTGGCCGCTCTGCCTGGATTTTCTGCTTCAATCGGATCAATTGTTGACGATGGAGTTGAGCATTAATGGTTTGGCCACCTGGCAACAGCTCATAATGGATCACACCTAGCTGGTCCCACCAAATACAGAGCATTACCTTCGAAGCGTGAATATTTGGCTTCGGCTGTGATGGGCTGACCTCACCTTTCTTGAAATACGCTGTTTTGCGCTTGGGATTATCGTAATGGATCCACTTCTCATCGCCAGTGACAAAACGATGCAAAAAACCATTCCTTTTGTGGCGTTCAAGCAGCATTGTGGACATCAAAAATCGGCGTTCGACGTCCCTTGGCTTCAACTCGTATGGCACCCAATTTCACATCTTTTGAAAAATTCCCAAGGCTTTCAAACGTCTGGAAATTGTTGCTCGATCAACTTCCAATGGTTCTGCAAGTTTTTCTTGCGTTTGACATGAATCTTGATCGAGTAATGCCTCCAATTCTTCATCCTCAAACTTTTTCGGCTGACCAGGACGTTCTTTGCCTTCGACATCAAAATCACCACTTTTAAACCGTCGAAACCACTCACGACAGCTTGATTCAGCTGGAGCATAGTCCCCATAAACTTCTACAAGCAAACTATGACTTTCCGTAGCAGTTTTCTTTGCAAAAAAATTACCCAACAGAACCTCCCGCAAATGCTGTCTTTTTCTCCAATTTTCGAAGTTATTCATCGTGAAAAATAATAATGATGCACATAAGATAAAATTGTTTTGTGGACTGATTTTGACAGCTGTCAAATGTACCTTCAAAATGACATATATATAAAGTTCGAGCTTTCACGATATTTGTTAGTACGGACATTTACCGTCAAACTCCGGTTTTTAAGTTGTACACCCAATATAAAAACAGTAACTTCGTATGGGAGCCCCCTTAAGGATTGGAAATAGAGGGTAGGTGTGCTGAGAAAAAACTTTGGAGGGGGGCTAATGGGGGTCGTTCATATATTTCACTCCTCTAGGAGTAACTTCTGGGCAGTTATGGGACTTTTTGACGATTTCCTTTCAATATTTTTTATGTCTATGACGTCAATTTTGTATGGGAGTCCTCTAAAGAGTCAGAAAAAGAGGGTAAGTACGTTGGGAAAAAATATTGAGGAGGAAAAAATATTAGGGACCAGTCATACATTTGACCCTTCTAGGGGCACCCAGGGAGTGGTGGGGGTCGATTTCCTAAAAATGCCAATTTTGTATGGGAGCCCCCATAGGGGTTAGAGATAGGGGGTAAGTATGCTTGGTAAAAATGTTGGGAGGGGGAAAATAATGTGGGTCGGTCATACATTTGACCCCTCTAGAGGAGACCCCTTAACATTTGTATGGCTGTATGTAAATTTTTTCCCTTTTTCTCTCACCTTTGACCTCGATGCGCCAACCTTTACTCTCACCCCACCCCCAAAATTTTTTTGCAAACTCATTTTTTTTTCCAACCTCACAACCTCAAGTATCAAATTGTTGTTACTAAGGATCTCCATACATTCTTAAAACACCTCTAATGTATATAAATATATATACCTACATACACACATACTTATATATATAAAAGGTATCGTTTCCGCACCATCCATTTTCAAAAAAATCGGTTTTTTCGTTTTTAAGAATAACACAAACAAAAACCGGAAACAGCAATAGTCATTCCAGATGTGATTTTTGATGTTTAATCCGAACCCGGTCTTAGAATTGCTCTGTTATGTCTGAACTTTGAGATATCCTTACATAAATGTTAAAAGGACACCATTTTTTTTCCTATTTTTGAAGTTATATAACAAGATAAGGTAATATTATGCCGTAAAATCTGGTATGACAGATAATAGCCCTAGTTTTTTTCTTGAAAACTCAATCAAGCCGATAACGATATCTTTTTTTTTTGTCGGAGATATCTTTACCTAAAAAGTTGAAAAAGTGCAAAAACACGATTTTTGGCTATATTTGAGGTTATATACCGTACGAACGAAATTCGTCTGCTCTTTTTTACTAACCAACACATTTAAAACCATTCTTTATGTTCAAAATGAGCTAACAAGTGGTCTCTTGTAATTGTTTTCTAAAAAGTTATGACTATTTTAAGACGACATTATGCAGCAATACGTATATAAGGAATAATCGTACACTATATTTTAGTCACACCCCTGTGAGTTTGCACTTCATAATGTAATTTTTAAATGGTCATAACTTTGTAGAGAAATATTGCAGATGATCATTTGATAGCTCAATTGAAAGCCAAAAGAAAGTGTTAAATGCTTCTGGTAACAGAAATTCACAGAAAATTTTTTTGTGTCCTGCATATAGCATCCAATATAGCCAAAAATCGTGTTTTTGCACTTTTTTAACTTTTTAGGTAAAGATATCTCCGACAAAAAAAAAAGATATCGTTATCGGCTTGATTGAGTTTTCAAGAAAAAAAACTAGGGCTATTATCTGACATACCAGATTTTACGGCATAATATTACCTTTTCTTGTTATATAACTTCAAAAATAGGAAAAAAATGGTGTCCTTTTAACATTTACAGTAGGTCCAAGCCAAAGTCATACACCAAACAAACTATTTTTCAATGCCCCAAAACTAAGTACGCAAAAATAATTTAAGAAATTTTAAGTACATTTTTAAAAAGCCTATTTAATCTTTCAATTTTAACAAAAAACCAAACTTAAAATTTTCCGTTATTTTTGAAAATAAATAAAAAGTTACAGAAATCAAGCATATTCAGTACCAAAGCCAAAGTCGTACACCTTAACAAATTTATAATTTTTACATGAGTTTAGTAATTAGTATGCATTATTTTGTTTTTATTTGTCATGTTTAGTCCTTTTGGCATCTTTTGAATTAGTTTTTCACAATAGCTCGGATAAATTTTTTCCCATTTTCCATGAATACCATTTTCAGTTAAATTTTTGAAGAAATATTGTGCTGGCGAACTTTTGTGTCCAGATAATTCAACAAGATTTTAATAGCAATTATATCTGGACCCTGCGCCACTGTTACGTATACATTGGGACAGTTGTATTGAATCCAAGATCTCATATTATAAGAAATATGTTTGAAATCGTTATCTTATTAAAAGTACATATTACTACATTAACCAAGTTTATCCTTATATCGCAATAAATTTAGTCTCTAAATGTTCAAATACATCTTATGATCCTTACTGCTATCAACAAAATGGAGTATTCCAGGTTCAGCTGCTGAAAAAGAGCCACAAACCATTAGTGAACCACATTCATGCTTTACATTTGGTCTAACGTTTGCTGTTTGCTAAAACTCACTGCCATAACGATTTTTTCTTTTGGAAAAATGTCCTCTTCCTGAATGAAAGTAAGATTAATACTTTTGGATCAGACGGCAGACCATACATATGGAGAAAACAAACTGAAGCACCTTGTTTGAAAAGTCTGAAGCCATATGTAAAACATGACGGTGGTTCACTAATGGTTTGGGGCTCTTTTTCAGCAGCTGGGCCTGAAATACTCCATTTTGTTGATAGCATTAAGGATCATAAGATGTATTTGAACATTTAAAGACTAAATTTATTGCGATATAAGGATAAACTTGGTTAATGTAGTAATATGTACTTTTAATAAGATAACGATTTCAAACATATTTCTTATAATATGAGATCTTGGATTCAATACAACTGTCCCAATGTATACGTAACAGTGGCGCAGGGTCCAGATATAATTGCTATTAAAATCTTGTTGAATTATCTGGACACAAAAGTTCGCCAGCACAATATTTCTTCAAAAATTTAACTGAAAATGGTATTCATGGAAAATGGGAAAAAATTTATCCAAGCTATTGTGAAAAACTAATTCAAAAGATGCCAAAAGGACTAAACATGACATATAAAAACAAAATAATGTACACTAATTACTAAACTCATGCAAAAATTATAAATTTGTTAAGGTGTACGACTTTGGCTTTGGTACTGAATATGCTTGATTTCTGTAACTTTTTATTTATTTTCAAAAATAACGGAAAATTTTAAGTTTGGTTTTTTGTTAAAATTGAAAGATTAAATAGGCTTTTTAAAATGTACTTCAAATTTCTTAAATTATTTTTGCGTACTTAGTTTTGGGGCATTGAAAAATAGTTTGTTTGGTGTACGACTTTGGCTTGGACCTACTGTATGTAAGGATATCTCAAAGTCCAGACGTAATAGAACAATTCTAAGACCGGGTTCGGATTAAGCTTCAAAAATCACATCTGGAATGACTATTGCTGTTTCCGGTTTTTGTTTATGTTTTTCTTAAATACGAAAAAACCGATTTTTTTAAAAATGGATGGTGCGGAAACGATACCTTTTATATATATGTATATATATATGTGTGTATGTATTGGCCGACCTTTCAATAAAAAAACCCATTAGCGTAATCAAGGGAAAAATCGAAAATAAATGTATTCAGCTTGCTAATTCTAAATGGTCAAATCTTCAAACTTGCAATCATATTAGATCTATTTGGCCATCATATAGTATAAATCGTACTAAGTTTTTAATAGCAATGGAGAAACATAATGTACGGATTTGAATCGGTGCTATTACTGGACATTGTGCCATGGGAATCCATGCATCTCGTTTAGGTTTCTAAAACATTGGCGACCTTTGTAGAAGTTGTAAAGACCCTGATATGGAAGAAACAGTCTTTCATTTCTTTTGTGAATGTCCAGCGCTTGCGCTTAGACGTAGAAAGAATTTTGGTCATTTCAATTTGGAATCGCTTGACTCACTGTCTGAGGATTGTCTTAAATCCATATGGAAGTATATATGTACATCCAAGTGGTTCTCTTAGACTTTCTCTGCTAAAGCGTTTAGTTTCGGGTATACAATGGGCCCTTTCTCGAGACCTAAGTTAATGATGACAACATGTTCATCTCCCGGATCCAACCTAACCTATATATATGTCTATGAAGCACTCCACGCCAAGTGTACCAAAAAAAATTTTTTTTTCTCCGATTTTGCTCAAATTTGGCAATATGGTAGATCCAATGTGCAAGAACAACAATCCGAGAGGATTTAGACCTAGTACCATTTGTTGTTAAAATACTGGGTGTTGAAGTTGGCGTTTTTAGCAAATATTCATAGAATTGAATGAACTTTCAGCCTAGGTCAGTGTCTTGTTTGAAAAAACTCATCCAAAAATATGAATCGTTCATTTTGAAAGTCGGTCATAATAATCGGCTATTTGACCCATATCACTTTTTTAAATAAATAGCATCAATTCCACATCATCAAGTAAACTTTTTGTGTAAACAGAACTCAATTTAATTGATTACTGACAGAATACCAGTCAAATCATATAATGACATTACTTTTGTCTTTATAAAAATTTTTAAAATTTAGTATGAAAATAAAAAAAAAATTTATAAAAGGTAGAATTTTCGATCAAAAATGCGCCGAACTAAAGTTGAACACAGGGGTATAGTTCCTTGGGCAAATTCATAGAATTGAATGAACTTTCACATAGGGGGGTAGCCGAGATCAGTTTTCAAATCGGCCCACCCTAATATATATATATTACACATATATACATACACAAGTATATATATGTACGTATATACATATATATGTGTACATAATATGTAAATAAACACCGAGACATACTCAAAAATCGTTAAAAAAACTAAAATGTCAAAAAAAAAAACGGCTGGACGTTCGATTTCGCGGTTCGCGGATTTTGATACTAGAAGCGTCCCCCAACATTGAAAAAAATCGTGGGTGGTATTTCAAAAAGTTAAAATTTTTTAAAAACCACCGTGCCTGTACAATGAAAATGATTGATATCCGTCATCTAAAATTGTATAAATTCATCTCAGTATCGCTATTCAGCATACGGACGCGGGATGTTAAAAAAAGTTTTTGGGGTTTGCCCATATATGAGGCACTCCATGCCAAGTGTACCAGCTCAAAATTTTTTTTCTCCGATTTCGCTCAAATTTGGCAATATCGTAGATCCAGTGTGCAAGAACAACAATTCGGATTTGGTCTTAGTACCATTTATTGTTAAAATACAGGGTGTTGAAGTTGGCGTTTTTAGTCATTTTCATGGAAAGGGTGTTTTTTTAAAAATTTATATTGTAGCTTGCACTAAAGTTTGTAAATCGATAAATCTAAGTTACTGGTCCCATTCATTTTGAAGTGTTCTTTTTATAAAAAATATTTCTTGGTGAAAAAATTTTTTTTCACAAAAATTTTTTACACTTAAAAATACTTTTGAATTTTCTTTAAAAAACCACCCTTCGATTTTTTTTAAAAGTAATTTAAATTAAAGCATTATTTATAAGCTTTAAAATGATCTTGAGTCAGATGGGATTCGGACGCTAAATGGGATTTTTTGGCTTTTGAACGCCCGCGGAAGGCAAAAATCTTTTTTTATTTATTCAAGAGGAAAGCATCTTACGAAAAAAGTGTACCTACTAGCCAAAAAATAGTGACTTAGATTTATCAATTTACAAACTTTAGTGTAACCTATAAATTTTTGAAAAAATTCCCTTTTCATGAAAATGACTAAAAACGCCAACTTCAACACTCTGTATTTTAACAACAAACGGTACTAGGACCAAATCCTTCCGAATTGTTGTTCTTGCACACTGGATCTACCATATTGCCAAATTTGAGCGAAATCGGAGAAAAAAAAATTTTGAGCTGGTGTACTTGGCATGGAGTGCTTCATATATAGATTTACCTGAATAACCTCACTAATAACTTTGAAAAAAGTTATTCAGCGCGTTTATTTCATTTCTTATAAAAATTTTTTACGATAAAATAAGGTTTTTTCAATACTTAATTTTTCCTTAATTAATTAAATTTTAATGGATTTTAATATATTTTATTTAAAGATTTCATTTGATGTAATACCTCAAAGTAAAATAATAATGTAATTTCTCATATCAAAAAATAATGATTTTAAAGTTCAATAAATTACAATTACAATTACAACTATCTCAAAAACCGTATGAGATACAGCAATTCTAAGGCCGGATTCGGATTTAACATTTCAAAATACATTAAATATAACTATTTTTATACCCTACACCCAGGATATATTCACTTTGTTCTTCCGTTTGTAACGCAGAGAAGGAGGCGAGGCAGGTATAGAAAAGTATATATATTCTTGATCAGCGTCACCTCCTGAGTCGATATAGCCATGTCCGTCTGTCTGGCTGGCTGGCTGGGTGGCTGGCTGGCTGTGTGTGGAAATACACTTTTTGGGAAAACTAAGCAAGATAATTCAATGAAATTTGGTGCACAGCCTTCGGCGTCGGGGGATTGAAAATGGGCGAAATCGGTCAACGAACACGCCTACCAATCAAACTAAATTTTACTCAAATGCTAAGAACTATAAATTCAAACTCTGGATGAATTCGGACAAGAGGGCCTGGCACCTCCCATATAAGCAAAACTTTCAAAATACTGCTGTGTAGGGTATTTAATGTTTGGCCAGGCCAAAGGTAACACCCTTACTAGTTTTTATATTTGTTTGTTTTGTTTTTTTTTTTTTTCATTTTTTATTTTATATGGGATATGTATTTTTGCGATACTTCGCGGAGATGATCAGCTACGATTTCGGGGTTTGCATTTTTCAGACCACTACACTAGTACAAATAAAACCCCATTCACAGATTTCTCCACATTTTCATCAAACCTATCGACTGTTCAAAGGCACTGTGCATCATTGGATCCTATTGTAACTATTTCATATCTATGCTAAGGAAATTAAAGTAAAATTTATGAAAAACAAAAACAACAATAAACAACACATGAATTTAAATCGAAATAATTTTTCTAATTTACTAATTTTAAAGAGATAATGAATTCTTGGTAAGCAGTCGGTAAGGGGGTAATTATGCTGAGCGAGGCAGTAGCGGTGATGCATTAAGCAAAATTATAGGGTAGCTCGTTAATTTTGAGTATTTCAGTTGCTATAAGAGAAGGGTGGGAAAAGTGCACTCCATGTAGCATAACATCTAGCTACTAAAGCAGTGGTTCTCAACCGTTTTTGGTCACGCCCCCCTTTACAAGTTTTTCACTAGCTCGCGCCCCCCTTCAAAAAACAAAATGTTTTGCCATTTTTCACATCAAAATTTACTTCTTATTCAAAAATGATTACAAATTAATATTACAAAAAAGTGGTCATTGGGTTGTTTTAAAATCCAGTTTACCAGCCATGTTTTGAAATTTTAAGTGCTCAAATAACTTTTTTTTTATTTCTTTGCGATTGCTGAATTTAAATCTAGCAACTATTATTTTCTATCAGATCTGGGATCCGAGTTATACTTTATTATCAGATTGGAACCTATATCCAATTTAATTTGTTAAAATACGAATCCAATTCCATCCAACTTATCGAAGTTTGATTTAATCTCGATTCCAAAAAAAAATTGTATTCCAGGACGAGGCAGTAATTAACGTTTTAAGAACAATTCAAACTTCAAAATCATCAAAATAAGAAGATTGGGATAAAATAAGATAAAAAAAATTTTCCCTTGCATAGTTTCTGTATTTTCAAAGGCTTTCTGAAATGTGTTGCGCTCCCCCCCAAATTGTCTTAACGCCCCACCAGTTGAGAACCAATGTACTAAAGGAGAAATAAGTTACTTTTTGATTGAATTTAAATTTACTACCATTGCATGATTTTTTTTATGATCACGCGGTAGAAACACGGGAGAACTACGACACCTGGTAAAGATAGTCGGTGGCAAAATTTATCTTTTATATTCATGCATTCACCTAATAGGAAAAGTGTTCTATTTTACAAACCGAATTTAACCACTCGTAACATAAATGGCGAACGTTTTTTAACAAGCGCACACGTTGACGATGACTTTTTCCTAGGTGAAGCCGTATATATGCTAAACGAAATTTAACTCTCGAATCTGATGCTAACAATTTTTAAACCGCAGACATATGACATTTAATATAACATATAGAGACAAAATTCCTCAAGTGGATCGCTTTTTTCCCAAAATGCGAATTTTAAAGCCAAAATCGGTGGACACGTTCTCCTAACGGATATGTAACCAGCCTTAAGCTCTGTTTTAAAAAAAAATTATTTTTGTAAAAGTTGTAAGCTATTGAAGTTTGTTTTTGAAAGGTAGTTAGGAAACCTGTCATAAATTGAAAACTACCAGCAACTACAAGTTTTTTTTTTTTCGGAAATAATACCACTAAATTACGCAGTTCAAAATATTTTAGTTGTGTATCATCAAGAGCATTGAGATGTGTATTAATTATCCATTTATTTATAGTTTCTTGTAAATTTACAACAAAATAATATTTTTTTTGCAATACTTTAAGATAATGTTTACAGGTTTTGGAGTAAAAATCAATAGGCGATGATATATAACCGTAAATATAGGCCAAAACAGTGTTTTTAGCACTTTCAGGTTAGGATATCTCGGAAACCTGAGCCAATAGAGCAATTCTCACCCTGGATTTGGATTCAGCACGTCAAAATAAATCGGAAAACTATAGTCTGGTTTCTGGTAAAATTTTTTGTAGGCCTGTGTTATTTAAATTTACATTGTTTATGTTTCAAATAAGGCTGATTTCTCTTACAAGCAGGTTAAATGTAGAAATTTCGTTATAATAACATGAGTCTTATAATTGTAAGGGGATAGATAAAATTTGACAAACAACAAGACACAAAACATGATTCGAGGTTTAATTGAATAACCGTTCAAAACAAGTGTTATGCACGCATAGCGGACATTACAAAAAAAGCAGTCTTAAGTTTATAATTATTTCGTCGTCCAGCCTAGACCTTATCTTTGTGCAAATATTTCCAATAGAAGATCCAATAGAAGAAACAGCCTTTTCAAATTGCACACTTGTTGGTGGAATCGATAGCAAATTATTATAAATTAGAGTACCAGGAGACCGATCCCTGCTCGGTCAACAATCTGATCTTATTATTTTAGTCGATGTTATTATTCATAGCTATTTTTTGTAATGGAATTCGTGCCTTTTCACCTCCAATGTTCATGCTTTCAAAATGATAAATTAACCGATGAGAATAATAATAACAAAAAATTTGGAAAGTGTGGAATGGTATAGAACAATATCAAAAAATTAAATAAATGGGATATGGCACGCACCCAAAATATATCGTCTCTTGTATGGGGGCTGAAATATCTTATCTTCAAAAAATCTTGCCTCGGAAAGTAAAAGACCTATTGGAAAAGTAAACAAGGATGTTTTGATAAGGAAGAGTGTGGCTATTCAACGCCATTAATGAAAAAGGATTTCACCTTTTATTGTAGACACGCAGTTAAGACTGATCATAGCGCTTTCTTCAACTTCAAGCAAAGATATTTCAAAATCCTGCAGATGTAATGACAGTTCTGCTGATGAATACGGATTCAGCGTCAAAAAGTACATAAGACTGCATATTAAAAATAAAAGTTCATTCCATTTTTTTTTGTGCCTGAGTTATTAACTAAAATTTTTATTTTGGTAAAAATTGGTCGTGGCAATTGTTGAACAAAGCCCACTTTTCGTTATGCTTTAGATTCTCATGATCCAGATCCGCATACCATATTTCACCAAAATACGTTATAGCATTTGCGAGAAATAGCATTTTATTTGTTTTACTTGTATGGGAGGTTCCACGCGCACCGGCGATATTCTGCCCATTTTCAGGTCGTAGGTGCCTAACAGCAAGTAGACTCCCTTACGTTAAATTCAGAAAGATTGCTTTAGTAGTTTTCTTTTTAAAGCGTATTATATTTCTGTGGGCGGTGCCAAGCCCTTCATCGAGTTTTTCCAATATAACAGCATATCACATACTAACACTTGTTTTCAAGGGTACAATCTCTTAAATTTTCATTAAATTTGTTGGAGTCGTTTTCGAGTAATATTGAATCAAAATTTTCAACGGTTAAAAAGGGGGCGTAGTACTTCTTCGATACCGCCCACTTTTCGGTTATTATAAGGCATTAATAAGCAGTACCTACATACCAAATTTCATTAAAATATCTTGTAACATTTGCGAAAAATAGCATTTAACGTATTTTGCTTGCATGGGAGGTTCCACGCGCAACGGCAATATTTCGCCCACTTTCAGTACAGAGATGCCTTTTAGCAATTACGCACCTCCCAGTTAATTTCAGAATGTTTGCTTTATTAATTTTCTTTTTATACCGTTTTATATTTTTGTGGGCGATGCCACGCCTTTCAACGAGTTTTCCCAATATAACAGCATATAACATATTGATCCTTGTTTGCAGAGGTAACATCTCCTAAATTTTCATCAAAATTTTTGGAGTCGTTTTCGAGTAATATTGAATCAAAATTTTCAAGGGCTGAAAAGTGAGCATGGTACTTCTTCGATCCCGCCCACTTTTTGTCCGTTTCGAGGTATTATTAACCCGTACCCGTTCACCAAATTTCATCCAAATACCTTGTATGGTTTACGAGTTATTACTAAATCAAATTTAAAATTTAAGGCTGTGCCACGCCCTCTGGTGAGCATTTACAAAGTTCAAACCTAGCTCATTCTTCATTGTTTGCTAATATCTAACACTACTCCAAGTTTCATTTAAATCGCTGTAGCCGTTTTCGAGAAAAAATATTGGCACAGAAATAAGTACAAAGAAACAAACAAAATAACAAACATACAATTTTATCTCGTATAAGAAGAGAAGATATTTTCATTTTCAAACTAACTCAGCTCTTGTCTCACGATTCTGGTATAACTTTTAGTTGATTCGTTTTTGGCGAAACCGTGTCATTCAAGTTTTAGGTAATCGCCATTTGAAGCTGTTTTCCATCGTCTCTGGTTCCATCGAGTTAATTATTGTATATTCAGTGTTAAAAATCTTACAACCGCATATTGTTTTTTCCATATATTGATCAGAATCCAAACGTTCTAGCATACTAACAATTATGAAAATTTTTTGTATTTTTGTTTTTTGGTATTATGAAGGTATTGTAAAACACTAGATAATTCGGCCCTCGTTTTAATACTTATATGAGTTCTCAACTAGTCTATTAGCTAATTTCCAAGCGGACAATCTAGTTTTGAAAGTTCTATAAATAATAATGCAAAAGCTGCGTCGGCGGACAAATAGGTTAGCATTCTTGCGGCAGCATGCCTCTATTGTTTGTTTTATTGGAAGCAAAACAGAAACTATATTATGAATCAAAAGAAAGTCATTTTCGGACAGCAGATATTCCGTATTAATATTTAAATCTATAATAGCCTTTTGAATAACAGCTTGTGTTTACAAAATCGATCCATCATAACAAGCATACTGTTTCAGCGAGTTTTACAATCCAAATCTTATTAAAGTTCTTTCCTGAACTCTTCTTCTATAGTATATATTTTTTCAAAATTCCGCCGAACTTTTTCAATAAGAGGTCTAACATGGTCCTCTGATTCATCGCCTGAATTTTTGGTATCACTCTTGTTGTCGGACTTGGATTCAGAATCAATAGTGTAGTTAACATTTTGCGCATTATTTCTTAACACTATTAGTGCAGGCAAATTAGGTATTCATTTCTAATTTTGTTGAACATACACCGATTTTGATCCGACATGGCTCATTTTGTTCGTAATAAAATTTAAAACAAAACCAACACATTAGTTTTTTGCGGCTTTTCCCCGAAACATTTTTGATCCTCCGTTGATCTCCAAAAATCCGAATAACTCAATAAAACTGTTTTAATATGCTTAAAAATGGAAAATTATACTCTTCAAGAGGTTGTCGTGGTCGCTGAATCCAAATATGATGTTGGATAACGGAAAAATTCAAAATAGCGCCCGGAAAGTTGCATATACACCCATTTTAAGCACCAAAAATAAAAAAAAATCGTTAATCTGGGGGTTTTAGCGTAGAAGTTTCGTTACAGTGCATGAATTTATACGGTCGAGGTGGGATTTTGTTTTCCATGCTATAAAAAGCAAAGATTACCAAAATTTTTTTTTCTGCTTTTGATTTGTTTATAATTAAAGCAATAACTATAAAAAGTTAATACAACACAAAATTAAAAATATTTGTAAAATTTTACAAACCATTTTTTTTAAACTAACTTGGTCGCTGAACACGAAAAACTCAATTATTTTTTTTTTCCTTGGGGCCGTTCACGAGTTATTCGATAATTTCTATTTTCGAGGTTATAGCTTCATATACATCAATGCATTCGTATGACGCCAAGTCCGATCAATTTTATTTTTCCATTTTTAAGCATTTTAAAACAGATTTATTGAGTTATTCGGATTTTTGGGGATTAACGGAGAATTAAAAATGTTTCGGGGAAAAGGCGCAAAAAAGTAATGTGTTGGTTTTGTTCTAAATTTTATTACGAACAAAATGAGCCATGTGGATCAAAATCGGTGCATGTTCAACAAAATTAGAAATGAATACCTGTTTTTACCTAATTTGCCTGCACTATATCTTTTCTTTTTAAACCCGAGTAATATTTTTAGTTTTTTGTTATCAAAAATATAAGCTCATAATTTTCTACAAAAACCCTGAAAATTTAATTAAAATTGGATAAATAGCCGAGGAGCTATAAATTTTCAAATATGTGAATATCCAAAGGTTGGATCGAATTTCGTATGGCCGCCATCTTGGAAATTTTCGGAATTTCATTTTATCACACACAGTAAAAAATTATTGTTTACTTTTGATTCCATTCAGTATTGATTTTCAGACAGTTTTGGTATTAAATTCAAAATTTATTCCAAAAAAGGTTGAAATTTATTCCGGTAGGTTTGAATTTTATCACAACAATAATTACTTTTAAACCATTTAGTTTTTTCAATTTTTTAATGCCAAAGTGGATAAAAAACAATCCTAAAATAACTTTAAAATAAAAAAAATAATCATTTTTAGTATTAAAATATTCTCTGCGCCAATTTTAATACTTTTGGTTTGAAACTTATGCCATCAAAGTTTGAATTTAGCTTGGAGAGACTTTTTAGTTTAAAAATTTGAGAAATCTTATTTATCAAAAGAACATAACAAAAAGAACGAGAACAAAATGAAACAAAAAAATTTTGTTTTCAATGGTTCAAATACAAATTTCACGTCAATAAGCTCAATAGGCGAATGAGCTTAAGAATTCGTAATTTATCTACAAAACATAGGTATAAGATGTTGAACCCTTGGTTAAAATTATTTTTTTTTCATTTTTCTCTCTCTCTCTCTCTCTTTACTAACTCCAAAATAGTTTAAAATTAAAACTTTTTTTGGCATCTTTCTATATAAATACTTTTTTGGTTTTAAAATTTAACTAAAACTTTTATTGTGCAGTTATATGTGTGTCAAAAACTAACTTTCCACCAATTTGCATAAAAATCGGATCTTGATAGGTTACGCAAAGAAAGACTCCTGAAACTTTCGAGACATCATCCAAGTCTGTATTGCAGGGTCCTGATATCCGTGGTTTTGCAAAACAATTCTAATAATCTTCGAGTTTTGTTTTTATTCAAACAGGTTCGTTATTATCGAGTAACCGGATCAACACTCACATTTCCTAAATTAAATGTTCTCATTCTAATTCTCTTTATTGGATGCGTTTTGTTATCAATAATATTTTTGTACGCTTTGAGTAGAATGTTAGATGGTAAGTTTAAACACAATTTGTTTAATTACCTTTAATTTTGATCTTTTACTCATACGAACCTATTACAGGATTCCTGCTATGGCATACAACTGCGTACTTTCACATTATAACGATGATAAATATGAATGCAGCTTTATTTTATATTAATTCTCGCGCAATTAAAGGAGCTTCAAACAGTCTTTCAAAAAGCCTTAAAGAAGTAAGTAAGTTATGTGACGGAATTGTATGACTACACTGTACAACAGAAAAAAAAAACCCCTTGGGGTTTGACGACTTTTTTTATTAGCTGAAACCGAATATGATGTTTTGTTCATAAAGTTTGTTTTAGAATAAAATGAAAAGTATTTTTCAAACTACATTAAACAATATACTATTCGATACATTTTATAAAACAAGCACTTCATTTCTGAAGTACAACACCCCAACTAGAACTGAAGTGCTTGTAACCCAAATTATTTCTATATTTTGTAAATTGGAAATTCGGTACAGCTTTTGTATGGATGTCTGCTACCATTTCTTGAGTACTTATGTGTGGTATGTTAACAAATTCTTCTTGCACAAGGTTTCGTGGAAAATGATGACGGATATCGATGTGCTTTGACCTTGCATGATACATGTTATTATGTGCTAAAAGGCACTTCAGACTATCTGAGAAGTGATATGTGTTTCCTTATGTTTTTTGCTCTGACTGTCAAATTTTTATTGTTGATACTCTACACCCAGGGTATATTCACTTTGTCCTTCCGTTTGTAACGCAGAGAAGGAGGCGTGGCAGGTATAGAAAAGTATATATATTCTTGATCAGCGTCACCTCCTGAGTCGATATAGCCATGTCCGTCTGTCTGGCTGGCTGGTTGGCTGGCTGGCTGGCTGGCTGGCTAGGTGGCTGGCTGGCTGGCTGGCTGGCTGGCTGGGTGGCTGGCTGGGTGGCTGGCTGTGTGTTGAAATACACTTTTTGGGAAAACTGAGCAAGATAATTCAATGAAATTTGGTACGCTGCCTCCGTCGTCAAAGCTAGCTCGGGGGATTGAAAATGAGCAAAATCGGTCAACGGACACGCCTACCGCCCATACAAAAATTATATTCAAAATGCAATTTTAGGAGTATTTTTCACGACAATGCAACCACAATACATATAAGTACTACGAATTGTAAGCGCAAGCTCTGATTAAAATTTGAGCGAATTTGGACAAGAGGGCGTGGCACCTCCCTTATAAGCAAAAGCTTCAAAACGCTATACTGAAAGCGTTTTTTGAGATATTCGAACCAAATTTGACTCAGACACTAAGAATTATAAATGAAAGCTCTCAGCGAAAATTGGGTGAAATCAGACAAGGGGGCGTGGCACCTCCCATATAAGCAAAAGATTCAAAATGCTATACTGAAAGAGTTTTTTGAGATAATCCAACTAAATTTCACTCTGACACTAAAAACTATAAATGCAAGCTCTGAACAAAAACTGGGTGTGCTCGGACAAGAGGGCGTGGCACCTCCCATATAAGCAAACTTTTCAAAATACTGCAGTGTAGGGTATTTATTTTTTGGCCAGGCCAAAATTTACACCCTTACTAGTTTTCATTTATATTAGCCTTGTTCGTTGAAAAAAAAACTTTATAAATATTTGTAAATATTCATAAAGTTCTTAACAAAAAGCGTTCGTTGAAACAAAAATTTCATACTTGCGTCACAAAAACTTTATAAATATTTACAAATATTTATAAAGTTTTTTTTCAACGAACAAGGCTATTGTTGAGATTGTTTTCATTCTTTATTTATCAAAAAACATTAAAAAATTTAAAAACTCATATCACTTCTCTTTTAAAATAGATTCAAATCTAATGCCAAAACAACTCATATGAGTTTTCTTTTGATAAATCATTTGTGTGATCAATTTACATACGCACTATTAGAGTTGCCATATTTGACAACTCATAAGAGTTTCTGTATGACTTCACAGATTGTCTGAAGCGGCTTTAAGTCAATATTGTTGTTCGAATAAAGTTTTCATGAACCTTGTTGCACTTGTGAAAGTTCCTTGTACAATACCTTTAGCCACACGATCTCTTGACATGCTGCAGATAACGCCATATATTCCGCTTTTGTTGTTGATAATGCTACCGTTGCTTGCCGCTTTGAGCCCCGCGATATACATCCACCTTGAAATATAAAGCAATATCCAGTAGTTGACCTTCGACTATCTACGTCGTTACCCCAATCTGCGTCGGTGAATCCAATTACTTCACCATTTTGATCTTGCGTAAATTCCAGCTTGTATCCGACTGTTTCTTTGAGGTATCTAAAAACACGTTTACGGCAGTCAAATGTACTCTTCCAGGTTTTTTGTTGAATTTAGACAAAACCCCCACTGCAAATGCAATATCAGGTCGGCTTATCTGTGCTGCATACAACAGCTTCCTGATAAAGAACATTTTTCATTTCAGCTATATCTTAAGTTAAGTATCGTTCCTGATCCAACCAAAGTTTACCCTTTTCGCGATCTCCAGTTATTTTCATTCCTAGAATAAACTTAGCTTTTCACATATCCTTGATCTTGAAATTCTTCTTTACAAAATCTTTCACTTTTTGCTTGTGCTCGAGATCATTAGAAAAATTAAGGATATCATCTACGTACATTTCTATGTATGTTCTTATTTCCCCTTCTACATGGTGTACCGAGCGGCAGTTACATTAAATTATATATTCCGAATTAAGTATTATACATTTACTGCATTTATTAAAAACTTGAATTATTTGAACTATTAAATTTTAACTTTCATTCGATTATTGAATTTATGATATTAAAAATGTTTATTTAACTTTTGCATATAATTTGCGAACAGCTACTGTAATGTTCGAACTTACAAAATAGAACTCAATTGTTATTAGGCTACAGGATGTTAGCACCCAATTAATGGAAATTCGGTAAACCACTTAGGTCATTCGAAAGGTCATAAAATGGTCAAAACAGGTCAGTTGGTTCGGCTAATTGGTCAGCGATAGGGAATTTTACAAAATGTTTTTAAAAACTGTCAAGGTCACTGCAAATTTGTGCACCCCATTTAGGGAACTTTGGAAAGCCACTTATGTCATTCGAAAGGTCATAAAATGGTCAAAAAAGGTCAGTTGGATTGGCTAATTGGTCAGCGATAGGTTATTTTTAAAATTTTTTTTAAAAAACTTTCAAGGTCATTGCAGATGTTAGCACCCCATTTATGGAATTTCGGGAAACCACTTATGTCATTCGAAAGGTCATAAAATGGTACGAAAAGGTCAGTTGGTTTGGCTAATTGGTCAGCGACAGGGAATTTTGAAATTTTTTTTTTAAAAACTGTCAAGGTCACTGCAAATGTTAGCACCCCATTTAGGGAAACCACTTATATCATTCGAAAGGTAATAAAATGATCAAAAAAGGTCAGTTGGTTTGTCTAATTGGTCAGCGATGGGTTATTTTTAAAAAAATTTTTAAAAAATTTTCAAGGTCATTGCAGATGTTAGCACCCCATTTATGGAATTTCGAGAACCAATTATGTCATTCGAAAAGTCAACAAATAGTCAATAAAGATCAGCTGGTTTCGCTTATTGGTCAGCGATAGGAAATTTTTAAAAGTTAGTGAGTCAACGTGTGCATTTGTATTCAAAAATGCTAAAGTATTTAAGTATTTAAAATGCCGTTCATCATGCGACCATTCGAGGCAAATGCAAAAGTGGAAAATGCAATAATCTATTTTATGGA
Source organism: Calliopum simillimum (assembly GCA_951812925.1). Classification (NCBI taxonomy): domain Eukaryota; kingdom Metazoa; phylum Arthropoda; class Insecta; order Diptera; family Lauxaniidae; genus Calliopum; species Calliopum simillimum. The sequence continues at coordinate 77,327,086 of OX638368.1, read as the reverse complement.
TTTTTAGATTCCAAACCGAATGCGTTTCCAGCAAAATTACGCATCAGATGCAGGGACACAGTATTTGACCTTAAACATGAAGATGTCAGAAGGCCAATAAGAAAAATTAAGAGGGCCAGAATTGGCGAAGAAGTTGCTGCTGTTGGGACAAGTAATTGGCTAAAAAATGAAGTGTGCGCACTTCGAACTCAACGCATTCTACCCACCATACCCTCAGCACAAGTTATTCAAAAATGTGTGAATAAATTTCGTGACAATAAACTCGGTGTTGAGAAAGAAGACAAAATTGACTTAATAAAAACTATAGAGAACATGAGATATAGCCACGATCTTAATAACTTTATCCGAGACTTAAAAAAAGATAAATTTTATGTCTTTTATGGATCTAATGATCAGTTACATGCATACAAACGGTATATTTATTTGATGAAAGTTAAGAAATTAAAATCGTCGATTGAAATTGATGGAACAGGAATCATCTGCAAAAAAATTGTGTACCTATGATAACGGTCGCACAAGTGGTCATATTTTTCTGTATACGATCGTCATTAATTTTAAGCAGTGTATAATGTCCGTGTATCAATTATTAACTGATGATCAAAGCACAATTAATATTGAGTTGTGGTTGAAAAATTGGATCCGGATGGATGCTCCAAAGCCAGATGAAGTAGTTTGCGATTATTCCCGAGCTTTAATTAATGCAATTTTGTTAGCCTTGAGCATAATATAAAAACTTACATAGAAACGCTTTTCTTAAGTGCAATCAACAATACGTCAAATATAATGCGCCCTTAAATATCAACATATGTATGACTAATCTTTGCTCATTGAATCGTTGCAGAATTCAACTAACAAAAAGGAAGAAAGTTGAAAAATAATTAAGTCAAATTTACTTAAATATACTTTTGTAAATGATTTGAAAAATTGAATATTTGTTTTATTTTGCTACCAAAATGTTGGGTGGAACGTATTGTGCTTAAATAAATGCAAACCAAATAACTAAATTATCTGATACATGCTTGTTGGTAGCAAAATAACGTAAGGTATCTGTTAATGTAAATTATCTGGTGTTAAATCGCCGCATCAGTGAACGTACTACTCGTGTCGTAAAATAATGCGAAATATACAATATGTAAAACACATAATTTTACGTCTCGAGTGCACGTTCACGGATGCGTCGAACTCTGTCTTAAGAAATAATTCAGCCATAAGTGGGTTGTCGAAATTTCAAATAACGTATGAGGTTGAAAGTAACATTTGCAATGACTTTAAAAATTAAAAAAAAAAAAAATTAATTTTTCTATCGCTGACCAAGTAGCAAAACCGACTGAAACTTTTTGACAGTTTTGTGACCTTTCAAACGATATAAGTGGTTTCTTAAAATTCCATAAATGGGGTGTTCACATTTGCTGTGACCTTCACAGTTATTAAAAATTTTTTTAAAATTCCCTATCGCTGACCAGTTAGCGAAACTAACTGACCTTTTTTGACAATTTGTTGACCTTTCGAATGACCTAAGTGGTTTCCCGAAATTCCATAAATGGGGTGCTAACATCATGTAGTCTTGTTGTTAGCATAGTACAGCATAAATCGGAAAATTGCGCTCTTTTATTTATTTAATTTTTTTTGTAACGATCGTTAGATAGGAAATTTTGTTATTGTAGCTTTCGAAATTAGAAACATTTTGATATTCATTTAGCTTTGGTATTTGCTGATAACGGTGAATTATTCGCGATGGCACATAGCCCACCTAAAAATTCAAATATACCTAAGCTAAATTTTAGCGGTTATCAAACATGAAGTATTACTGCAGCCCAAAATGAAAATATATTTCTATTTGGCAATAACGAGTAGCATCCCTCTGCAAATATAGAAAATGCTACTGCTAGCTCTAATCCTACGGAAAATACTACTGCTAGTTCTACCGATACGGAAAATCTTGATGAATTTATTTCGAATGCCCCTGCTGGTGTTTCATCTCAATTGGAGCTAAGTTGGCGCGCAAGATTGACTTTTTTTTGTTTTTATTTTTTGAAGCAATTGCTTCTTAAATGCTCCCGAAAGATCCAAAATTTCTCCAGCCAAAAATTCAATATATTGATTTTTAGAAGTAGGGTAGAAGGGGGAGGTTTCGACACGTGGCAGGCTTCATCAGTGCCAAATTTTGCGATTTCTATTCGCACTTACTCCCGCGTGTAAACCAAAAAGTCTTACTCCTAATGGTACGCAGCTATCATAAAAATTTCTCTGCGCAATTCGGCTAGGGTGCGTAGTTAGTCGTGATTTTGTATATTTATAGCAAGTTGATGTAATATTTGCTTGCTGCTTTTTGTTTATACTCGATTAATAAATAAACCATAAAATTTCCGTTTTTTTTAGCAAATACTTAAATATTAATTTGTTATCGACCTTTTATTGATTTTAATTGTGTTAGATGAGCTTTAGGTCAGTAAATACTTCAATTTAAATCGTTGACAAAATTCAAATTTATATTTTTCCAATATTTCGTCTTTCATTGAATACAAATAAAATCAAAGCAAAAATATTAGGCGCAATACAGTTTCTCATTAAATGCAGAAAATATGGATTGACACCAAATTTTTTGGAGAATGTCACTAAAAATATTAAAAATATGTTTATGGTTAAAAACAAAATCCCTCCAAAAACAGAAAAAACAATAAACAAAATTATACACACATTCAAAACAAAAGTACTCAACCAGCTGATAAAACACAGACACGACACATTAACACACAACGAACGCGAACTCTGTAACATAAAGAGAAAAATTAACAACAGCATAAGTACGGAAGATGTTCAATTACTGCCCAACAGAAAATTTCGATGCGCATCCCCAAGATGCAATAGCGATGCGCGTCGTTCTCGCATCCAAAGAGCTGATTTGTATGCGCATATTTTCTGCGCTATAGGTAGCGAGAGCGAAGCGCATCCAAAGAGCATTTCTGAATGCGAGAGCGATGCGCATCCAAAGAGCATTTCTGGTAGCGACAGCGATGCGCATCCAAAGAGCATTTCTGGATGAGAGAGCGAAGCGCATCCAAAGAGCATTTCTGAATGCGAGAGCGATGCGCATCCAAAGAGCATTTCTGGTAGCGACAGCGATGCGCATCCAAAGAGCATTTCTGGATGCGAGAGCGATGCGCATCCAAAGAGCATTTCTGGTAGCGAGAACGATGCGCTTTCGGTCACGTATTAACGTACAAAACAAAATAAATCAATAAGTCGTCTTCGTAAGAGCGCGATGATAGAGCAGTGGTCTAGCGACTGGCACTGCGATTGAGAGTTGTAGTAACCGTGAGGTCCTCGGTTCAACTCCGGCCCAGACCTAACACAAAAGTTTTCAACTTGCAATTTTTCAATTAGAATTAATTTAGTAAAATAAAAATAATTATAATTACATCAAAAAAAAATAATAGTCTGATGTGTCTTTGTTCACGAAAGACTTAAAATTTCAATTAAAAATTAATTTTTTAAATATTGTTATTGTCATCCAAAAAGCATCCAAAGAGCATTTCTGAATGCGAGAGCGATGCGCATCCAAAGAGCATTTCTGGTAGCGAGAGCAATGCGCATCCAAACAGCATTTCTGGATGCGAGAGCGATGCGCATCCAAAGAGCATTTCTGGTAGCGAGAGCGAAGCGCTTCGTTCCAATGACATGCCAATGTTAATTTCAGCGCTTTTGGCAACGAGAGAGATGCGCTTCACTGCTGCTTTAGAGAGCTTCAGAAGCGCTATTGATGCGCTCCATTCCCCATTGGGCCCAACAGAAAATTTCGATGCGCATCCACAAGATGCAATAGCGATGCGCATCCTTCTCGCATCCAAAGAGCTGATTTGTATGCGCATATTTTCTGCGCTATAGGTAGCTAGAGCGAAGCGCATCCAAAGAGCATTTCTGGATGCGAGAGCGATGCGCATCCAAAGAGCATTTCTGGTAGCGAGAACGATGCGCTTTCGGTCACGTATTAACGTACAAAACAAAATAAATCAATAAGTCGTCTTCGTAAGAGCGCGATGATAGAGCAGTGGTCTAGCGACTGGCACTGCGATTGAGAGTTGTAGCAACCGTGAGGTCCTCGGTTCAACTCCGGCCCAGACCTAAAACAAAAGTTTTCAACTTGCAATTTTTCAATTAGAATTAATTTAGTAAGATAAAAATAATTATAATTAAATAAAAAAAACATAATAGTCTGATGTGTCTTTGGTGACGTAAAATTTCAATTAAAAATTAATTTTTTAAATATTTTTATTGTCATCCAAAGAGCATTTCTGAATGCGAGAGCGATGCGCATCCAAAGAGCATTTCTGGTAGCGAGAACGATGCGCATCCAAAGAGCATTTCTGGATGCGAGAGCGATGCGCATCCAAAGAGCATTTCTGGTAGCGAGAGCGAAGCGCTTCATTCCAATGACATGCCAATGTTAATTTCAGCGCTTTTGGCAACGAGAGAGATGCGCTTCACTGCTGCTTTAGAGCGCTTCAGAAGCGCTATTGATGCGCTCCATTCCCCATTGGGTTGTTACTCGGACCAAAATATGCATTGCCTACAACAAAAGAGAACTTCCCTTTACTCACATGCATTGCCGAAGGCGAAGACTTCATACAAACAAATTATGAAAAAGAACAACAAGAAACATTTAGGGCAGGGGTCGGCAAAAATAAATTTTTGAGTGTGTTAGTGAGAGAAGAGAGAACGCACTGAGAAAAAATTTTCACAGAAAAGAATACGAAATAAATATTGAAGCAAGAAAATATGGAAAGACGACTTAAATTGAAGTATCTACTGACCTAAAGCTCATCTAACACAATTAGATACTTAAATATATTATTACTGTTAATACTACATTTAAGGTTTGCAAAATAAATAAAAGATAACTGCGAAATTTTGGAAATTTGGAAACAAGTGGATAAGGGAGGATTCGTCAAGTGTAAATGGGAGGATTCGATAACTGAAATTTATACATATGATTCACTTATTTTCCATGGATCTGATTTTTCACAAGATATGGAGTTCGGTACTAATGCCGATGTACAAATGGATATAGAATCAGCCTGAATCATGTCTCGAACTCGTTCGAGGCTCTGACCTTCCTGGTCCGAATGTTTTGCGGGATATGGCCACGATTGAAGACGACATCCCAGATTTTCGTTCTCCCATTGTATCACCGGAAGCAATTCGTCTTTTACCATCTACATTCAAAGGGTTGAAGGTTTCAAAAAATCAAGGGAATCAAGAATTTATATGACTGACGAAGCCTCCCCAAAAGTGGGAGGTTTCGTCATTTATTTTAACTTTGGTTTATTGGTCACATTTCAACTTCAAAATTTAAAATTTTTTCTTTTGCAGAAAAATTGCTCCTCAATTGCTCCCTAAGTATCCCCAATTGCTTCAGCTGTAGCATTGACAGTTAATTTTTTATTAACAATTAAAAAAAAAAAAATGTTATTGTATGTTAGCGCGCAACTTTAAAATTTTTAATTTTTTCTTTTGTTAAAAAATTGTTCCCTTAGGATCCCCAACTGTTCTTCTGTTTGTTTGTTATAAAAAAAGTATCAGGTAGTATGTTTTGTGTATCAAAACATAATGGATTTAATTATATGTTAACTGGTCAATGAAAAAGCAGCTTACGTGCGACAAAAAAAAAAATTTTGTGAAAACCTCTGGAAAACAACTTTTAAAGGTCAATTTAAGCCCCCTTTTCATAGATCGGGTCACATATTATGAAAATGTGTATATTTTTTTAAAGTCAAAGTTTGGAATTTTTCCATTTTTACCATTTTTTTTTATAATATTTGAAAAATCAATATAATTCACATAAAATCTGCAGAAAAAAAATGTTATTTTTAACAAAGTAGAAACGATATGCTATATAAGTGCATCCGGCTTAAAACAAATTAACTAGAGCGCTTATCCAGTACTTTCTAATGTAAAAAGCTCCATAAAGCATTTTTGCTATTTATAGTCCAACTTTGAGCACACTGTGTAACTAAACCAAAACAAATTTTTAAAGTTTTTTTTCCGTCCCTAAGTATTATCTGACGATTGGCGTAAAAAATTTTTTAAATCCATAGCACTTGAAAAATTTTACCTATTTATGGCTACGATCTCTCACTGTGCGCCGACTTAATTTTTGAATTTGTTAATACAAAACTATTTTTAAAAACCACTCGGCTGTCGAAAGCTGAAACGTAAAACGTCCTATATAGATTGCTCCTTAATCCCTCCACAAGAATTCGCAATTGCTTATCTAAGAAATTCAAAAATTAAGTCGGCGGCGCAATTTTGAAATTTTCACGATCAGTTATTTTTCTATTGTCTTTGTTAACATAGCAGCCCATGTGTATTCACATGCATACATACATATAGTGTGTACATTAGACTGCTTCATAAAATTTTTTTTTGCTTCCGATTTGCTTTCCCACAAGTTTTTTTGCTAATATGTAATGTATCACCTCATTGGGATGGGCGTTGGACTGGGGGAAAGCTGGTCGAGCGGGACCCTTTACAGCCGCTAGCTATCAGTCTGGGGAGGTTCGTGACCATTTCCTTACCAGTACCCATACATAATTTATTATTAAAGAGTCCCTAGAAATTCACAAAAAACTTTCACCAAAACTAAATTATCTACGAATAGCCGTTAAAGCCTGTACCCATATAATATACCTTTACTAGTCAACTTCACCTACATCTACACTATCGAGCTGCTAAATTTTATGCGAGCTCTCGCTGATTTCCCACCCCACCATGATCCTGGTACAGCGCACAGTTTTTCAAGATCCCAAAATAAATTTTATCCTAACACTTTGTTACCTTAAGGAAAACATCTGAGTTTAGTTTTATCTAGCGTTTATTCAAATTCAAGTCATTATTCTTACAATCTAACAACAAAGTTTTAGAAATTTCGGTTTAAAATTTTTGGTATTTTACAATTTTAATACCTTATAAAGTACAATGTAGAACTATCATTTTATTTATATAATGCTTAAAATTTCAATTCAAACGACGACTGCTGATTGAATACAAAAAATTTGATTTAATTTTGCTCAAAATCTGCGCATACCATTACAAAAAAAAATAAACTCCCTATAAATGCACGGTAAAGAAAATTTCAGCGAATCAAAATTGGCATAAATACCATTGCAAAGTTTACAACAAAATTTTAACACAAAATCTACGAAATTTTGTTGTTGTTATTCCTAAGGTATAACCGCCATTATAGTTTTTCCCTCTCAATTTTAAATTTAAAAATAACTGCCAATTACCTTTCCCGACAAATAAAAATCGCCCATCAAAACTTCCACTAAACTAAACTGTCAACCAAAAGCTTTGATTTGTTTACAAACGAAATAATTCAAACCATGGGAGAACATAGCGGATTAAACAAAAATTTGCTCAACTATGCTTTCAAAAGAATTTACGATCATATATTGCTATCTCATTTACGATCTTGAGAGCATAAGCTTACATTAGCAAAATTTATATTAACAGTAGGTTAACATTGGTTTTGCGTATTATAGCCAAAGCAAGAACCAATAAATTTTAGTCTATGTACTTATTAAGCTATGTACTAGGTGTACTTACAAATATATAAAAAGTTAAATTAAAATCTCACCAACCAGACTCGGCAACTGATGAAAGGCTTTCCAGAAGTTGTGCGTGGGTAGGCTATTTAGGCTTTAATAATGGTTAATTAATAAAATTATAGTTTGAATTGTTTGTTTTTTTTTCTCGTCTGACCTATTCTAACCACTTTAAACTAAATTTTTTTTTTCTTATTTTTAGTTCACGTTTAATATTTGAATTTTTGTGGATGGTGTATTTGTATTTACTAGTATTGTTTTGGATTTTGATTTTCTTTGTTTTTTCTAGTTTCTTGTTTTTTTATTTTTTTTTTTTTTACCACCCTGGTCTTATAGAGTAGAACGGGGTAATGTCGTGCACTCAACTTTGACATGCTCGTAAAGCCGTACATCTCAAGAGAATGCGACGAGTAAGCATCCGATCGAAAGATAATTTCGTTGGTTACATCCGTGTGTAACAACATTTGTGTAGCGAGCTATTGTGTTTGTGTAAGTGAAGAAAAAAAAAATGTGCACGACATTACCCCCCTCAAAATTTGTGGGGTAATGTCGTGTATTGTTTTCCGAGTATAGTAAAGGTACAAAAATGTGTGAGAAATGATAGGTAGTGGTTCTATTAGTGGAGATTTAGCATTAACATGTATTAATTCATTATTATACAAGTGTGAAGTACATAATATGTTGTGCAGAGTAGAACGGGGCAATGTCGTGCACTCAACTTTGACATGCTCGTAAAGCCGTACATCTCAAGCGAATGCAACGAGTAAGCATCCGATCGAAAGATAATTTCATTGGTTACATCCATGTGTAACTACATTTGTGCAGCGAGAAATTGTGTTTGTGTAAGTGAATGTGCACGAAATTACCCCAATGGTCGTTTTAAAGGTCAACTTCGATAACTCGGTGAAGCCCAAAATTTTTTTCGAAACCCAAATACTTCTTTTCTTTGGCAGGATATTTTGTTTCAGAAAACACTTACCTGGTATATTTTCCCGGAAGGAAAATTATTTTTCTGACCCGATAAAAAAACACTTTTATCGTCCCGAAAGCGTGCGTTTTGAAAAAAAGGTTACTCTGTAGAGACTAACTGGTGAAAATTGCTAGTATTATATGCATAAGCTCAGTAGGTCAGCAGGTCCCTACCTTACGAACAGTTGGTAAATCATTCAATTCTTCGGGCTAAAAGAGCCAGTGCACGACATTACCCCCTGCACGACATTACCCCGTTCTACTCTATATTATCCAATTTAATATATAACCAATATATAACAAAATTTTAGGTAACTAATACCAATGGCACTTAAATTTTACTTTTTTTTTCCTTTTGTCCAGAAGTATCGAGAAACATCCAAAATATCGATACAAGTCCAAAAGTATCAAGAAACATCCAAAATATCGGTAAAAGTCCAAAAGTATCGAGAAACATCCAAAATATCGGTAAAAGTCCAAAAGTATCGAGAAACATCCAAAAATATCGGTAAAAGTCCAAAAGTATCGAGAAACATCCAAAATATCGATAAAAGTCCAATAGTATCGAAAAATATCCAAAACATCGGTAAAAGTCCGAAATTATCGAGAAACATCCAAAATATCGATAAAAGCCCAAAAGTATCGAAAAATATCCAAAATATCGATAAAAGTCCAAAAGTATCGAGAAACATCCAAAATATCGGTGAATGTCCAAAAGTATCGAAAAATATCCAAAATATCGGTAAAAGTCCAAAATATCGAGAAACATCCAAAATATCGGTAAAAGTCCTAAAGTATCGAGAAACATCCAAAATATCGGTAAAAGTCCAGAAGTATCGAGAAACATCCAAAATATCGATAAAAGTCCAAAAGTATCGAGAAACATCCAAAATATCGGTAAAAGTCCAAAAGTATCGAGAAACATCCAAAATATCGATAAAAGTCCAAAAGTATCAAGAAACATCCAAAATATCGGTAAAAGTCCAAAAGAATCGGGAAACATCCAAAATATCGGTAAAAGTCCAAAAGTATCGAGAGACATTTAACATATCGGTAAAAGTCCAGAAGTATCGAGAAACATCCAAAATATCGGTAAAAGTCCAAAAGTATCGGGAAACATCCAAAATATCGGTAAAAGTCCAGAAGTATCGAGAAACATCCAAAATATCGATAAAAGTCCAAAAGTATCGAGAAACATCCAAAATATCGGTAAAAGTCCAGAAGTATCGAGAAACATCCAAAATATCGGTAAAAGTCAAAAAGTATCGGGAAACATCCAAAATATCGGTAAAAGTCCAAAAGTATCGAGAAACATCCGATATATCGATAAAAGTCCAAAAGTATCGAGAAACATCCAAAATATCGGTAAAAGTCCAGAAGTATCGAGAAACATCCAAAATATCGATAAAAGTCCAAAATTATCAAGAAACATCCAAAATATCGGTAAAAGTCAAGAAGTATCGAGAAACATCCAAAATATCGATAAAAGTCCAAAAGTATCAAGAAACATCCAAAATATCGGTAAAAGTCCAAAAGTATCGAGAAACATCCAAAATATCGGTAAAAGTCCAAAAGTATCGAGAAACATTTAAAATATCGGTAAAAGTCCAGAAGTATTGAGAAACATCCAAAATATCGGTAAAAGTCCAAAAGTATCGAGAAACATCCAAAATATCGGTAAAAGTCCAGAAGTATCGAGAAACATCCGAAATATCGATAAAAGTCCAAAAGTATCGATCAACATCCAAAATATCGGTAAAAGTCCAAAAGTATCGAGAAACATCCAAAATATCGGTAAAGGTCCAGAAGTATCGAGAAGCATCCAAAATATCGATAACAGTCCAGAAATATCGAAAAACATCCAAATTATCGGTTAAAATCCAAAAGTGTCAAAAATATCGATCAAAGTCCAAAAGTATCGAGAAACATCCAAAATATTGGTAAAAGTCCAGAAGTATCGAGAAACATCCAAAAATATCGATAAAAGTCCAAAAGTATCGAGAAACATCCAAAATATCGGTAAAAGTCCAAAAGTATCGAGAAACATCCAAAATATCGGTAAAAGCTTAGAAGTATCGAGAAACATCCAAAATATCGATAACAGTCCAAAAATATCGAAAAACATGCAAAATATCGGTTAAAATCCAAAAGTGTCAAAAATATCGATCAAAGTCCATAAGTATCGAGAAACATCCAAAATATCGCTAAATGTCCAAAAGTATCGAGAAACATCAAAAATATTGGTAAAAGTCCAAAAGTATCGAGAAACATCCATAATATCGGTAAGAGTCCAAAAGTATCGAGAAACATCCAAAATATCGGTAAAAGTCCAGAAGTATCGAGAAACATCCAAAATATCGATTAAAGTCCAAAAGTATCGAGAAACATCCAAAATATCGGTAAAAGTCCAAAAGTATCGAGAAACATCCAAAATATCGGTAAAAGTCCAGAAGTATCGAGAAACATAAAAAATATCGATAACAGTCCAAAAATATCGAAAAACATCCAAAATATCGGTTAAAATCCAAAAGTGTCAAAAATACCGATCAAAGTCCAAAAGTATCGAAAAACATCCAAAATATCGGTGCAGAACGTCGACAGAGCGCAACGAAACAGGTTTCGTGCGAGCAAGAGAAAAACAACAACAACAAAATTTCTCTCACTCCACTGTCTCATTCACTTTCTTAACAACACAGCAAAACTCTGTGGGTGCTGTTGTTGTTTTAATTATATGGGAAACTTCGATCCTGTTTTTAAATGCCTTAATGGTAACTTATGAGGATAATTTTTGGATTCGTGGATTCTACACCAAAGTACCTATCATATAAAAGAAAATTATCCAAAATCGATTAAATGGTTAGCTCGCAAAAGGGGTGCAAAAAAAACTGTTCACGTATTTATATATAGATAATCCGGTGAAAAAAATTCTTATTTTCCTGGGCTATTATTGTAGTTTTACAGCGAATTATTTAGTTTTCAAAACGATTTTTAACTTTGAAAGTTAAAAAACTACCGAAGTGACATTTTTACGAAAAAAATTACTATAAACTTTTTTATGGAAAATTTTATGTTCTTTCTAATAGTAGCAGTCTTATTTGTCTGCGTTTTCTCTTTCACGAGAAGAGTAGTAGAGGAGTACTCTTTCACACTTAAAACAAAGAAATACGATGCGCCACCAGTAAATATTAATATTGTGGGATCTCCTTGCACCAGAATTTTTAGTTTCTATCGTTTTAACAAAAAAACGTGTGGGAAAGCAAATCGGAAGCAAAAAAAAAAAAAAAAAATTATGAAGCAGTCTAATGTACACACTATATGTATGTATGCATGTGAATACACATGGGCTACTATGTTCTCAAGAGGAAAAATTTCTAGCGCTTCTGATCCAAGCACTTCAAAAGTGCTTGTCCCCATAGAAATTTAGAAGCACTATCACAATGATTTTTTATAAGGCTGCAGTAAGAACAACGTGAGTTCGAACCCAGCCCGGGAGATTTTTTTTTTTTACTTTTTTTTGCTTTTTTTTTTTTTTAATTAAATATTTTTTATTCAACATCTTTTATTTCACTTTTCTATTTTCCTTTCTCTTATTAATTTACTTTTGTTTAACCGAATTGAAATTGATTACACAATGATTTCATATAAGGCTGCAGTAAGAACAATGTGAGTTCGAACCCAGCCCGGGTGATTTTTTTTTACGTTTTTTTATTTGTTTTTGCTTTATTTTTTTTTATTAAAATATTTTTTATTCAACCTTTTTTATTTCACTTTTCTATTTTAATTTCTCATTTTTATTTACTTTTGCTTACTTGAATTGAAACTGATTGCACAATGATTATATGTAATGCTGCAGGACAACATTTGCTAAATATACAAATTTAATACTTCTTCATATCATCGGGTGTTGGTGGAGCGGGATAAAGGGTTGGTAAATGTACAATAAGAAAAAAATATCTAGCGCGCGGAGGGTCGTGGATTCAAATCCTGGCGCTGCTAGTTTTTTTTTTTTTCATTTTTTTTCTTTTTTTTAATTTTATTGAAAAATCGCTTACCGCAGCATTACAAATAAGCGCTTTAAAAACTCTTTTTTGGTAAGGCTGCGGTAAGCTTTTGCTCGCTTACATCCTATGACATGCAATGTTGAAAAGAAAGTATTGTTCTTACGGAGCGGAAGCGCTTATTGGTGAAAAGGATGCACTTCAGAAGGGTTTTTGAAGCACTTCTTTTCCCTTTGGGTTAGCAAAGACAATAGAAAAATATCTGATCGTGAAAATTTCAAAACTGCGCCGCCGCACAATGGGAGGGTTTGTATGGAACGGCGGTCATATATAGTAATAATATATAGTAATAATATAGTAATAATTTGTTACAGATGGTTTTTACATTAAAATAATTAAATTCTGCGAATACGAACAAAATCCGCCGACGGACACGCCAACCTCCCATACAAAGTTAGGGCGTGGTCGGAATTTTTTTTCAAACTTGGTATCAATTTTAAATAACTTGACCCCGCTGATTTCAAAAATGTTAAATATTCTCAGATATCTTTTATAGTTTTCAAGTTATGCGAAATAAACGAAAATCTACTTTATAAAAACTAAATTTTGTTTGTTTGTGTATTTGTTCCAATTCCAATTCCAAAATTATCTTTATTCATGTTTCGTTTGAATTAAAATTCATAATTTATCAATTTAGAGACTTAGCTTATAAGCTATTACAACTACGAAAGAAAGTTATTAGTTTTAACAATACTAGAATATAATTTCTTTGGATAAAACATACCCTTTAGAATAAATAGACTTGTTATTTTACAAAAACAAACTAAAAATTAAAATTGTGTATTTGTCCCCTATTGACTCGGAAACTAACTTACCGTTTTTAAAGAAGTTGTTACGTTGTGTTAGTACATAAAAAGGCTAAGACATATGCTAAAAAAGTGGGCGGTGCCACGCCCCCAAAAAAATCAGCTAATCATATCTCCGAAACCCTTTGACTTAGATAAATGAGATTTGGTAAATATGTAAAAATCATCAGGATAATGTTCACTGGAAAAATGGGCGGTGCCACGCCCTCAGAAAAATAAATTCATTACTTCTCTGACAATATTTGCCGCACTTAGATATGATTGGGTACATATGCTAAGACAATTAGAACAAACAGTTCTCACTAGAAAAGTGGGTGGTGCCACGCCCCTCTGAATGCTGATTCATCATATCTCAGAAACTGCTTGACGTAGATAGACAAAATCTGGTACATATGCAAAGGGCATTGGGAAAAAAAATTTTTTAATGAAAAAATGGGCAGTGCTTCGCTATGGTATTGTAATGCACAGGGTGGATTATGTTCCTTTTAGGCCGAATGACCATGATAGGACAATGTATACATTGTATACAAAGCTGGTAAGATGTAGCCAAGGCAGAAGCAGTCTGGTCGGGAGCCATTGAATCGCTAGCTTTAGTCGTTGGGGGGGTAAGCGACCACTTCGACCTACCAGAGGACCCTATTACACAATTTTATTATAGACTCCCAAAAAATAAATACTTTAACTTAACTGTGGGCCAATATAACTATGAATAATAAAACACTTATAACCCCTTCATAGCCATTTATGAGACAACAAAAAACAAGCAAAATGTATGTATCAATCTTTACTTAAGGTTATAGTATCTTCATGGTGTTATTGAAGATACGCGATCTATACCCACCCTTCCTGTGGTCTCATAATACGCATGATCTATAGAGACCCCTAAATGTAGCTAACCCTATCACCCACATCTTTACATCAAGGCGAAAACGTTTGAATTTAGTTCCTCATATTCAAATAATTTTTATTAAAACGTTATAAAATAGATTTCAAACATATTTAATTTAAGCAAATTTAAGTTTTAACCAATTTTAGCTTAGGAAATTATACAATGCATTTGCTTATATGCATATAAGTTCTTTTCCATACTTTCTAAACTATAGATTAATTTTATTTATAAGTATTTAGCAGTTAATTCATTTTAAATATAGTATAAGTAGTTAATTTTTAGTTTATATATAATTGCATGTAGAAAAATATTAGATTTTAAATAACCATAATTTGTGCATGTATTTTTCTTTTCAACTTAATTTAAATTTTAGTTTAATAATTTAAACGTAATTTATGTTGCATGTAAATTAAAATGTTTCTCCAAAGCTCAGGTAGAATTCAAAAATAAAAACAAAACTTACGCTTAGCAAACGCACAGCACTGACAATGCATTCAGATTGTTAAAAAGAGAGCAAGAACAATTTTATTGTAGAGATCTATAAGTCTCCACTTCTCTCACAGCATAGAAACACTTATGTTCTCTGTTTATCTTTGCGGTTGTTGCCATGAATAAAGCTTTCGCTTTCATTAATTTTTAAATTGATCAATGTTTTTATTTGAAACAAAACAAATGCACTACAATAAGTATGGTCAACTTATACATACTTATCAATATAGTTTTATTTCAAAACTAAATGAAAATAAAAAGTTAAATGAACTCACTTTGACTCACTGGCATCCATCGACGAAGGCCTCCATTGATGTTGCTGATGAGCTGCTGCGTTTTGTTGAGCTTTAAGCTAATTTATCTAAATGGCTAATAGATTGAGCGGATATGGCCAATACATATAACCTGATATTGAATAGGCTATGTATGGGTAAAATTAGTTTATTTGTACATTAAACATTAGTTAATGGATTTTCAAAGTGCAGATTAGATTAAATTTATTTTAAATTTATTTTAGATTAATTTAATTTTATTTAATTTTAAACAAAATTTATCGCATATTAACAAAATTCACTTAACACAATTTTTATTTTAATTTTGATTTTACTTTCAACTTTAATTTTAGTTTTGCAGATTAAGTTTTATAGTGGGGCTTTTCTGTCACTTTTGCCAATACATTTCACCTTATGTTTGGTTTTTTTACGTGCTTATTTCAAACTTAGATTTTAACTTAATTTCTCTTTTAAACTCTTTCAAACTTTAATTCTTGTTTCAAATTTTTTGTTTTATAGCAAACTTAGAGTATGTACTTAGTTTATGTACTGCATGAAATTTATGCATATATATGCTGTATATGTAAATTAATCACCGTTTCTACATTTACCGAGAACTTTAGCTAGAACTTTTATTTCTAGAAATTTACTTATCAAATATTTTAGCGAATTTAGATTATCTATTTTTTTTTGATTTAGAATAAGTATATGGTTTATAAATTATATATAAATTTTCCGCAATTTAATATTGTTTCCACGCATGTATATCGAGATCTAGCCATATACTTTTTTCGTAGAAATTTTAGCAAACCAATTTTTAAACGACTTAATATTTAGTGTAAATGGTTTTTTACATACTTATATTTAAGATCTTAACGCGAATTTTACACCGGCTTCACTTTCATCAATTTTATGATTTTTTACAAATTTCAATTCCGAAAATTTACTTTTACCGACCTGTTTTTTACAATACAAGTGACTTGAAACTATTGTTTTTACCGATTTTTCTGGAGTTTCTTATATTTTTCTTTCTCTTTGTTTTTAGTGTTTATGACTTTTCGGTAAGCTAGTTAACGCATTCAATACCGCACAGCAACTGAATTTTTGTCTTCTTGTTGAGAGTATGAAAGTTGACGCTGTTTTCTGAAAGAATTCAGTGAGAAGGTTGACCAAAAAGGAAAATCGTCCGTCCGCGGTTGATGAAGAGATATGGTGATATAATCCAGTGTGCTCAGACGAACTTTTCGACATTTGCAGGCACTTGTCAAAATCACCATATGAATTTTAGATGCACTTTCTAATATTTTTGCAGCAGCTGGTACGATCTTCAGCTGGTTTTTTCAGAACGACCTCAATAACTTTGTAGGTGAAATTTTGATTTGTTTTTTCGCCAATATCTAACCAAGTTAAAACAAAATAATTGTGAGAAACGTAAATTTTTATCGTAAAGGCCATTAGTTTCGATCTTTAACTTTTAATCAATTTTAAGGCAATTTTTCCTGATTTTTAAGAACTTACATGATTTATTATTTGCAACAACTTGGATAAAATGAGAGAGATATCACGTTGTTTCGATTGCTGGTCCAAAAAGAGAAAGGAAGTTAAAAAATTATTACTGAAGTTGCAGCTTTTGATTGCAATTTCAGGGCTGAAATATCATGCTCGAACATATGTATGTTCAGTCAATTTAGTACATTCAGTTTCATTTAGGTAGAACACGCACTAGCTAGTTACACTATGAGACTATTTGGAAATATGAAAAAAATATATAAAATTTAAGGATTGTTCATTACAAAACCGTATAATATATTGCTAATTAGCAAAGATATTAGATGGAAAATTTGAAAACTATTGACGAATGTCCTTAGCGTGGTATGTTCCTACCAAATTACCTTGTAAGTCTTCGAGAATATAATAATGACTACCGAGCTTTTCTCGCACACGAGCCTTCAAGAAGACAGGACTGAGCTTGGCGTTAAACTGCTTTTCGAAACTACTCTGGGCGAAGTTTCGTCGAAAAACCTCTTGACCTATTCTAAAAGAGACTGGACGCGATCTTAGATTGTACTGCTTCGCATTACCATCATAGGCTTTCCTAATATTTTTTTGGATGTCTTCTCTTAATAAGGTAAGTTGATCATCTCTGCTTAGTCTGCAATTAGCTTCGCCTAGGAGATTCAGATTTTTCAAAAGTGAATACGATGATCCATGCGTGATCATATCAAACCCGTAAAGAGCGTGGTATGGTGAACAATTTATGGCTTGGTGGATCGAATTTCTAAGTGCACAACTTATCGCGGTAAGATTTTCATCCCATTCGCGGTGGTCATTTTTCAAATACGCTCGAATGGCTGCAATTAAAGAACGATTTACGCGCTCTGAAGCATTTGATTGCGGGGAATGCACCGCAGTGTATATGTGGGATATTCCAAGTTTTGTGAGCAGTGCGTTAAAATCGTTTGCCTTAAATTGCGAGCCATTGTCGCTGACAATTATTTCAGGCACACCATAGATGTGAAAAATATTCTCAAGAAGATATTTTTGTATTGACGCTGAACAAAATTTTTTTAAGGGGCAAAGCCAATGGAATTTTGACATATGATCGACGACAATAAGCAGCCCAATATAGCCATTTTTGCTACGAGGGTATGGACCCAATATGTCTACGTAGAGACGTTGGAAAGGCCTAACTGAAAATGCTTGCGATCCCATAGGCGGTCTGAGGCATATATTTGGTGCTTTTGTCATCTTGCATATGTCACAATTTTTAACATAATTTCTAACTTCACTTTCTATTCCAGGCCAGTAAAAATTTCTTCTGATTAACTCTAGTGTTTTTTTCATACCACCATGAGCTGAGATCACGGACTCATGCGCTCGGGACATGACTTGGGACCGAAGTTTTTTTGGGATCCACAGTTTCCACGCATTTCGTTCCTGATCTTCCTCTCCACTATAGTGCTCAGTTCGAAAATATATATATTTATCCACAATTCTAATATCGGGGTATTTCTCTTGGTTTGCATTTATTTTTACTTTTAGTGCTTCATAGTCATCGTCTTCAAAATGCGGTGAGTTTAAGTCAACCTCTGGGCCTACATCTTCTAACGCTAAAATTTCGTCGCAGTGAATTCGCGATAAGGCATCTGGGACAATGTTTTCTTTTCCCTTGCGGTGGCTAACTGTGAACTTATAAGCCTGCAATTTCAAGGCCCACCTCGCAAGTCGTCCACTTAAGTCAGGTTGCCTCATCAACCAAACTAGGCTTGAATGGTCAGTGATAACCTCGAACTCCTGCATCTCCAGGTAGCATCGGAAACGTTTTATAGCCTCTATAGCCGCCAAACATTCGCGCTCTGTAACGCTGTAATTTCGTTGTGCTGTGTTTAATTTTTTGGACATATAGGCAATTGGTTTTTCGGCTCCATCGTCCGAAAGTTGCACTAACACAGCACCGATACCAAAATTACTCGCGTCACAGTGCACATAAAACTTTCTCGAAAAATCAGGATTTGTGAGGACCGGTGCCGAAGTGAGTAAAGTTTTTACTTTCTCGAACGCCTTTTGGGCATCACTGGTCCACACAAATTTCTTTTTCGTCGACAAAGTCTCTGTGATTGGAAACACGACTTCTGAGAAATTTTCTACGAATCGCCTGTACCAGCCCGCAAGACCAATGAAACCTCTAACTTGCTTCAAATTTTTTGGTACTGGCCATGACAATATCGCATTAACTTTCTCAGGGTCAGTAGCTATACCACCATTCCCAATTAAGTACCCAAGATAATTGACTTTCGTCACACAAAACCTACTTTTACCTACGTTAATAGTAAGATTCGCTTTCCTAAATTGTTCTGATATCCTAACTAGCACCGAAAGATGTGTTTCAAAATCTTCAGAAACTACGCACAGGTCGTCGAGGTACCCAAAAACACAATGCCGCAAGTCAGGAGGAATGATCTGATCCATCAAGCGAGACATGGTTTGTGCCGCATTGCATAAACCAAAGGGCATCACCACAAATTGATAAAGAGGGCGTCCCGGTACGGTAAATGCTGTTAAAGGTTTCGACTGCTCGGAAAGGCCAATTTGCCAAAAAGCATCTTTCAAATCTATCTTAGTGATAAGATTTGCTTTCGGCAATCTTGAAAATATGCCTTCGATGCTCGGCAACGGATACGCATCTTTCTTTGTGACATCATTGACCTTTCGAGCGTCTAAGCATAACCTTACCTTGTTTGGTTTGACGACTAACCTCATGGGTGAGCTCCAAGGACTCGCTGATGGCTCGATCACCCCTAACTCTAACATCCTGTCTACCTCTTTAAAGATCAACTCTTCTACCGCAGGCGAAACTGGGTAAAAGCGTTGTTTTATGGGCCTAGCTTGACCCACGTCAATTTCATGTTTTATTAAGTCAGTTCTTCCAAGACCTTGAGATTCAAAATCTGGAAAAAGTGACTTAACTGCATCTAACTGTTCTCGCTGCTTAGGATTCAGCGGATATAACTCTTCTTCTTCAAAACTATCGATTTTTAAAATTTCTTTTGAAATTTCATTGGATGAAATTAAATTTGGTGCTAGATTGAAACATCTCCAAAAATCTATCCCCAAGATTAATCTTTGCGATAATGCAGGGATTATAAACAATTTTAACTTTTTTATTTCACTTTTATATTCTAAATCTACCTCTATGAAACCTAAAACCTTTTGAATATTACCGTCTGCTGTTTTAACCGTCGATTTAGTTTTGTGAAAAGTACAAATTTTCGAAAAATCTTCAAGCGCTAGGTCGGAACCAATACAGCTGATGTTTGCCCCTGTGTCCAATAAACCGAATTCTGTGCGATTTAAGAAAGAAACTTTTGCGTAAAATCGGTTGTCTTCGCTGCAACTGAACACAGTGGAAACAATCAACTTTTTAGTTCGACGTAACGCTTTCCAAAATGTTCGAAGTCTTAATGTTGACCTTTTTGTTTTACAAGATGAATATTTTATATTTGGGTAATCTTCAAAAATTTTATTTTTCAGAGCCTCATAATCTTTCAAACGCTCATGGTATGGGCGAATCGGAAATAGAATTGGTTTCGAGTAATTAATTGGTTTTTTCGCAAAATCGTTGCGTTTTAAAATTTTTATTTTTGGAAAATCTAAACTATTGTGTATATTATTGCCTCCATCTTTCATAGTCTCACCAACTGAACTAGCCGGTAATGTGATCGGTAACAAATTTTTTGTTAAATCTAGCGGGTTGCTGTTCTGCTGTTTCTGAAAGAACCCGCTTACAGGTTTTCCGCCTTTCTACTAATGCATTTTTGGCATTGGGGTAGATAAGTATTTTTTTCCCCGCATCCATAGCAGAAAACTTTTCGCTCGCATAAACAATTTTGCCAATGGTGGCCCTCCTCTTCGCAGTTCCAGCACTTTGATGGTTGCTGTTGTAAAGCAGCCACTGAAGCTGAAGCTACTCCATCAAAAACTTCTTCGATATTTTGATCAACAGGTGAATCATTGCATTCGATTTCAGAGACGTTTCTTCTTTGGACAAAATTGGTCTGCGGATTTCGCATTTGATTGCGTCTAAATATCTCTTCAGATAGAAGGTTTTCTCGTCTTTGGCACAAACTACGTAACTGGGCGATTGACGTTATTCTAACGTACAGCAATTCATGCCTAATATCCGGCCTAAGATTTCTAGTTACTATTTCTATTAAATCTGCATCTGAAATTCTCTCAGACAAACGATCAGTGATGGACAAAATTTCTTCATAAAAGGTATCAAAGGTTTCGTTTATCCTTTGTTTCCTACTGCGGATCTCCTCTCGAATATCAAAGTTCGTTTTGAAATCGCGATACTGTTCTCTTAATGCATCGCAAAAAGTGTCCCACTGTATCCCCTCATTCTGAACATGCTTATGGTAACGCCAATACCAGTCCCTGGCCTTACCAAAAAGAACGATGTGCAAGTTACCGCATAAAGCTTGAAAATCATTACCTAAACTCGAAGACGTTAACGAACGGATTCGGTATAGAAAATCTTCGACACCTAAACCATTTGCAGTACCATCAAATTTTATATTCCAGTTTTGTATTATGGATGTAATTTTGTCTGCACTAAGATTTGACTGAAAATTGTTTCCATCATTAATTAAATTCGCATTGCCTCTAGAGGGCTGTAAATTTAAATCTCGCAGCATACGCTGCAATCTATTTTCAATAAGATTTGTAATCTCACCATAATCGAATGCTAAAGGATTACTGTTACGTGTATTGTTATTAGTGATGTTTGCTACATTTGGTGTTCTATGAGAACTATTATTTCTATTTGGCGCTGAGTTCGACTGTCTTGGTGGAAAATCTAGGCTAGCATGGCTTACATCCGGTTGAATACCATGGGCATCTGCCTCTTCTACTCTACGTCTAAAATTTCGGGTATTGTGCCGTTTTGGGACTGCACCACGTCCACGACTATTATTGCGTCCGCGCGCTGAACTTATGTTTGGATTGCTACCTAAATTTTCTGTTTCGATAGCTATAGTTTGCAGCTCACTCACTACTGCAGATCGCCTGCAATTCGGACACTCTTGAGAGTCTACAAGCCAAAGCTCAATACATGCTTTATGGAAAACATGATTGCACCTTGTGATCATGCAATCAGATCCGTTTGTCAATGGCTGGATGCAAATCGTACAAGACGATTCTACATGAGGTACCATCGCCGGTATATCCTCAGTACTACGTCGCACTGCCATATTATAATCGCAAAAAAAATAGTGATTATAAATGATTAAATTGAAAACTATTCAATTTAACGCGCAATGAAAATAATTTTTTACTAATATTCAAATTTCGACATATCAAAAACAAAAAATGTTTTTAAAGAAAATAAATTTGTAAATATATAGGTTAATATTTCTCCTCAATGATGATGATATGGTTCTAGGGTTAGTTATTTAAACTGAGTAAAGATTGATAAAGGAAAAAAATTTATTCTATAGGTTTCAGAAATAACAGAAATTTCTTAACTGAAATGCAAAAATTTTTAAGTAATTTGGCTAAAACTAAAAGTTTTCGGACAAGAATATTTTCAAAACGCGATATCTTGTAACTCCAAAAAATTTAAAGCTAGCATTAAAAAGACTTATATAAAAATCGGTCAGGAAATTGCTAGTAGCAATTAACTTGAATATCCAGAATTTAGTATAAACATAACAAATCAATCATAAAAAAAATTTTTTTAAATTTCCAAAAATTCGCTTAAAGGTGTTACAAAGAACAGTTGATAATGGTAGGCAGTCTTGAATAAAATGATCATATGAGCGCTTATCGGTCGATAGCTTTTCGGACTTGCCAAAAAGTCGAATTTCCAGAAAAGATCACATGATTATTTACCCACAGAAAACCTAACCAAAAGTTTCAAAAGTCTTACTGCGAAATTTAATTTTGAAATTTACAATACGGATAAGGAACAGACTCATCAGAAGGACAAGCCTGCCCCACGTTGGGCGCCATTTTATGTGTAATGCACAGGGTGGATTATGTTCCTTTTAGGCCGAATGACCATGATAGGACAATGTATACATTGTATACAAAGCTGGTAAGATGTAGCCAAGGCAGAAGCAGTCTGGTCGGGAGCCATTGAATCGCTAGCTTTAGTCGTTGGGGGGGTAAGCGACCACTTCGACCTACCAGAGGACCCTATTACACAATTTTATTATAGACTCCCAAAAAATAAATACTTTAACTTAACTGTGGGCCAATATAACTATGAATAATAAAACACTTATAACCCCTTCATAGCCATTTATGAGACAACAAAAAACAAGCAAAATGTATGTATCAATCTTTACTTAAGGTTATAGTATCTTCATGGTGTTATTGAAGATACGCGATCTATACCCACCCTTCCTGTGGTCTCATAATACGCATGATCTATAGAGACCCCTAAATGTAGCTAACCCTATCACCCACATCTTTACATCAAGGCGAAAACGTTTGAATTTAGTTCCTCATATTCAAATAATTTTTATTAAAACGTTATAAAATAGATTTCAAACATATTTAATTTAAGCAAATTTAAGTTTTAACCAATTTTAGCTTAGGAAATTATACAATGCATTTGCTTATATGCATATAAGTTCTTTTCCATACTTTCTAAACTATAGATTAATTTTATTTATAAGTATTTAGCAGTTAATTCATTTTAAATATAGTATAAGTAGTTAATTTTTAGTTTATATATAATTGCATGTAGAAAAATATTAGATTTTAAATAACCATAATTTGTGCATGTATTTTTCTTTTCAACTTAATTTAAATTTTAGTTTAATAATTTAAACGTAATTTATGTTGCATGTAAATTAAAATGTTTCTCCAAAGCTCAGGTAGAATTCAAAAATAAAAACAAAACTTACGCTTAGCAAACGCACAGCACTGACAATGCATTCAGATTGTTAAAAAGAGAGCAAGAACAATTTTATTGTAGAGATCTATAAGTCTCCACTTCTCTCACAGCATAGAAACACTTATGTTCTCTGTTTATCTTTGCGGTTGTTGCCATGAATAAAGCTTTCGCTTTCATTAATTTTTAAATTGATCAATGTTTTTATTTGAAACAAAACAAATGCACTACAATAAGTATGGTCAACTTATACATACTTATCAATATAGTTTTATTTCAAAACTAAATGAAAATAAAAAGTTAAATGAACTCACTTTGACTCACTGGATTCCATCGACGAAGGCCTCCATTGATGTTGCTGATGAGCTGCTGCGTTTTGTTGAGCTTTAAGCTAATTTATCTAAATGGCTAATAGATTGAGCGGATATGGCCAATACATATAACCTGATATTGAATAGGCTATGTATGGGTAAAATTAGTTTATTTGTACATTAAACATTAGTTAATGGATTTTCAAAGTGCAGATTAGATTAAATTTATTTTAAATTTATTTTAGATTAATTTAATTTTATTTAATTTTAAACAAAATTTATCGCATATTAACAAAATTCACTTAACACAATTTTTATTTTAATTTTGATTTTACTTTCAACTTTAATTTTAGTTTTGCAGATTAAGTTTTATAGTGGGGCTTTTCTGTCACTTTTGCCAATCCATTTCACCTTATGTTTGGTTTTTTTACGTGCTTATTTCAAACTTAGATTTTAACTTAATTTCTCTTTTAAACTCTTTCAAACTTTAATTCTTGTTTCAAATTTTTTGTTTTATAGCAAACTTAGAGTATGTACTTAGTTTATGTACTGCATGAAATTTATGCATATATATGCTGTATATGTAAATTAATCACCGTTTCTACATTTACCGAGAACTTTAGCTAGAACTTTTATTTCTAGAAATTTACTTATCAAATATTTTAGCGAATTTAGATTATCTATTTTTTTTTGATTTAGAATAAGTATATGGTTTATAAATTATATATAAATTTTCCGCAATTTAATATTGTTTCCACGCATGTATATCGAGATCTAGCCATATACTTTTTTCGTAGAAATTTTAGCAAACCAATTTTTAAACGACTTAATATTTAGTGTAAATGGTTTTTTACATACTTATATTTAAGATCTTAACGCGAATTTAACACCGGCTTCACTTTCATCAATTTTATGATTTTTTACAAATTTCAATTCCGAAAATTTACTTTTACCGACCTGTTTTTTACAATACAAGTGACTTGAAACTATTGTTTTTACCGATTTTTCTGGAGTTTCTTATATTTTTCTTTCTCTTTGTTTTTAGTGTTTATGACTTTTCGGTAAGCTAGTTAACGCATTCAATACCGCACAGCAACTGAATTTTTGTCTTCTTGTTGAGAGTATGAAAGTTGACGCTGTTTTCTGAAAGAATTCAGTGAGAAGGTTGACCAAAAAGGAAAATCGTCCGTCCGCGGTTGATGAAGAGATATGGTGATATAATCCAGTGTGCTCAGACGAACTTTTCGACATTTGCAGGCACTTGTCAAAATCACCATATGAATTTTAGATGCACTTTCTAATATTTTTGCAGCAGCTGGTACGATCTTCAGCTGGTTTTTTCAGAACGACCTCAATAACTTTGTAGGTGAAATTTTGATTTGTTTTTTCGCCAATATCTAACCAAGTTAAAACAAAATAATTGTGAGAAACGTAAATTTTTATCGTAAAGGCCATTAGTTTCGATCTTTAACTTTTAATCAATTTTAAGGCAATTTTTCCTGATTTTTAAGAACTTACATGATTTATTATTTGCAACAACTTGGATAAAATGAGAGAGATATCACGTTGTTTCGATTGCTGGTCCAAAAAGAGAAAGGAAGTTAAAAAATTATTACTGAAGTTGCAGCTTTTGATTGCAATTTCAGGGCTGAAATATCATGCTCGAACATATGTATGTTCAGTCAATTTAGTACATTCAGTTTCATTTAGGTAGAACACGCACTAGCTAGTTACACTATGAGACTATTTGGAAATATGAAAAAAATATATAAAATTTAAGGATTGTTCATTACAGTATGTCCAAGTAAAGAGGGGGCAATTTCCAAGGGGCTGAAAGGGGGAAAATAGACCCCTTATCTACTACCCTTTCGTTAAAAATAAGCATCTTCCGTATTTCAGCAGACTGTAAGCTTAAAATTGATAAATCTGTTATAAAACGTTGAAGAATATAAAAAAATAAAAATAGTTTGTTTTCTCAAAAACTGCATCAGGAAAAAATTCATAGAAAAAAATGTTCTCAAAAAAGGCAGTAGGGACTTTGCATTTCGATTAAGCAGACTTGGCCCCATATTATATTGGAAAATAATAAGCATCAAAACATGTATTTTTTTGTTTTAATGTCAAAGTTTTTAAAATTTCTCGATTTTGGCTTTTTGAGCTTAAATTTTCGAAAAATCACCATAATTCACGTATTATATATAAAAACTCAAACAAATGCTTTATTAAAAGCAAAAGTGTTCGTACTTTTTGCCAAAGTGCTATTTTGACATAACTCGATGCAAACGAATTAAAAATAGCGTTCCGAAAAAGTCAATTTATTTTGTCCCATCAAACATTTGTTTTAAGCCGGATGCACTTATATAGCATATCGTTTCTACTTTGTTAAAAATAACATTTTTTTTTTCTGCAGATTTTATGTGAATTATATTGATTTTTCAAATATTATAAAAAAAAAAAATAGAAAAAATGGAAAAATTCCAAACTTTGACAATAAAAAAAAATACACATTTTCATAATATAAATAAATCCATTATGTTTTGATATACAAAACATACTTTTTTTATAACAAACAAACAGAAGAACAGTTGGGGATCCTAAGGAAGCAATTTATTAACAAAAGAAAAAATTAAAAATTTTAAAGTTGCGCGCTAACATAACATTTTTTTTTTAATTGTTAATAAAAACTTAACTGTCAATGCTACAGCTAGAGCAATTGGGGATACTTAGGGAGCTATTGAGGAGCAATTTTTCTACAAAAGAAAAAACAAAAAATTTTAAAGTTGCGCGCTAACTTAATTTTTTTTTTAATAGTTAATAAAAAATTGACTGTCAATGCTACAGCTGGAGCAATCAGGGATCCTTAGGGAGCAATTTTTCTACAAAAGAAAAAAACAAAAAATTTTAAAGTTGCGCACTAACTTAACTTTTTTTTTTAATTGTTAATAAAAAATTAACTGGCAACACTACAGATGGAGAAATTGGGGAGTCTTAGGGAGCAATTTTTTAGCAAAAAAAAAAGTATGAAAACTCAAAGTTGCGCGCTGCCTATCTTTTATTTTCCAAATATTTCTGGAGCTATTGCCACATTTTAAAGTTTGGAGCCTTCTTCATTTGGAGCAATTGGGGAGCAATTTTTTGAACAAAAATACTTAATTAAATACAAAATTTCTAAGCGTTATTGCATGTTAAAAAAAAAATTTTTAAATTACTTCTAAAAATCAATATATTAAATTTTTTGCTGGAGCAATTTTGGATCTTTCAGGAGCATTTAGAGAGCAATTGCTTCAAAAAATAAAAACAAAAAAAAGTCAATCTTGCGCGCCAACTTAACTACAATTTCATCTTACCATATTAATGGCAATAATTACGCCGTATCAAATGCTATGATCTCAATATTTCGGTAGAGAATCCCGCATCTTTTAATGTTACATTGACGCCAGATCAATTTATGCATCTTTTAGGAGATTTGCAAGTTAGGCAAGAAAGCAAAGTCACTTTTAGCTCCTGTAGTGCTCGCTTCACGGGTGGACGCAGTGCCACAAAAGTTTATGATTTCATAGAAACAATTTTGTTTTTTAAAGACGCTGAAAACGTTTCAGACACAAATGTTTTACTTAGTTTACCACTTTTGTTAGAAAGCTACGCATCATCGTGGTGGCAAGGGGTTAAAGGTGAATCTATGACATTCACTTCAGCTATAAATTTGCTTCGACAGGCATTTTCACTACCGATACCAGTTTGGCGTATTTTCGCCGAAGTAAACAGGATAAACAAAAAATTACTGATTCAACAGATAGTTTTGTTTGCAAAAAGCAGCAACTATTTGCACAGCTATCAGAAAAGCTATCAGAAAACACCATGTTAAATATGGTTTTCTTACAACTGCTGCTTCTGATACGAAAAAAAAGCATAAATAGCTTCAAAACCTTGTTGCAAAGAGCAAGAGAAGTTGAAGTACTTATGAATGAAAACAAAGATTTTAAAGCAAAACATTTGCAACAATTTCAGACAACTCAGAAGGAGGAAAAATTACGTTGTTCTTACTGCAGGAAGAATAATCACACGGCCGAGACGTGCTATAAGAAAATTGAAGCAAACCGTAAAGGTAATAAAATACAAGAAACATCATTGAATTGTTATGGTTGTGGTGCCGCCGATTACTACAGATCAAACTGTCCAAACTGTATCACCAAAAATCCATTGTCAGGTCCAGCAAAATTTAATTTTAATGCTGTACATACCACTATTGTCGGACGAAATGTCCCCACGATTAATATTAATATTAATGGCTTAAACGGAGAAACGTGTTTTGATACTGCTGCGCGTTGCTGGCTATACGAAAAAGAATTCAAACGCATACGATTCATATGCTTGCCAAAAGCACGTGATAATAGAACGCTGATTGGCATTGATTTTCTAGAGCATCGTGTTGGATCTCGTCCAAAGAACCTGGCATTTCAAAGATGATCCGAAAACTATAATCGAGTTTAAAATGCAAAAACCAGAATTGGCACAATCGCTACCACTTACGAAAGCTAATATCGTCGAACACAATACAGTGAATGATTTTTTGTCCTGGGTTGAAAGTTCAGATGAAAATTCTATTTCGCGCCGAGTTACCCCTAAAAACATGACATGGTATTGACAAAATTTTTTAAAGTTGCTTACCAGTTGATTTTGATGCCCCTGTGGAGCGCGATCTTTAACCACCATTAAAAAAGTTGAAAAAGCCTCAAAATGCTGGCGAAAGCAATAAAATACAAATTGATTTAAATTCTTTTAAAATTTTTGTTGTTGTTTTGAACAGATAATGATTTACATTAACTAGCTACCAACAAATTACGTGTCAAGTGGTTTTGTGGTGTGAGCTTACTGTTCTATGTTTTTGAGTAAAAACACAAACATTACAAAAACAAGGCAAAATTTTTTTTTTTTTTTTTTGTAATGTTGGTGTTTTTACTCAAAAACATAGAACAGTAAGCTCACACCACAAAACCACTTGACACGTGATTTGTTGGAAGCTACTAAATTCTTTAGATTTAAAATTGCGTATTGATGAAGGTACAAATCTAGATGCATCACAGAGAAAAACACTAGAAAATCTCCTCTTTGAAATAAAGAATGTCTTTAAAGACAGTGGTGAACCAATTCCTAATACAGTGGAAGTCGCTTATAACGACGGTCAAGGGACCGCGCAAAGTCGGTCACTTTAACCGGCGGTCGTTATATCCGACATTAACGCTTATATATAAAAGAAAAAACGGCGTTTGCATTTGCTATCAATTTTATTAAAATTACGTACTCAATGCAATTCTTAAAAAACAAAACTGAATCAACCCTATTTTGCATGCAGTAAATACATCACGCCTCGTTTGAACTAATTTTTACCTGGATGTCGTCCCACTCCATGATTTTTTATGCAAAGTTATTCAGTGGAGTCCAAATATATAGGAAAAGTTTTTTTAAATCGATCAACGATCAAATCGATTTTCAGAGTTGAATTTTAGTTATCAAATCAAAAAAAAAAAAGGTTTGACAAAAATAATCCTTGAAACTAGAGTATGCAGTTCATTTTCCAATTGTTTGCAGACTCAAAAATGGTATTTTTGAAAATTCTGCCTGATCGCGTTAACGAAATATTGAGTTTTTATTTATTTTATTTTGAACTTATTTTGTTGAAAAAAAAAATGAATTTTTACGGTTTTTACAAATTTATGAACAAATCAAAACAAGAAAAAAAATTTGCAATGCAAATTTTGATTCTAAATTCGGCCTATCTTGTATGGTTGTATCTTAACCTTAAAGTTTGGTTTTTCGAGATTTTTGTGGGTATCACATTCTTAAGGGGTTTATAATAGAACAAGGAAATCTCTCTTTCTGAGGTCAGATGAAAATTCAACAATGTAATTTACATTGAAAATAACTTTTTTGTTTTTGCAGTTGCTAATTTTTTAAAAAAATGCAAAAATTAATTTTCTTTTCGACGAAAAAAGTTAAAAAAAAATTCTTAAAAAGCCTTCCAATTAATTTTAATTGTTTTTTTTTATTCATATTCAAATGTCGTCGCTATAAGCGACAGAAAAAAACAAGTATGTGGCAAAATGCAGTCGTTACGTCCGGCTTGTCGCTATATCCGACGGTCGTTATAACCAACAAAATGCTCATAAGGTTTATGAAGAAACCAACCAAACGACTGAGAAAGGGTCGTTATAAGCGGTTCGACGTTATAAGCGGAGTCGTTATAGGCGACTTTCACTGTATTGAACATTCTATCAACACAGGCAATCATGATCCGATAACATGCCCGCCGTATCGTCTATCACCAGTTATGAAAGAAAAATTGCAAATTGAGCTGAAAGATATGCTGAAAAATAAAATAATTGAAGAAAAAGAATCGCCATGGGCATTCCCAGTGGTTTTAATTCCCAAAAAGGCAGGAAACGTACGAGTATGTGTGGACTATAGACGCTTGAACGCTATTACGACAACATGATTGATTGTTTGACATGATGATTGACTTCATGCAGCAAAAGAAACTCCATTTATGTCGACAATCGATTTGAAAGCCGGATACTTGCAAATAAAAATGGTCGAAAAAGACAAAATAAAAACGGCATTTACAACGCCTTTTGGCATATATGTATTTAATCGAATGCCACTTGGTTTGAAGAATGCGCTGGCAGCATTCCAAAGAACGGTTCATAATATTCGAACCGGCTTTTTCAACATTTTAATTTTGGCATATTTGGATGACATAATAAGTTCAAAAAATTGTGAAGCGCATATCATAGAATTGCGACTAACATTTACACGAAATATTTAGATCAGAGGTGTGCACACAAGTAACGTAAGGGAGCTAAAATATTTAATCGGCTGATTAAAAGAGCTAGCCCACGAAATTTGCAAAATGTAAGTCCCCAAGCATGCTCCGAAAAAAATTAAAACATAAAAATTTCAAATTCGTGGGATAATAATTCCCGTTGCTCGACGATCGCAACGAAAAAGGCTTCACTTGACTTCAAGCTGCATGAAATTGTTGTTGCGGTCGCTCGCATTGAATTTTATTTTTTGAAGTTCGTATCCGTAGAAAAGCAGTGTATGCAATTGTTGTTGCAAATTTTATTGTTGTCGTTTACTGATATTCATTTTTTGGTTTTCTTCAAAACTAGAATTGGATTGACACTTGCGAACAAGTGGCGTATTAAATACGGCAGGATATTTGTACTTTTTGTTGTTGTTGGCTTGTGTTTAGAAAAACTTAACATTTGAAAAAATCAAAAACTCAAGCCTTACGTTTATGACGTAAGGCTTCAAAATCAAGTTTATATGGGAGCAAGATGAACAAATTTTTGCTCCAGGTGCACACCTCTGATTTAGATCATATACTGACTCATAATGGTTTGAAACCAGATCCAGAAAAAACTGAAACAATTAATTTCATTTTTTCAAACGTGCTCTTGGTATAGGCGTTTTATACCAGGCTTTGCTGACATTTCAAAGCCGTTATCAAATTTAACGAAGAAACCAGTGTTGCCAAAATGTGGGGAATTCTTCAAAATCGGAGGAATTCAGAATCCGCTTGAGGAATTTTTGAGGAATCTTTATTGGAGGACACACGTATAATTCTTGATACTAACCATTTATTAATGGCTTTCTTTTTTTTACTTTAATAAATGAGGGCTAGGAAAGATTTCAAGATTTTCGGCAATATTTTTCAGTAGGAATTCACTAAATTCTTTTATCTGTTTTGACGCGGTGGCTCTAAAATCAAACTTCCCCTTTTGAGGGTGCTTGAAAAACCACAGAGTGTCTTTTAAACAAATACGTTTGAATTTATTGATATTAACCTGCAATACTTGGATGGAGGTAGCACGCTTTATTAGATCACTAAATGCCATTGAAATAAGATTTTTAAAGAAAAACACATTGTGGAATCACCAAAATGTCCTAATTTAAGGACAATTGTATGAATATTACGTATACTGTATTTTTCTTAATAACATTCATGAAATGTAAATATTATTTCATGTACATATGTGTATAAACTGAAACATTATCCATAAGCAAAATATGATATAACATATTTTATGACTCATCAAATTAAATTTTAAATTCGGTTTTTTAAAATTGGACGTATCATATTTCGCCGTCTTCTTTCAGTTTTGAGGAATTTTACTTAAAATTGCAACACTGGACGAAACGCTCACAGCAGAAATGGTTGGAAGAACATCAGACAGCATTTGATAAGCTTAAAAGCCTCCTAGCAACACCACCAATATAGCAGCAGGTTGAAGAAAACTGGCCATTTTTACTGAGGACAGATGCATGCAATTATGCGCTGGGAGCTGTTCTGTTGGGGGAGAAAAAAGATGAGCATCCTATTGAGTATGCAAGCCGTCTTTTATTACCGGCAGAGCGAAACTACTCCACAACAGAACGTGAAGCACTCGCCGTTGTATGGGCAGTCCAAAAATTTCGTGGTTACATTGAGGGCTCTGATATAACAGTGCTGACAGACCATCAACCACTAAAGTGGCTTTTCAGCTTAAAGTCACCCACAGGTCGATTGGCGCGATGGGCACTTCAGCTCCAATATTATAATATAAAGTTTGGCCATACTCTAGGAAAGCAGAAAGTCGTGACAGATACTTTGTCACGCCCACCATGCCCAATTGATGACCACAAAGAAATGGTATGTGAATGTTTTACAATTGCAATTGATTCTCCCAGAAAAGGTGCTGAGGAAATTCGGCAAGCTCAACTTGAAGATTTGGAAATTAGTAAAATAATAAAATCTTTTGAATCAGAAGACGAAGATGTCACGTGATATACCAACCGTGGATACATGATGGTAGATGGCGAATATATATATATATATTGTTCAGATGAAGAATATGAATTAGTTGTGCCCAAATCGATGAGAAATAATATACTATCCAAATTTCATGTTAATGCCACAGCGGGTCACTATAGTGTTGACAGAACAATATGTCGCATCACACCACATTATTATTGGTCAGGAATGCGTTCAGAAATAGCAAGTTATGTAAAAGCATGTATAGCCCGCCAAAGGTATAAGCCAACAAACTTAAAGCCAGCAGAACTTTTGCAAACCGATTTAGTTAGTCCTGTGCCATTTACATGCCAAGGTCAACAATGGATTTTAGTCATCGAAGATATTTGCAGTAGATGGTTAGAGCTATTTCCACTGAAAGAGAGCACAGCAGAAAATTGTGGAAAAATTATTTTAGACGAAATTATCTTAAGATATGGCGTACCAGGGGCGCATACACACTTATAATGGGTGTCAATTTATTTCGGCTATCATGTAAAAATTAACATATTGCATAGGCATACAACAAACGTTTACTCCGATCTATCATGCGGAAGCAAATCCCGTAGAAAGGAAAAATTGCGAACTCAAAACACAATTAGCTATTTATGTTGAAAAAAAAACATACTTCGTCGTGGGCTTCGAAACTTTCAATGATACGATTTGCAATGAACAGTGCAAAATGCAGCAGCACAGGCTACTCTGCGGCAAACTTAACGTCCGGTCGAGTACTTAGAAGTCCTTAAGAGGCAACCTATGATTTAAAAACTATTGTTCAATCAGAAAATTTTATACCGCAATTAACTCCACATCTACTGAGACTGGCGGATACTTTGAAACTGGCGAAAGAAGCGGAATAAAAGATGCAAGACAAAAATAATATATATGCTGATCAAAAAAGAAGACCACAAATGAAATTAAGCGTCGGAGATAGAGAACTTGATAGATATCTTCTAAACTTGCTACTCGCAGAGACGGTCCATACATAATTATAGCGATGGATCCAGATGTCCCAATAGCAACACTTCGAAATTTTTCCAAATCCCCTGTTAGAGCACTCCACAATTGAACAGAAAAAATCTGAGAAAAATTTGAAATGTATATTTTGTTAGGATTTTTTCTGACGAATCCAGTGGTACCATTTTTTTTTTTGCGCTACGGCATTATTTTCATTCATGAAAAACGAATTTTTGATTTTTATTATCAAAAAATATCACGAAATCGGGCGTTAATATTTAGTCAACGACGGTTCCCAACGTCTGGACGGTTTTTTTTTTCGGTGCCCTCTAGTAAAATTTCTTTAGAATATTTTTGGAAATTTGTTTAACCCATTATAAACAAGTTTTTGAAAAAGGGGTCAAAAAGACCCTTAAAAACGGGATATAATGGGTTAAGATGTTTGCATAAATTAATGTAGAATCAAGCATGGAACAATATTTTAGAACATCTTAACCCATTATAAACAAGTTTTTGGATAAAGGGGTCGAAAAGACCCTTAAAAACGGGATATAATGGGTTAAGATGTTCAAAAACTAAATGTAGAATCAAGCATGGAACAATATTTTAGAACATTTTAACCCATTATATCCCGTTTTTAAGGGTCTTTTCGACCCCTTTATCCAAAAACTTGTTTATAATGGGTTAAGATGTTCTGAAATATTGTTCCATGCTTGATTATACATTAAGTTATGTGAACGTCTTAACCCATTATATCCCGTTTTAAAGGGTCTCTTTGACCCTTTTTCAAAAACTTGTTTATAATGGGTTAAAAAAAAATTCCAAAAATATTCTAAAGAAATTTTACTAGGGGCACCGAAAAAAAAAAACCGTCCGGACGTTGGGAACCGTCGTTGACTAAATATTAACGCCCGATTTCGTGATATTTTTTGATAATAAAAATCAAAAATTCCTTTTTCATGAATGAAAATAATGCCGTAGCGCAAAAAAAATGGTACCACTGGATTCGTCAGAAAAAATCCTAACAAAATATACATTTCAAATTTTTCTAAGATTTTTTCTGTTCAATTGTGGAGTGCTCTAACAGGGGATTTGGAAAAATTTCGACTTTTTTGAGCTGAAAAGTTCACTTAACGCCAAAAATTTACGTCTAATCAGAAAACTAATGATGCCATTCGATTCTACGGGAAAAACTACACTAGAATCCATGTCTTGGATTTCAGTTTTCGACCTACTACGAAGCTGAGAATTGATTCACTTCGGACCTATGAGCATGCATTTTTAAACCACGTTTTTCAACCTTCAAAAATATATCGACACCCCTTCCCGTCATCTCTCAGAGCTAGGGTGGCGGCAATCTTCATGTCGATAGTTAAACTTTACAATTCTGCCGGTTGCGCTACAAATTTTAAACTTTCGTCCAAAACGCACCGGTCTACTGTTCATCCAATAAGGCATTGAGGTCGGCCAACTTCAACAGACAAACCATCACACGAAATGTAACAAACAACTGCAACAGATCCAAGATCACACAAAATACAACAACCAACTTAAACCGATACACAAACACACGAAACACAACATCCAATTGCACCAGATACATATATTATCTCATGGATTGCAACAAAACATCAACCCGGGAATGACGTCACATCGAGTTTTGCGCCCAAGCACTGCAACACACTACAAATGAGGCTGCCATTTATCTTCGGGACGACTTTGATGGCAGAGAGGGAGATTGTAGCGAGCGGCAGTAAAACAATTATATTATATATTCCGAATTATTATAGTACATTTACTACATTTATTAAAAACTTGAATTATTTAATTTTAACTTTCAATCGATTACACCGTTCGACACAAAAAAAAAAAAAACACATGAGAAAATCCAAAAAATTCTTAAAGTCTCGTGGTTTTTCCCCAGCACGTCACATTTTTTTTGAATCGATTTTTGAAATTTTTTTATCCACTGTATATGAAAAAAACAAAAATATTGCATTCTTGTGTTAAATCGATGAATTTAACTATATGATCCATAAATCTGAGGTGTATCATGTGTTCAGCAAACTTATGCAGGATATTGCGGGGAATATT
This sequence comes from Calliopum simillimum, assembly GCA_951812925.1. Lineage (NCBI taxonomy): Eukaryota > Metazoa > Arthropoda > Insecta > Diptera > Lauxaniidae > Calliopum > Calliopum simillimum. Next base: position 77,291,403 of record OX638368.1, on the reverse strand, counting down.
TTTGTAAAAAATTTTAGCCCTGTACAACCCCCACATGTGGTCCATTCTTGCTCTTTTCTTAAAAAGGTACAAAAATGACACCTGAAACAGGGGAATATTGAGTCAGTATGTACTACAGAAATATTTGCTATACAATTTTACTACTAGTTGCTGAACACTAAAAAAGCAAAATTTTATCCCGAAAGCAAAAAAATCGTTAAAATCAGTAGCAGTTCTAACAATAAATATTTTCCAAATTTCACCCCACTGTAAAACTCTAAAACTACAATTTGGACAAAACTCGTTCTCACGAAATCACACAAGGATCATTTTCCTAAAACACATTAACCCATTATATCCTATTTTTATGGGTATTTTTGACCACTTTTTCCAAAACTGAGCAACAATGGGCTAAAAAATTTTGCAAAAATATCCTACAAAAAATTTCACTAAGAGTTACCAAATACGAAAAATTCTTAAAACTTAAGGTATGCGCGTCAGGGATGCAATTAATATGCAATGTGAAAAGTCCTAATTGATTTTAAGGTTTTTTTTTGGTTTCGGGCTCAAATTTCGACCTTTTCGGGTTTAGAAACTAGTAGTGAAATTTTATAGTGAAGAATTCTGTTGTGCATACTGACTCAATATTTCCCTGTTTTAGGTGTCATTTTTGTACCTTTTTAAGAAAAGGTCAAAAATGACCCACATGTGGGGGTTAAACATGGTTACAATGTTGTACAAAAATATTCCCCGCAATATCTTGCATAAGTTTGCTGAACACATAATACACCTCAGATGTAAGGATCATATAGTTAAATTCATCGATTTAACACAAGAATGCGGTATTTTTGGTTTTTTCATGTACAGTGGATAAAAAAACTTCAAAAATCGACTAAAAAAATGTGACGTGCTGGAGAAAAACCACGAGACACGGGTATTTTTTTTTTTACGTCTACTTTAAGAATTTTTTGGATTTTCTCATGTGTTTTTTTTTTTGTATCGAACGGTGTAATCGAATGAAAGTTAAAATTAAATAATTCAAGTTTTTAATAAATGTATTAAATGTATAATAATTCGGAATATATAATATAATTGTTTTACTGCCGCTCGCTACAATCTCCCCCTCTGCCATCAAAGTCGTCCCGAAGATAAATGGCTGCCTCATTTGTAGTGTGTTGCTGTGCTTGGGCGCAAAACTCGATGTGACGTCATTTCCGGGTTGATGTTTTGTTGCAATCCATGAGAGTCTCAGAGTCTGACAGACTAAGAAAAATTTTTTCCAAGAAGGAAATATCACCTCTCCTATTACAAAAAGAAAATGGCATCTGGACGCAGCACGATCAAGAGACTGTTGAGCTACTACTCAACACTCACTTTCCCGGCTGTAAAAGCGAGCCGCATATAATTACAAACTCGGCTCAGACAATAAATGACAACATCCCAAACATCTTTTCTAAAAGCAGAGTGAAATGGGCAATTAATTCTGTTAAACCGTTCAAATCACCAGGGCCTGATGGGATTTTTCCAGCTATGCTGCGAAACATAATGGAAATTATTCTGCAATGGCTTATTAATATTTTTGAAGGATGTTTAAGGCTAAATGTGACTCCAAAGTCCTGGTGCCTAGCACGTGTGATCTTTATACCGAAAGGAGGTAAGAGTAGCCACGCTAAGCCCAAGGACTACAGACCCATTAGCTTAACATCTCTTTTGCTCAAAGTAATGGAACGTATATAAGAATCACACATCAGAGAGAAGCTCCCTAAAAGCTTTCTTTGTGTATCTCATCATGCATATCAAAAAGGGAAATCCGTAGAAACAGCTTTACACGCGGTTGTTCAATCGATCGAATCTTCCCTGCAGTATAAAGAATTTACGTTAGCGGCTTTCCTAGATATCGAAGGAGCTTTCAATAATGTAACAAAAGAAGCGCTAATAAATGCCGTTGTGAGTGCGGGGGTAGATTCCAGTATATGTAGATGGATCGATACCATGCTCAGCAACCGCATAATCAGAGCCGAATGGGGACAAACTAGTACCCAAAAATTTTCAACAAGAGGTACTCCACAAGGCGGAGTTTTGTCTCCTCTACTATGGATACTCGTTTTAGATCCTATACTTAAGGCTCTTCAAAGCAGGGGGGTCAAAACAGTGGCCTATGCAGATGTTGTACTTAGTTATTTTAGTAAGGGGTCGTTTCCTAAATGAATTAAGTGAGCTACTTGAAAATGCACTCACAATCATGTGTAGATGGGTTTCAAGTAAAGGACTAAACATTAATGCTAAAAAAACGGAGCTAGTCCTTTTTACAAGAAAATATAAAATACCCACGTTTAGGGATGTATGTTTAAATAATATTAAGTTACCAGTTCTCAATCAAGCCAAATTTCTGGGAATAATTCTCGATAAGAAATTGTCTTGGAAAACCAACATAGAAGAACGATTAAATAAATCTAATAATGCCGTCTATGCATGGAAAAAAATGTTTTGCTGTACTTGGGGACTAAACCCAAGAGTGACACACTGGATCTACACCTCTATTGTAAGACCTATCTTATTATATGGGGTGGTGATTTGGTGGAAAGCTCTTGATAATAAGGGAAACCTGAAAAACTTAGAAAAAGTACAACGCCAGCTTTGCTTTGGAATTACAGGAGCGCTTAAAACAGCATCAGCCGATTCACTCAACATTATTCTAAACTTACTACCAATAGATCTTTTTGCTAAAGTGTGGTGTGTAGAAATGCCCTTAGACTGAAAGAAGCGAATCATTTCAAACACAAAATTTTTGGACATAGCAATAGATGATATTAAAAATATCACAACAGATTATTTACCACCAACAACACGGTTCGACAGGAAGTATTCAGTTAAATTTCCATCCAGGGACTACTGGACATCGCATCACCTAGACCCACCAAATGAAATAAATATATACACAGATGGTTCGAAGCAAGATGAGGGGGTTGGCGCTGAATTTTTTGTACTGAACTCCAATACTTGGGAATCCTACAAGCAACCGCTGATTTTTTAGTAGGAAATATTTCTTATAAAAAAATAAACATTTATGTTGATAGTCAAGCAGCTCTTAAAGCACTATTAATTCTAAAATGGTATCAAACTGTTACGAATCTTTGCAAAGCCTAAGCAATAATAACTCAGTACGATTACTGTGGGTTCCTGGTCACTGCAACATTGTGGGAAATGAAAGGGCTGACGAGCTTGCTAAACAAGGTGTGCAGTTACTCAATGATCCCTTGTTTGTAGAAGTACCACTTAAGTTCTACTATACGCAAAAGACTAAGCAACTAGAAATTTTAGCGGAAAATAGATGGCTAAACAACACAAAAAACAAAACGGCCCTCTTACAATAATAACAAAACTACATATGTACTCTCTCTTAGCAAAATTAATTGCAGACTGTTGATTGGAGTTACAACTGGACACTGCCTGATTGAACACCATGCATACAGGATGGGATTAATATCAAATAACTGGTGCAGAAACTGTTCCGAACCCGATGAGGAAGAAACGGTAGAGCACATCTTGTGCTATCGCCCAGCCCTAACCAGACGCAGAATGGCAATTCTTGGGCAGGCTATGTTCGGCTCCATGAATGAGATAGCTGGAATAGCATTATCGAAACTAATGAATTTCGCCTTAAAAACTGGAACCTTCGATATAGATGAAAATCATGAAGCCAGAACACTGCTATTCTCCTAACCGAAGGAAGTTTTGTGGTAACGCTATGGACCTAGTTGGTCTATGTGAGGTTTTTGCTTACGCAATTACCGCCACCCTAACCTAACCTATGAGGTAATATACAGTCGACGTCCAGTAATACGAATGCTCCGTATTACGAATGTCCAATGATATGAATGCAATATTTCTTCCACACTTGATTCTATAATACGAACAGCGGTAAATTTTACGGTTCGATAATACGAATGAGATTTTTTTCTTAGTAGGCTTTGCTCTTTTGCTAAACATTAAATGCTTAGAATGCATGAAAGAATACGTGGGAAATTTTTCAGAATTTTTAGAACGTCGAAATGCTTTTTTCCTAATATTTGGAGAAAAATTGTTAAAAAATTATAAAACGTTTCGAAAAATCTGAAAAAAAAGTTTGAGTTTTTGAAAAGCAGTCTTTCTAAGAAATTTACAAAAATCACCAAAATGGCTCCCTGAAATAACGCCATAGGAAATAACGCCAGAAAATTTTTTGGAAATAACGCCAGAAAAATCTTCATACAAAATCCTGGCGTTATTTCCATTTTAATTTGGAAATAAAGCCAAAAACTTTTCTGGCGTTATTTCCAAAAATAATGTTTTTTAGAAAAAGGAAATAACGCCATAGGAAATAACGCCAGAAAATAGTTTTGAAATAACGAAAGAAAAATTGTCATACAAAATTCTGGCGTTATTTCCATTTTGTTTTGGAAATAAAGCCAAAAACTTTTCTGGCGTTATTTCCTAGTTAATTTTGGGTTTTATTTCCAAAACAAAATGGAAATAACGCCAGAATTTTGTATGCAGATTTTTCAGGCGTTATTTCCAAAAAATTTTCTGGCGTTATTTCCTTTGGCATTATTTCCAAAAAGTCTGGCGTTGTTTCCTAATCAGTTTTTGGCTTTATTTCCAAAAATTAAGGCCAGAAAATTTCTGGCGTTATTTCCAAAAAATTTTCTGGCGTTATTTCCTATGGCGTTATTTCCGGGAGCCACAAAAATCAATCAATCAATGGCACGACCTGTTTTTTGACAAAAAATTCCATAGCAAAATCCTCGTGCTTTTATAATGCTAGCATCGGTAATGCAATAATGCCAAATTTTAGCCAAATCGGTCAGATCATGCTTTTTTAACTTGGCGTGTTTTACTTCAGTAGTATGTTTAGTAGGGTGCAACACTTTTTCGAAATAATGGGAAAATTATAGGTTGCATCAAAGATTATCTTGGGAGCAGGCCTTATAACAAAGACTGCATACTTAGTTTTGGTCAAAACCCCCGAAAAGATGGCCCGCCCGGGGCTTGAATGAAGGTCTAAACGACAAAAATCATTGTTTTTTCGCAGTTTTTTTATTTTATCTCAAAAACCACGAAACTATTGGTAGTAATTCATCCTAAATCTTTGAAAGAAATTAATTTTCTACATTTTTTGTATTTTTCTCATTGCTTTACAGTCAAGTTTGCCCTATGGAAGTCCCGGAAGAAGTTCAAATTTTTTGATTCAAAAAACGGTTTTTTCTCTATAACTCAAGATACAAGAGACACACAAAAATTTTAGACCTCAATAAATGTAGGAAATCTGTTTTCCTATAGTTTTGCTTTGAAATCTTTATTCCAAAAGTAAACGGTTTCCCGCTAGAGGCCGAAATTTGTTAAAAATAATTGTGCATCATGAAAAAGCGGCCTGTTATTGTTTTGGTTTTAAAATATACCCAAAATTTTGATTAGAAACTAATGAAAAAATTAAGAGCTTATAAACATGGTCTTTAGAATGGAAATCGGATTAAAATTGCGTGAGATATGATAGTTCTTACATACTTGGTACTTTTTGCAAAGTTCTGATTTTGGGTATTTTTGTTTCACAGTGTATTTTGCATCCACAACTTAAGATTTTTTTATGTTTATTACCCTACGTTAAAGGACGATAAGCAGCGCAACTTTTAAGATCAAAGATGTCAAAATCGGTTTGTAGTTTCCTTGCGAATTTTAGCCTGAGAGTTAGGATTTTCTTAAATTTTTGTTATATACGGCTTTTTTTGAGTATGAGCGACTGTATACCCTAAATACCATAAAAAATGTGTACTATTATATCCCAAAAACTATAGAAAATATATTTTGCTATATTTTGCTTCTGATAGTCATCTTTCCACAGCTAACAATTTGTGCCCTAGAGGCCGATTTTTGTGATAAAAAAAAAATCGAATTAGTAATTTTAATTTTGAAGCAACCTTTTGATGTTTTTACTTGCAAATTTTCCCAAAATTTTTAAAAAGACTTTAAGATATGGTTAAAAGCTTTCAAACATAGTCTTTAGAATAGAAATTGGTTAAAATTTACGCGAGATATGACAGTTTTTATATACTCTGTGATACAAAAAAATAACCAAAAATCATATCTGCACAATAAAAAAATACTCTTATATGGGTGATTCTCAGATAACTGTACTTTTTGTGTCCTCTGGAGATTTCACCTATACAGTAGGCTTTTTTTTCACAAAAAATTACGCTATAAGTTAGAAACTATGTTTTTCTAATAGAGCGGATCAATTTTACCACCAAATAATTATTGGTCTATTGTGAAAGTTTGCAAATATACCCCAAATGTCACAAACGTGGCATGTCCTACCCCTACTTTTTAAACACAAAACGATGAAAAACGACCAAAAAACGGAAATAGAACAGAAAACAAGTTACTACACATATTAAGTAAATACTTAAGGCTACAATATTCTAAGCTCATCTGCAGTTTTAAACAATTTTTAGAGGGCACAATTTCGAATTGAAAACTGTCCCCTAGTTTTGGAAAAAAAAAATTTCTTAAAAGTATTATGCTACTACTGCATGGTACTACTGTTTCAGTCAATAGATTGCAATACACATGCATTAATTCTGATCACTAACCGTCACCCAAACGTCATCATGTCCGAACGCGTCCAAACAGAAATCTGTTTGCGTTTTATAGGGCATTTTATAAACAAAAACCGTTTTTTCTAAAAATTATGGTCACAAACGTGGCACTCGGCACTCCCAGGTAGGACATTTTATTTTATGCATGAAACAATTTTTTTGTAGGATTTGCAGACATGACCCCAAATTCTTTCGGAAAAATCTTGAACTCAAAAGCGTGCTTTACAATGAGCGATAAACTGCAAAAATGTCACAAACGTGGCGCATCAAAAATGTCACAAACGTGGCACTTTTTATCAGTCTGCAAAAAAACATATTTCATATAAAGTTTGAGTATACAGATGTTTAGTTGAAGGCTATTAATTATGTTTTTAATACAAAAATTTTTCTACACCATCAGAATCCTTGCTCAAAAGTGAAAAAATCACTGTTTTGACATCTACTTAAAGCTATAGAACAAAAACAACAACAAGTAAAATAAATTTTTGTGAATTGATTCAGACAGCCAAATTTATTGTCAACAAGACATAATTTACCGTTTTTCAATTGGATTCTTAGCTTCCGAGTTATAAGCGTTTAAATTAAGGACAACTTTCGATAACATACAAAGGATTTTTCGAGACCGAAAAGTTACAAAAAATCAAGTTTTATTATTTTTATCAATAACATATTTAATTACAAAAATTTCGCGACTTTGCAGACCATAATCGCATGAAAAATGACAGCTCTATTCTAGATTTAGTGACTAAGCCTACTAAACTACTACTTTGCAAATTCACAGAATCAAAATTTCATCTGTTCATTCACTAAATCTACAATAGAGCCTTATTTTTTCATCCGATTTTAGTCTGCAAGGGCTTAAAATTTTCGTGATAAAATATATTTCTGGTAAAAATAATAAAACTTACCATTTTTGTTAATTTTTCGGTCCTTTGTGTGTTATTGAGAGGTATCCTTTTTTTAAAGGCTTATAACTCGGAAACTGGGAATCCAATTGAAAAACGGTAAATTTTGTCTTGTTGATAATAAATTCGGCTGTCTGAATCCATTGACAAAAATTAATTTTACTTATTGCTGTTTTAGTTAAGTAGATGTCAAAACTGTGATTTTTTCATTTTTGAGCAAGGATAACTAAGGATACTGATGTAATAGAAAAAAATCAAGATCAGATTTGTAATTAGGAGATCCTAATCCATCATAAACGGCTATTAAAACAGAGGACAGGGAACCATAGTTGATCTTTAGGGCCGTAGGGTATAAAAAAAATGGACCACCGGAGACATGACACTGTTGCAAAATTAGTCTTGAAGTGTAAATTTGTCATTATATGCAATATATCTCTCATCAAAACGTTCAAAACCATAATTTTTTCATACTGTGGCTAAAATGTCACAAACGTGGCAATTTGGTCACAAACGTGGCAGCAAAATTTCTTAATTTCGACCTCAAAGCCGTAAATTCACACTTGTTGTTGATCTACTTAAAAGGTGAGTTTTAAGAGAGTGTTTACATAAGATAGCATGAAGAAACTTGCAAAAATCCAAAAAAAATATCTGCCAATTTTACAACTCGAAAAAGCACAGTTATCTAAGAATCACCCATATCTCTCTCTTATAACTTTTATATCTTGCGTAAATTCCAACCGATTTCTTTTTCAAAGACCACGTTTGAATGCTTTTAACTTTTTCTTAAGTGGCCTTTTAAAATTTTTGGAAAATTTATAAGCAAAAACATCAAAAGGTCGCTTCAAAATAAAAGTTTCTAAAAATATGATTTTTTTTCACAAAAATCGGCCTGTTGGGCACAAACTGTTAGCTGTGGAAAGATGACTTGCAGGACCAAAATATGGCAAAATATATTTTCTACAGTTTTTGGGATATAATAGTATACATTTTTTACGGCATCTAGGGTTTACAGTCGCTCATACTCAAAAAAAGCCGTATTTGACAAAAATTTTAAAAAATCCAAACTCTCAGGTTGAAATTCGCAAGGAAGCTACAAACCGATTTTGACATTCTTGGTCCTGAAAGTTGCGCTGTTTATCGTCTTTTAACGTAAGGTAATAAACATAAAAAAATCTTAAGTTGTGGATGCAAAATACACTGTGAAACAAAAATACCCAAAATCAAAACTTTAAAAAAATACCAAGTATGTGAAAACTGTCATGTCTCGCGGAAATTTCGACCGATTCCTACTTAAAAGACCACGTTTGAAAGCTCTTGACTTCTCCATTAGTTTCTTATCATAATTTTGGGTATGTTTCAAAACAAAAACATAAAAAAGTCGCTTTTACATGATATACAATTACTTTTAACAAATTTCGGCCTCTAGCGGGAAACCGTTTACTTTTGGAATAAAGATTTCAAAGCAAAACTATAGAAAAACTGATTTTCTACATTTATTGAGGTCTAAAGTTTTTGTGTGTCTCTTGTATCTTGAGTTATAGGAAAAAAACCGTTTTTTAAATCAAAAAATTTGAACTTCTTCCGGGACTTCCATAGGGCAAACTTCACTGTGGAGCAATGAGAAAAAAACAAAAAATGTAGAAAATTAATCCCTTTCAAAGATTTAAGAAGAATTGCTACCAATAGTTTCGTGGTTTTTGAGATAAAATAAAAAAACTGCGAAAAAACAATGATTTTTGTCGTTTAGACCTTCATTCAAGCCCCGGGCGGGCTATCTTTTCGGGGGTTTTGACCAAAACTAAGTATGCAGTTTTTGTTTTAAGATCTTAATCTATGATAATTTTTGATGCACTAATTTTTTTTGAATTTTGCTGCACCCTAAATGTTTAGCTCAATTTCTTTATCTTTAACCACTGAATGACGATGTTTCCATGAGACCACACAAATCAGAAAGGACGATTTTCAAAAGACCTTTAGCTCTTGTTCCAATATCTTTTGATGGTAAACGAGATATCTTCCCCTTAAGACATACTACACAGTCTTCTTTTTTGAAACTTATTTTTTCTGCCCCTTCAAAAAAACTTTGCAATTTATCCATGTTTTCATAACATGGATGACCTAATCGCTTATGCCAAATATTGGTATCTTTCGTTGACTTTGCAACACATACTGTTTTTGAGCGATTTAGCTTAGTGATGAGTAACGCAGCGCTGCGTTGGCGTTATGCGCTGATACCGAGCACGGCGCTGCTGGGGCTGATACACATATTCATAAGGTGCTAGCGCCAACAGCTCCAATAACGCCAACTGCGCCTTAATGCCGATTTGATGCAACGCAGCTTTGCGCGCAAGGTTGAGCTACAAGTGTAGCGCCAAATTGTACTTGTTTGAATCTTGTCTTCTTATACGAGATAAAATTGTATGTTTTTGTTTATTTGCACTGGTCATAACTCGCAAACCGTTCAAGGTCTTTAGATACCAATACCTTGTAAAAAACGAAAAGTGAGGGGTATTGAGAAAGTGCCACGCCCACTTTTTCACTATTGAAAATTTTGAATCAATCAATTTTGATGAAAATTTAGGAGATGTTACCCCTAGAAACAAGGATTAAAATTTTACATTTTGTTGAATTGGAAAAACTCGTTGAAGGGTGTGGCACCGGCCACAAAAATATAATACGCTGTAAAAGAAAACTACTAAAGCAATTTCTCTGAATTTAACTGTAGGAAGTCTACTTGCTATTAGGCACCTACTAACTGAAAGTGGGTGAAATATCGCCGGTGCGCGTGGAACCTCCCATACAAGTAAAAAACATTAAAAGCTATTTCTCGCAAATGAAGTAACAATTTTTGATAAAATTTGATATGTAGATCTAGTTCATGAATATCTACAGCATAAGGAAAAGTAGACGTTGTTCAATAATTGAGACGCCCACTTTTTACCGAAGTAAAAATTTTAGATATTCAGGCATAAAGAAAAAATGGAGAGAACTTTTTATTTCTTAAATCCAGTCTTATAGCCTATTTCCACCGCAGATTAAAAAGGTGATTTAATGCAGTTTCTGGACTTAGCGCTAAATCTGGGCGTTGATCCCAGGATTTACCATACAAAAATAAATCTGAGATTTGAGTTAAATCTGAGATTTAAAGTCAAATTTGTGCCTTAACCTCAGCAAGTCTACCGATTGTGGCAGTTTTTGACCTAGTGACACCCCTGGAACTTTGACAATTGGCATGAACACAAAGCAAATGGAAGATAAACATTAAAATGAAAATGAAGTACAAGTTTAATTTTACTGCTTCTGAAATTAACTAACATAAATAAATCTATTTTGGCCGGTGGGAACGAGCAGGATTTAACAATATGATTTACTAATCTTTCGAATTATTCTTGCTTGAAGTTGAAGGGCTATTGTCAAAATAAAAATCCATTTTATTTTGACTTTTTATACCCTACACCCAGGGTTTATTCACTTTATCCTTCCATTTGTAACGCTGAGAAGGAGGCGCGGTAGATATAGAAAAGTATATATATTCTTGATCAGCGTACCTCCTGAGTCGATATAGCCATGTCCGTCTGTCTGGCTGGCTGGCTGGCTGGCTGGCTGTCTGTTTAAATACATTTTTTGGAAAAATTAAGCTAGATAATTCAATGAAATTTGATGCACAGCCTCCGTCGTCAAAGATAGCTCGGAGGGTTGAAAATGAGCGAAATCGGTCAACGGACACGCCTACCGCCCATACAAAACATATATGCAAAATGCAACTTTTGGAGTATTTTTCACGATAATGCAACCAAAATACACATAAGTACCATGAATTGTAAGCGCAAGCTCTGAGCGAAAACTGGGCGAATTCGGACAAGAGGGCGTGGCACCTCTCATATAAGCAAAAGGTTCAAAACACTATACTGAAAGCGTTTTTTGAGATAACCGAACTAAATTTTACTCAGACACTAAGAATTATAAATACAAGCTTTAAGCAAAAACTGGATAAAATTGGACAAGAGGGCGTGGCACCTCCCATATAAGCAAAAGGTTCCAAGCGCTGTACTGAAAACATTTTTTGAAATAATCCAACCAAATTTCACTCAAATATTAAGAACAATAAATTCAAACTCTGAGAAAAATCTGGGTGAATTCGGACAAGAGGGCGTGGCACCTCTCATACAAGCAAAATTTTCAAAATACAGCTGTGTAAGGTATTTAATGTTTGGCCAGGCCAAAGGTAACACCTTTACTGGTTTTTACTTAAAATGTGTTCGATGATCACATGCGATGCCACGGAAATGCCCATATCTGTTAAAAAAATTCAAAAAATCAAACCTTCTTACCATGTAAGTGGAACATTTTTGAAAAAAATTATTCTAAATTTTCGAAAAATCTTTGAATTACCTATAGAGTGGAATTTTAATGTACAGCATGTCACTCGTACACCAAAGAAACTATTTTTCAATGCCCCAAAACCAAGTACCCAAAATTAATTTAAGAAACATTTTTAAATAGCCTATTTAATTAATCCTTCAATTTTAACAAAAATCCAAACTTGAAATATTCCGTTATTTTTGAAAATAAATAAAAAGTTACAAAAATCAAGCATATTCAGTACCAAAGCCAAACTCGTACACCTTAGCAAAATGATAATTTTTACATGAGTTCAGTATTTAGTGTACATTATTCAGTTTTTAATTGTTATGTTCAGTCCTTTTGGCATCCTTTGAATTAGTTTTTCACAATAACTCGGATCAATTTTTTCCCATCTTCCATGAATACCCTTTTTAGTTCAGTTTTTGAAGATATATTGTGCTGGCGAACTTTTGCGTTCTGGACCCTGCACCAGTATTACGAATATATTTGGACAGTTCTATTGAATCCATGATCACATATTATAAGGAATATCACTACATTGACCAAGCTTATCCTTACATTGCAATAAATTTAGTCTTAAGATGTTCAAATAAATCTTATGATCCTTACTTCTATCAACAACATGAAGTATTCCAGCCCTAGCTGCTGAAAAGGAGCCCCAAACTATTAGTGAACCACCCTCATGTTTTACATTTCTTCTAATGTTTTTCTTTAACAAAGAAGAAGCATCAAGAGGCTCGGTTGCTGTTTGCTAAAACTCACTCCCATAATGATTTTTTCTTTTGGAAAAATGTCCTCTTCTGAATGAAGGTAAGATTAATATTTTTGGATCAGCCGGCAGACCATACATATGGAGAAAACCAAATGAAGTACGTTGTTCGAAAAACCTTAAACCATATGTAAAACTTGCGGTGGTTCACTAATGGTTTGGGGCACTTTTTCAGCAGCTGGGCCTGGAATACTAAATTTTGTTGATAGTAGTAAGGATCATAAAATGCATTTGAACATTTTAGGACTAAATTTATTAAAATGTAAGGATAAACTTGGTCAATGTAGTAATAGGTACTTTTAATAAGATAACGATTTCAAACAAATTTCTTATAATATGGGATCATGGATTCAAAACAACTGTCCCAATGTATGCGTAGCACTGGCGCAGGGTCCAGATGTAAATGCTTTTGAAATCTTGTAGAACTATCTGGACGCAGAAGTTCGCCAGCACAATATTTCTTCAAAAACCGAACTGAAAAGGGTATTCATAGAAAATGGGAAAAAATTTATCTGAGCTATTGTGAAAAACTAATTCAAAGGATGCCAAAAGGACTAAACATGACAAACAAAAACAAAATAATGTACACTAAATACTGAACTCATGTAAAAATTATAATTTTGTTAAGATGTAGGTACTAGTTTAGCTTTGGTACTGAATATGCTTGATTTCTGTAACTTTTTATTTATTTTTAAAAACAACGGAAAATTTCAAGTTTGGTTTTTTGTTAAAATTGAAGGATTGTATGTATGTATGTATGTATTCTCCTTTAACTCCTAGGAGGAGCATAGGGCCAATATGAAACATCTCCATTCGTCGCGATCCCTTGCGATGACTTTGATTTCTTGCCACAACTTGCCCGATTCTTGGATTTCTTTTCCAGCGACCTTTTCCAGTTGGTTTTGGGTCCGCCACGTGCTCTACTGCCTTGTGGATTCCACTCAAGAGCCTGGCGACAAACTTCGCTTTGTGGTTTCCGGATAGTGTGACCAATCAATCGCCATTTGCGCAGCTTGACCCCGTTTGCTATTGCATTGTTGATGTAGCTCGGCATTTGATATAGTGCGAGGCCACCAAATCTTTAGTATACGCCTTAAGCATTTGTTGACGAATACTTGCAGCTTGTTCGTTAGTTATTCAATAACAAGCCATATTTCGCAACCATATAACAAAACCGATTTCACATTCGAATCAAAAATGCGCACTTTCGTTTTGGTGGATATAACGGAAGAAGACCATATTTTGTTCAGTTGAGCAAACGCGCCTTTTGCTTTGAGTTGATGTCCTCTTTCGCTTCACCATTCATGGAGATAATGCTGCCAAATACGTGAAGCTATCGACGTTTTCGATGTCATCACTGCCAGCTCTAAACGTGATGTCATTCTTGTTTGCGTTTCACTTCATGCCTTTAGTCTTGGACACGTTGATTTTTAGGGCGGCCTTTTATGATTAAAAGAAAAGGTCTTAAATTTTGCTTTGCATATAAGATAAGAGGCAGATGTCGTCAGCGTAGTCAAGATCTTCCAGATGTTCGGTAAAGTTCCATTGGATACCTTTTTTGGCCTTATTAAGAGCTTTATCTAGGATATCATCAAGAACGATAAGGAAGAGTGATGGTGATAGTAGACACCCCTGCCGTACGCCTGAATTAGTGGTGAATGTCGGTGACAGCAACCCGTTCGATAACACACTGCATTTAAAGCCTTCATATTGTGCAGGTACTAAGTTTATGGCCTTTGCGGCAATACCTCTTCGTTGCAGTGAAACCCAGATGTTTTCTCGGGAGACACTGTCGAAGGCAGTGCTATAGTCTACGAAGACAAGTTGAAGTGCAGCACGCCACTCGCATGATTGCTCGACAATTATTCTGAGGCTGTTGATTTGATCCACGCATGATCGGTTTCGCCGGAATCCTGCTTGCTGCTTTCGGACGGCCGAATTAAGTTTTTCGTTTACCCTGTTCAGAAGTACTTTCGTCAATACTTTTGATGGTACTGAGAGCAAGGTAATGCCTCTATAGTTTCGGCACTCACTTAGGTCACCTTTTTTCGGTAGTTTGACTAACATGCCATGTAGCCAATCTTCTGGCAAACGCTCTTCGCTCCAGATTTTGGTGAGCAGAGGATGGAGAATTTTAGCTGATGTGATGGGGCATGCCTTTAGCAGTTCAGCTGTTATTTGATCTATACCGGCGGCCTTGTTGTTTTTCATGCTTTGGATAGCTTTCACTATTTCATCGATTGTAGGCGGCGGTGTTTGTATTCGACTATTACTGCGAGTTACTGCGGCAGTTGTAGTTGGTGATTCTGGTTGCGGAGATGTGGTAGACATGGGATTAAGTATATCACAAAAATACTCTTTCCATCTCTTTTGTTGTTCGTTCGCGGATGTTAAGAGATTTCCAATTTTGTCTTTGATATGGCGGCTCTGTTGGACTTTTCTGCCAGATAATCTGCGGGTGATATCGTAAAGCTGCCTGAGATTTTGAGCATTTGCAGCGCTTTCAGCTTCGCTCGCGAGATCGTTATACATTCTTCTTTTGTCTTGTCTGCACGATCGCCTGACTTCTTTACTCAGAGAGTTAAAGACCTTTTCGGCGACGTTCTTTTGCGCTCTAGTTTTAGCGTCGTCTCTCAGTTTTTTCGCGCTTCTTATTTTTTCAACAAGACCCCACGTTTCCTCGCTCATCCAGTGCTTCTTGTTCGAGGGTCGAAACCCAAGTATTTTTTCACTGGAGTTTAAGAATGCCGTCTTAACTGCCCTTCATGATGTTTCAGTACTTCCACCACAATCGAACGGAGCTGTTTTAAGTTCTTCTACGAAAGATCTGCGTATCTCGTCGTTCTTAAGCTTAAGCACGTCGAATTTTTTTGCTACAGATTGTTCGCTGGAATGTTTATTGGCGGCAAGTTTCAGTCGAATGACCGCGACGAGAAGATGGTGGTCGGAGCCTATGTCAGTGGCCCTCTTTACTCGTACGTCCAGAAGACTCCCTCTTCATTTTCTGCTAATGCAGAAGTGGTCGATTTGGTTTTCAGTGATGTTGTTTGGAGACACCCAAGTAGCTTTATGGCATTTTTTGTGTGGGAATAGCGTACTTCCAACGACAAGACCGGCTGCATTGCAGGCGTCAATGAAAAGCTCTCCATTATCGTTTCTCGCACCTAAACCATGTCTTCCAATACCATGCTCAAGGTTAAGGTTTTCTGAGCCTACTTTGGCATTCAAATCGCCCATAACCATTATGATGTCGTTCTTGTGAGCACTGTTTATTGCTGCAGCGAGCTGGCTGTAGAACTCATCTTTGGTTTCTCTCTCTGCCAACTCGGTGGACGCATATGCTTGGAAGATGGTAATATTTCTTGCGGGGGTTCGAAATTTGCACCAAATGAGCCCTTCGCTTACAGGTTTCTATTCTATAACTATCTTTACTGCAGTTTTACTTAACAAAAATCCAACTCCATCCCTGTGGATGTCATTTTGCGCTCTACCGGACTATAGAAATTTTTCGCCGTCAGGAAGTACATATTCGCCGGCACCGTTCCATCTGCACTCGCATAATCCCAGTATCTCAAGGTATTATTTGTGGAGTTCTCTTACGGCTTGATGTATTTTGCTAGTATCATTAAGAGTTCGGACATTCCAAGAGCCGATGCGTGTTCGAGTTTTCATCGAAAGGATTTTAAAATTTTGACGAACCATATTGGTTCCAGTTATAGGAGAATCATTTCTAACTATGCATGTTTCTTGCACCTCTAAATCCGATATGCATGCTGCCGAGGCAGGTGGATTTACCACACTCTGGTGGGTACCACTTGGAGAGGTGTTTTCCATCGTTTTTCGATCCATGCTTTATTAGTACAATCACTTTCAATTTCAGCCGCCCAATCTGGAACAGACGCTGACCTGGGAGCCGCCCACTTTGGGTCAGACGCTTCAGGATTTCGACAAGATGCTTATTATAAGGCGGCATCGACTCGCCTTGTCAGTGCCAGTTACGGGCCTTGTGGATTTTTCTTTCGAGGTGCAACGCTATCCAACGGTACACCCTTCCACACTCTGGCTGGTCACCCGCGTTTAGTCGCCGCTTTTATACGACAGGCATGCTTACCTCGGGCATATTCTGACCCCTTATCCGATGGATAGGAGGATTAAATGGGCTATTTAAAAATGTACTTCAAGTTTCTTAAATTACACTGGTCTACATGATTTTCGACTGGAGCAACCAAATAGTGTTCCTAGAGTTATTTGGTGCTCTGAATTTGAATCTGCAATCGATTTTTCTCTATCAGGTCAGAGTTTGGAGATAATCGACCTTTTCGATTTTTGAGGTTATGGCTCCATTTTTTCGAACATATTTTGAGAAACCCAATTTCGATCTAATATGTTTTTACACTATTATAGAGAAAAATTCTTAATCTTACAACAAGTGTACCAATATCTAAGATCCGATTCAAATTGGCTGAGTTATAGCAATGAAAAGTTAATTTTTATAGTAATTTTTTACACTTTTTCCTGTTTAAGCCAAATTAAACACGGTTTTTTTGCCAGTAGCTTATACAGATATATATTTTTTATATTTAGTTCAATATTTGGAGTTCAATTTTAGTAAAATATGATCATTTTTTAAAAAGTTAGTCAGGTTTTAGTGAAATAAGACCATTTCGATTTTCATAGAAAACACAATTTATTTTTAGATTTTTGTTGAAAAAATTAATTTTTTCTATCAAAATCGAAATGGTCTTATTTCACTAAAACCTTAATTACTTTTTAAAAAATGATCCGATTTTGCTAAAATTGAACTTCAAATATTTGCAATTAAATACACTATTGAACTAAAATACAAAAATATATATTTGAATAAGCTACTGGCAAATAAACCGTGTTTAATTTGGCTTAAACACGAAAAAGCGTAAAAACTACTGTAAAAATTAAATTTTCGTTGCTATAACTCAGCCAATTTGAATTGGATCTTAGATATTGGTACACTTATTGAAAGTTTAAAAATTTTTCTCTATAATAGTGTAAAAACAAATTCAATCGAAATTGGGTTTCTCAAAATATGTTCGAAAAAATGGAGCTATAACCTCAAAAATTGAAAAGGTCGATTATCTCCAAAACCTGACCTGATAGAGAAAAACCGATTGCAGATTCGAATTCAGCGCACCCAAATTATAGTTTCTTTGGTGTACGAGTTTGGCTTTGACCTACTGCATATCAGTTAAAAGATAATCAGGCCTATTCCGCAATCCGTGTGATTTTAATAACTTTTTATTGATTAAGCTTTTTGATGAAATGGTTAGTCACACGATAAAAAAGTATTAGAATCTCTTATTTAAAGTTTTTTTCGAAATTTTTAATAACTTTTTTCAAAATTGTTTACATATTGCTGGATACAGTAATTTTTCTCATCAGAGAAGACAATTTGTGACAGATTTCCGGAGGCGTGCAAGCGCAACAACTCCTTGGCTCTATCGAGCCTAACTTTTTTTTGAGCAGGAATGAGATCATGCGCCTTTTGGAACTTGAGGGCCTTTAGTCCGAGCTTGTTTGACAATATGTGTTGCATTCGTTCACGCGATATTTTCAACTCGGCAGCCATTTGTCTGCCACTGCGTCTCGGATTTCGCTCAATTCTGGCCTTCACTTTTCGAACCATTTCTGGTGATGTTGCAGTTATTTTTCGACCACCACCATGTCGTTTGGCAACGCTGCCGGTTCCATTGTAACGTGTTATGGTCCGATACACAAACATTTTATTCACTTTTAAATGTTTCAGCTCACGAACAATTGCTGGTTGCGATTTTCCAGCCAAATAAAGGGCAATCACACTATTACGTTTGAATTCCATTTCGAAAATTTTTTATTTTCAATAAATTGACGCGCAAATGCTTTTGGTTACTTATTGACAATAGAATGAACTAACATCATGCCAATTTTTAGACAGCTGTCATATTCCATCTGTCAGAGAAGTCTATCTGAAGTTGGTAACAGTTCGAATCAGCCACCCTGTAGATAGTCTACAGAGTGTGAAAAATTATATATGTTTTAAAGTTTGATTTAACCACCGGTAGTTATGCACAAATATTCAAATTTATATATGCAAATAATACATATAGCTTTTCTCAATTGTAGTCCACAAAAAATGGTTGCAAAAATTAAATTTCTACAATTTAATTTTAAACAAATTTATTAGTCTTTTTTCTTTATGTGATAGAGGAGCTTAAGAAAATTTAATTTTGTATTAGTTTGCCTTTAAATTTGCCTAACGATAGAAATTATACAAATAAAATGTTAATATTGCAACTGGAGTCCAAATAACGGTAATTTTTCGGATTGTCTTAAGTAAAGTTCTAATGTCGCGTCCGTAGTCCAAAAACATCATTTTTAATTACCATTAATGTATCAGGGGTCACACCTGATCGAAACTCTATATCTTCATTAAGATCATAATCCGCTAAAAAAATACGTAATTAATAAGTCTCGACAAAGTATATCTAGAAAGTTATAAATGTTTGAAATGTGTCACGTCCGCAATTATTATAATAAATCCGTATAAATAAAAGTGAAATTTTGTATGTATCTTTGGATATCCCTTACGATTTAGAAAATGTGCGGTTGAATTCATCAAACGTTAACAGTGTGTTTTTTAGTATTGGATAATGCTAGATCATAGGTTGAAAAAATGGGCGTTGTCACGACCTCCTCCTAACATAATTCGTCATAAGACTGAAACTATTTAATGCAGATAGATGGCATTTGGTACATATGTAAAGGGTATTGAGAGAAATAACATCCACTGGAAAATTGGGCTGCCCTCGCCCACAAAATCAAAATTCATCACCTCAATATTTTGGTAAATATGCAATCGACTTTGGCTATAAATACTTAGATTTCGTAATTTCGCACATGTACTTAGATACGGACGATAAAATCAGACACGTATAAAAAAGATAAGTTTGACAGAAACGACTTAAAAGCCAAAAATTTTTTTTACATTTTATTTTTAATTTTCGTACATGTACCTCAAAAGTACTTCCATTTTCTGTCGCGTCCGTATGGACTTTTATTGGCTAGTATTTTGGTACTACATACCCGACCGACCTCGTGATTTTTTCGAATAATAGTCCTCCCCTAATAATAAATTATGCACCAAATAAAAAGTCAAAATTTCCTCTGGACTAGATTATTTTTAAAAAATATGCGTACGAATGTCACGTCCGTAGCCTGTGGAAATACCCATATACGATACTGCCAGTTGCAACATCTTTGTCAGAATTAATGATGTTTAATCATATCATAATTTTAGTTTAAACTCAATATAATATTCACACCTCTCCCCACGTGTTTTAAATAAAAAGTGCTTGCACCCAAAATGTTTTTTTGGGGAAATATGCGGAATGCCTCTAGGATCAAATATATATACTTATACGTCTAAAATTGCTCCATCACCTGAAATTTTGGCATGTACGGTTTTTTCACCACTTTTGAAGTTATATAACAGGAGCAGGTAATTTTTTATCATAAAACTCGATAAAGTTTTTAAAAGTACAATTTTTTTTCTTCAAAACTCACTTTGATTTATATCGATATCTTTATTTTTCTCCGAAATATCCTAGTCTAAAAAAAGTTCCAAAAATGCACAAAATACGAAATTACCAACATTGGTTGATTTATACAAAAAGTTGCTAAAAATGATTATGATAAATTACAAGTGACAATGATTAATATTTACCAAAATTTTCTCCATTCTTAAACATCATAATCCTTTTTAAGAACTTTCCATATAAATCAACCAGTATTGGCAATGGCGTATTTCGTGCATTTTTTGAACTTTTTTTAGGTAAGGATATTTCGGAGGAAAATAAAGATATTGGTATAAATTAAAATGCGTTTTAAAGAAAAATAATGAAACTTTTAAAAACCTTATCAAATTTTAAGACAAACAATTACCTGGTCTAATTATATAACCTCAAAAGTTGTGAAAAAATCACCCATGTCAAAATTTCAGGTTAGAATATCTCAAAATCCAGAAGTGATAGAGCAATTTTAAGACCGGATTCGGATTTAGTATCAAAAAATACATTAGAATTGACTATTTTTGTTTCTATATATTGATCATTATTTTTTTTGTACGCAAAAACTAAATTTTTTAATAGAAACACAAAAAATTAATAAATATTATAAATTGAACATTACCGCGATCTCTATTTCAATTAAAATAAAATTATAACACGTTAACTTGAGGTCGCAAATTTAAAAAACAAAACAAATTTTTTTCAAATTATATTTTATTTTAAAAAGACAGTTCTTTGTTAAATCTAAGTTTCTTCTTATTTTAATCATTCGTGTTGCCGAAGATGACTAGCAGGCTGGTCGAAATGCATTCAGTCTTTTTAAAATAAAATATAATTTGAAAAAAATTTGTTTTGTTTTTTAAATTTGCGACCTCAAGTTAAGGTGTTATAATTTTATTTTAACAAAAAATTAAGTAAAAACGCAATATCTCGTAAACGATATTTTGTAGGGTTTTTCAGTTTACTGTTTTTTAATCTACGTACAAGTCGGTTACTTTCTGCATACTCTTTTTTTGTATTCGTTTTAGTAAACTTATTTTTTTGGTTTTAGTATAGAGCACAGTGTTAAAAAATGGGTTTTTTGGCCCTGGTTTGAAAAAGTGCCGTTCACTTTGAAAAAAGAGCTATGTATATATGTATGTTTGATCCTAGAGGCATTCCGCATATTTCCCCAAAAAAACTTTTTGGGTGCAAGCACTTTTTATTTAAAACACGTGGGGAGAGGTGTGTATTGTTTAAATTCTTAATAACTTCATTCAAATTTATTATAATTTCATTCTATATTAATTTTCAATTCTTAATATAGATAATTATAATCAATTAGTTTTGTAAGATAAATAACATTTTTGAAATCACTCTAGTCTATAAGACATAATATTTTTTGAATCACCCTAGCCTAAGTTAAATTTTTTTGAAAACAGTTAGAAACGATTTGAAATCGAAATATGCTGTAAAAAGAGAAATTGAAAATAAATAAGTTTAGTTACGTTTTACCTTTCAACCAACGCGGTTATTAATTTAATAGTAGTTCGTTACTCTAGCCGACAAACTACTTAGTCGGTGAACATTTTGGCGCCCGAGCAGGGACTTACATATATACATAATTTTCGTGCGGTAAACTTAGTAAGCGCGTGTTCGCGTGTTGCTAAAAAGTATAAAAAAACATAAAAAATAGTGCTAAAAATTTTTTAAAGTGTTTTATTGTGTAAAGAAAAGCAAAAAAAAAAAAAAAAAAACGTAAAATATCGTTGCATAAAATTAACAAGTGCTAATTTTTTAAACAAAAACTAGACATTAAAAGAAAATAAAGACGCAAAAAATCAGTAGTGTCCAATAAAACCAGTGTTAAAAAACATAAATATAAAACAAAAAACAACAAACAAAGGCTGTTGGTATTTTTGATTTGCCAATCATTTAAGTTACGCGGTGCTCCATTTTGTTGCTGCTGTACACCACATTGCTGGTTATAAGTACATACGCCGCTGTGAAAGACATCAACGTTGGAACAACGAGGCGCTATAGCAGTGGTCAAGGTGCTCCATTCTGGTCGTTGCTGTCTGAGGTTCTCTGTATATCCGTTGTTGCCAGAAGTTCTTGCTGTAGAAATCGCTGTAAATAACCATGGTGTGTAGCTGCATATTGTGCAAAAGGGAAGGATCTCAGGTAACAAATGCGAGTAATATCAAAAGTGCTAGAATTAATTGATTTTGCAAAAACCGGCAATTAAACGCCGATAATAAGGAACAACGCTTGAAAAGAAGCAGCGCACTTTATTACTCGCATTTCCACAAATTTCACATTAAATATACCATTGCATTCAAAAATACACATATCATTTCGAAGTGAAACACGCGTTAAAAGCTAGGTTGTATCGTGTAAGTCCCATTTAAATCAAAGATTTTTCAAAAGGAGTCTTATAAAATATAATTAAGTACATAATTGACTGTACTTTCTTATATAATATTGGGTACCGCAAGATTTGCGAGAATTGCGGTAAATTCATAGGCCATAAATCAACAGTTTTTTCGAATCGCACCACTTTATGTACATAAGGTACTTGTCATAAATAGTGAGCTAAGTCTTCATAGTATATAGAAGGCAACATTTCCTACGGTACACTATAGGTCAAAAGGCACACTCTTTTGGCCAAAATTCAATTTAATTCAATTTTGTGAGTTTTTGTTGATTCAGTGTAACGGAGAATACTTCAATACAAACAAAAGTGTTTTTTGTTTTGGGAAAAAGTAATTTTCCGTTTCTCAGCGATGTTGTATTTGCATTTTAATGCGATAACGCAAAAAAGTCGTGATTTTAACTCCTTTTTTTCAATTAATAAAAAGTTATCAAAATAATTTGTTTTTTTTTTTCTAAAACAAAAATGAATAAAATTGATGATGTTATGTATAACATGATTTAGGTCAAAACATTAAAATATATTTTGGTTTTTTGTGGAAAAATCTAAAATTCAAATTAGACCCCTGACTTTTAATATTTTTTTTTAAATTTTGAACTTCGTGTAAGCTTTTAAAATTTTGTTGGAATTTGTTAGTCCTAAGGAAACCGAAACCATTAAGACGTTGGTATTGTTAACGTTTAGAAATATAGACGCCCGATTTTGCCCGTTTTTTTTTTAATGAATTTTTTTGTCAGATAACTTTTCTTCCGTAATTCCGATTTATTCGAAATCTGGTTGCAAAAAATAGACAAAAAAGAAAACGAAGAAGCTGTTTTTCAATTTCTTATAAAAAAATACTGAAGATACTACTAGTTCAAGTAACTTGGGTAGAAGTGCGTATAATTTTTGCATTAGATTTTTCGAAAAATAGAGATATTTGTGGTTAATATACGAAAAATTAGTACTTTTTTTACTTTTGAGGTTAGTTCTAGATTGCTCAAAATTTTTTGTTTTTTTTTTTTTGCATAATTCATAACTGAGTACTACTTTTTACCTTCAAAACGAGCTCTTAAAATGTTTCATACAATACTTTCTTCAAAAGTTATTAAAGATTCAAGATGATATCATGCAATCAAAAGTCGTGTAGTTTTTACCCGTTTTATGGGATTTCAAGATGACATCTTAAATCAGCCATAACTTTTAAAGGGATTATTGTATGGCATCTTTTAAGAGCTCATTTTGAAGAAACAGAATAGAACTACAAGATACATTTAGAAAAAAAAAAAAAAATTTTTTGCATCTATCCTCAAATATAGCCAAAATGGCCATTTTTCATGAGTTCGACCTCAAATATCTCCAAATCCTGAGGTGGTGGGTCAATTCTGACCACGGATTTAGATTCAACGCATAAAGTTACTTCGGAAATGCTTGGCAACAAAACTTTGTTGGCATGTGTTTTTGATTTAGAAAATTTACTACGTACCATTTTTGACCCGGTACTACAAGGGTTAAGATTTTTTTCAGAATTGTTCTTTTAGTCTAAAGTCAACATAAAAACTTAGTTTGAAGTTGGTCACCGTGATACTATGGACGTTATGAATTTTGGCCAAAAAAATGTCCTTTTGACCTATAGTGCGGTGTATAATACATACACACATGCAATCATTCAGATTTAGTGTTTTGGATCGCGCCAATTTATGTATGTACATAAAATATTTGCCATCAATTGTGCGCTAAGTCTTCATAGTACATGGAAGGCAAAATCCCGAACGGTGTTTAATACGTACAACATACATATTTTGTTGGTGAGTACGTGCTCTTGCAGCTCATCATTATCACATAATTCTAAGACAGTGGTCGGCAAGTTAATGACTGAGAATTTATGTTTGAGAGAAGATAGATAGAAAAAAGAAAAGGATAGAGAGAGCTAGGTAGACTTTTGAGTGCACTGTTCTAAGAGTAGGTGCAAGCATTACTCCAAAGCGTTTACTCTTAAACACTGCAGAAACATTTTTTCGTTTTCGCTCCCCGCTTTCTGCAGCTGTAGGCATTAAGCCTGAGGATGACACATATTATCATGCGTCATGCCCTAAAACCCGACAACAACAAATTTTTGTTGACGAAATTTTAACTGATTTACAACAAGTTAGTTGTATAACGAATTGTCACGGACGACAACTTGACTTGGTTTTGGCTACAGATAGTAGCAAGGTTGTTGTTAATAACGCCTTTAATGCCCTTAGCGTGGTTGATACTTATCATCCACCTTTGAATATATTGTACCAATCAGATCAAAATAATTTAAATAATGAATGTTCTTCTATAAAAATTTATGAATTCAATATCAAAAAAGCTGACTTTTTGAGGTTGAATAACATTTTGGGGAACAATGTCAATAATTTTTTAAACTTCTTTGAAAATAATACTTTAGATAACAGCATTAAATTTTTCTATAAAGAACTTTTTAAAGCTATAGCTTTGGCAGTGCCATATACTTTTAAATACATACCCTTGGTATACAAGAGACTTAAAGAAAATTCGCAATAGTCGCAACAGGGCTTGGAAAAAATATATCTGTAGCCAAAACCAAAACGATTTAGAAAATTACAACAAACTGTTTGACGAATTCAAATTGAAATCAGCTTCTGTTTATTCTGTGTATTTGAATAAAATGAAGCTGAACATTCTTCTAGACCCCAAGAATTTTTGGGGATTTATTAATTCAAAAAAAAAATCGGACGGTTTTCCAACTGAGTTCAAGATTGGTAACGGGCTTAACAGCAACCCCGAAATAATTGCGGGTTTGTTTGCTAATTTATTTAAAAATTCTTTTTCAACAGATTTATTTAGCCCTAATGTCGCCTATTTTGAATTCATGGAAACTGACCCGAAAGTTTCATTTAATGCAATATCTTTCTCGCCTGAACTCGTGGAGAAATATATTGCATCTATTGATGACGATCTTGGAAGTGGACCTGATGGTGTTCCAGCAACATTATTAATTAATTGTAGATCTATCTTGAGTCATCCACTCAGCTTTTTATTTAATAAATCTATTAACGATAATTATTTTCCTCAATTTTGGAAGGAATCATTCATAAGTCCAATCTTTAAGAAAGGATGTAAAAATGATGTTTCAAATTACAGGCCCATAGCCAAGCTATCATCAATACCGAAGCTTTTTGAAAAAATTATATATGATCAAGTCAAGGTGTGCTGTGGTGAAGTCATTACATCACGTCAGCATGGTTTTGTTAATGGCAGATCTACAGTATCTAACCTTCTTGATTTCACTTCTTTTACATTAAACTCTTTGGACTCTGGTGGACAAGTTGACTGTATCTACACAGATTTCAGTAATGCATTTGACAAACTACCACATAACTTAATTTTGTTTAAATTAAAAAAGCTTGGATTTCCTTTAAATTTTGTCAGTTGGATCGAATCTTATTTGTCTGATCGTTCATATAAAATAAGATTTCGGAAGGTGTTGTCACCTCCATTTACTGCGTCTTCAGGTGTTCCGCAAGGAAGCCACTTGGGACCTCTCCTGTTTATTTTAGCCATAAATGATGTTACTCACATTATTAAAAACTCTCATTTGCTAATATATGCAGATGATATGAAGATATACAGGATCGTGAAGGGAGATGAAGACAGTTTCCTACTTCAGTCTGACTTGAAATCTTTTGAAGTTTGGTGTTGTAAAAATAGCTTGAATCTTAATTCTGATAAATGCCAAACAATAACTTTTTCTAGAAAAAATAATACTGTAGAGTTTAATTATAAATTTAATGATAAACAAATTAGTCGTGTCGATTCAGTCAAAGACCTTGGTATACATTTTCATGTTAAACTAACTTTCAATGAACATATTAATCAAATTTGTAAAAAATCTTCATCACTGCTTGGCTTTATTAAACGATGGGCAAAAGAATTTAATAGCCCTTTAGTAACGGTGACTTTATATAACACAATTGTGCATCCTCACTTAGAGTACGCTAGCCAAGTTTGGTCACCATTTTATAATATACATATTGATAGAATTGAAAGAATTCAAAAAAATTTTGTTCGTTTTGCTCTTAAAGGCTTTAATTGGACGGATTCTTCAAACCTTCCTCCTTATGAGGATCGTTTGATGTTGTTACGTATGCAGTCTTTGAGTACGCGTAGAAATATAGCAGATATACTTTATCTGCATCAGCTTATTACAGGGTCTCTTGCCGCACCAGAGCTTCTTAAATATATTTATTTTAATGCTAACCGAAGAAGTAATCGTAACTCTAATCAATTATTTTATCAACCGGTTAGTAGAACCAATTATATGGCTTCAGCCCCTTTTAACCGCATGACAACTCTTATTAATCATTGCGAAGTATATAGTATTAGCTTGTCAAAAGGTCAACTCAAACTTAGATTGAAAAATTATTATAATTAAATTTGTTGGTTATTGGTTGTTTTTTATTTATGTTTGTGTTGTCCGAGCCCCACAGCATGCAGGGTTAATTTTTTCTAACATTCATTCCTTTGATCTTGTTATTACATACATACAACTGCATTTATGCATCTGTACTTATGTATAAACGTGATCTGAGTGGGTATGTTGAGAAAGTGCGAAAAAGCTAAGAAAAAATTATAAAAAAAAATAATAATAACACATTAAAACTCATAATTTTTTCACTTCCACAATATTTAATAAGCTTTACTTGATTTAAAGCTTGAAGCTAAATAGTCAAGAAGGCTAATAGCTGTAGTAGCTAAACTCTATATATATATATAAGTATATATATAAATATTGTCGCTGGTCTTGCACTTCAACTGAAAGCTCATTGCACAGTTGGAACATTTTTATACCCTACACTCAGGGTATATTCACTTTGTCCTTCCGTTTGTAACGCAGAGAATGAGGCGTGGTAGATATGGAAAAGTGTATATATTCTTGATCAGCGTCACCTCCTGAGTCGATATAGCCATGTCCGTCTGTCTGGCTGGCTGGGTGGCTGGCTGTGTGTGGAAATACATTTTTTGGGAAAACTAAGCAAGATAATTCATTGAAATCTGGTACACAGCCTCCGTCGTCAAAGTTAGCTCGGGGGCGAAATTGGTCAACGGACACGCCTACCGCCCATACAAAAAATATCTTCAAAATGCAAATTTTGGAGTATTTTTCACAACAATGCAATGCATCATACCCTACAATTGTAATTGAATAATTGTTTTTTCGATTTCATTAAAAAATAAATAATCAGGCATGTTCTGAAATCCGATTCACTTCGGAAACGGAGTGAAAGCAATCTTCAAGAGCTCTGCATTGCGACAAATAAGATGGAATCGGATTTGTATTTCAACAAATAAAATATGCTAACGGTTCCTTTTTGATTTACTGAGACATAAATCCAATTGGATGTTTATTATCGAAATGCGGAGCTCTTGGAGATTGCTTTCATTCCGTTTCCGAAGTGAATCGGATTTCAGAACATGCCTGAATGAGTATAGACGGAGACACAGACGAAACTGTGCTTTCCATACATGATGACATTGAAATTCATGATGGTCTCACGGTTGAAAGCATCTATAGATGCGAACAACTTATCTTCAAATTCTTTCGAACTAAACTGTCGTCTTGACATGTTAAACAAATACATTGACCAAGTCATGGATTGTCAATCTGAAATTGAAAAGTTTGATGGTGATGATAATTACAGATCAGAACTTGAAGAAAAGTACAATATATTATTGCAAAATCATTGCTACTGGCTGTCATAGACAAAAATTAAACACAAATAACGTCGTCGCCTTCATCAAGTAACCATCAAGAACATTCTTTCATTGGTTATGTTCCACAACAGCCACGTCTTCCACATTTAAAACTGCCTAAATTTAGCGGCAAAGATTCAGAGTACAAAAACTTCATAAGCGTATTCCAAAGCCTAGTTGATAGCGATAATAGTTTGACAAATATTCAAAAATTCAATCATTTGATGTCGTGTCTATCAGGTGAAGCATTAGGAACAGTAAGAACATTTCAAGTGAGCAATGAAAATTACCCCAAAGCTTTGGCAAGTTTAAAGAAAGTATATGATAATGAATACATCATATTTTCAGATAGCATTTCACAACTTTTTGATTTGACTGCTTTTAGCAAACCCTCTGCTTCAGATTTACGTACTTTAATAGATACAGTGTCACTTTATGACTCCCTATTGTCAATAGGAGATGATAAGAAAATTTCAAACGCCATCCTAATTCATCTGGTTATGATGAAAGTTGATTCAACTACGAAATTAAAATGGGAAGAACAACTATGATAAGTTGCCTTTGTGGAGTGATTGCGAGGCAATGCTTAACAAACGCTTCCAACAAGTTTCTGCAGACGAGGCATTTAAATCAAAACGCTATCATAATAGCAAACCACAGCAAAATGCTGCTGCTTCGAAAAAATCTTCATTCTTATGTTCAGAGTCACATGAGAAAGATAAGAAATGTCTTTTTTGTAAATCGACAGATCATGTCATTCACGTTTGCCCATCATTTCAGAAACAATCTGTTCAACAACGATTTGTTTTTGCTAAAGAAAATTCTATGTGCATAAATTGCTTGCGGGTAGGGCATTCCGTTTCAAAATGTAAATCTGCAAAATGTAGAGTCTGCAACCGTTCACACCATACACTATTGCACAGGTATATTCCTAACGCTCCTTCTGCCGCAAATACTAATGAGTCAAATGATTACCAACCTTCTTATTCTCGCGCTGCAATCAATCACACGTCAATCGAGAATGATCAGGTCATTTTAGCTACCGCAGTGGTGTGCATAGTTTCCAAAACCGGTGAGCACCAGTTAGCTAGAGCATTACTAGACTCTGGCTCACAAATAAATTGTATAACAGAAGAATTTGCGCAAAGGCTAAAATTACAAAGAAAAGAAGGGGAGTTAAGACTGATCGGTATAGGAAAAACGCAATCCACCGTCAAACAAAGGTTGAATGCCACGGTGAGGTCAAGGGTTATTGATTATGAGTTTTCAGCAGACTTTTGGGTGTTGCGATCAATCTCATCATATCAACTTAACGATACTATTTCCACAACAGATTGAAATTTACCTTCGAATATTAAATTCGCTGATCCATATTTTTACAAAACTCAAAAAATAGATCTTTTGATAGGAGCAGAAACTTTTTTCGAACTTTTATCGGTTGGGCGAATCAAACAAGCTTCAAACCTTCCAACGCTTCAAAAAACGCTGCTGGGTTGGATAGTTTCTGGAAAATATCAAACAACAAAAAATACAAATTCTCAAATATGCTATTAAGTAAATGCTACTGAAATTGATTGTTCACTTGACCCCTTAGAAGAAATGCCTCAAGAGTCATAAACTAAAATATACACTGCAGAACAGCAATTATGTGAGCAACACTTTGTCGACAAAGTTTATCGTTTACCCACTGGCCGATTTCAGGTATCACTTCCTTTCAAATTAAATCCAAGCACACTCGGCTCATCTTTCGAGATCGCTAAAAGGCGGTTTCTGGCTTTAGAAAACAAACTATTCAAAAACCCCAACCTTCGGGAAATGTATATGGACTTCATGAAGGAGTACTTGGAACTAGGACATATGTCACTGGCCAGTGGTGAAATTCTTAAATCTGCACATTACATCATCCCACATCAGTGCGTTCTGAGACCGTCAAGTACAACTACCAAACTTCGTGCAGTTTTTGACGCATATAGTAATACTTCGTCGCAATTGTCACTAAATGGTCGGTCCAACAATACAAGAAGACCTTTATTTCACGGCAGACATAACTAAAATGTACCGTCAAGTTATGGTTGACGAGGCAGGTCACAACTTTCAATTAATATTATGGCGAGAAAATAGCACACAATCTGTTCAAGTCTATAGACTGAATACAGTCACGTATGGTACTGCATCAGCCCCATTTTCAGCGATAAGACGCCTATTCCATTTGAGTGACTTATACAAAGATTCACATCCAATTGGTGCAAATGTATTACGCACAGACTTCTATGTCGATGACATGCTTACTGGAGCTGACAATTTTAATGACCTCGAAGTAAAGCGACTCCAAGTTACTGAAATTCTTGGGACTGCTGGATTTCAATTAGCCAAATGGTTTTCAAACCACCCTACCTACCAAAGTAGTGAACCAAAATCACTGAAGTTAAACGATTCCGATTCAACAAAAACATTAAGCTTACGTTGGGTTCCGAATAACGATACATTAAAATTTCATTTGGACGAAAACTTATATAATATTAGGTTAGGTTAGGGTGGCGGTAATCGCGTAAGCAAAAACCTCACATAGACCAACTAGGTCCATAGCGTTACCACAAAACTCTCTTCAGTTAGGAGAATAGCAGTGTTCTGGCTTCATGATTTTCATCTATATCGATAATGCTATTCCAGCTATCTCATTTATGGAGCCGAACATAGCCTGCCCAAGAGTTGCCATTCTGCGTCTGGTTAGCGCCGGGCAAAAGCACAAGACGTGCTCTACCGTTTCTTCCTCATCGGGTTCGGAACAGTTTCTGCACCAGTTATTTGATATTAATCCCATCCTGTATGCATGGTGTTCAATCAGGCAGTGGCCAGTTGTAACACCAATCAACAGTCTGCAATTAATTTTGCTAAGAGAGAGTACATATGTAGTTTTGTTATTATTATAAGAGGGCCAGAATTTTTTGGCCGTTTTGTTTTTAGTGTTGTTTAGCCATCTATATTCCGCTAAAATTTCTAGTTGCTTAGTCTTTTGCGTATAGTAGAACTTAAGTGGTACTTCTACAAACAAGGGATCATTGAGTAACTGCACACCTTGTTTAGCAAGCTCGTCAGCCCTTTCATTTCCCACAATGTTGCAGTGACCAGGAACCCACAGTAATCGTACTGAGTTATTATTGCTCAGGCTTTGCAAAGATTCGTAACAGTTTGATACCGTTTTAGAATTAATAGTGCTTTAAGAGCTGCTTGACTATCAACATAAATGTTTATTTTTTTTAAGAAATATTTCCTACTAAAAAATCTGCGGCTTTTTGAATCGCAACTACCTCTGCCTGAAAAATGCTGCAGTCAGTAGGTAGCTTGTATATAATATTGATGATACTAAAAAAAATATTTTGTCCGTATCGGCTAGACTGTTCGATCCACTCGGTCTTTTATGCCCAATAGTTACTAAAGCAAAAGTATAACTGCAAGAGCTTTGGATTCAAAACCTCGATTGGGACGAATCAATTCCCATACGACTTGTTCCTTGTTGGCAAATCTTCAAAAATGACTTATCGCAGTTAGACACAATAGAAATTCCTCGTTATGTTAATACACATCCAAATGAAAATTGCCAAATTCACGGATTCTGTGATGCCTCAGTTCAAGCATATGGTTGCTGTTTTTACATTCGAAGTATGACTTCAAACGGAATCCAATCGCAATTGCTCACAGCAAAATCAAAAGTTGCACCTCTAAAAACAAAGTCAATACCTAGACTTGAGCTATGTGCAGCACATCTTTTATCTAAAGTTTGGCAAAAGCTGCAGGCAATGTTGAATTGTGGAGTTGAGAGGGTTTATTTCTGGACTGACTCTGAAGTTACCTTGCACTGGATTAAAACGTATCCATCCTTGCTTAAAACATTTGTCGCAAATGCAGCGTAGAAGACCTTAAGATGGAAGCATCTGGTTCACAGGACCACCATTTCTCCTGCAAAATAGCGAATTCTGACCAAAAAATCGTCATTTTGAGTTATCGCCAGAATTAAATACTTTAGAGGAAAAGAAAAGTGCTTGAATTTTCCATACTGTCGAGGAAAAATCAAACGATCTGTTAAAAGTTGTATCTTCACATTCCTCATATTCAAAATTACTAAAAATATTCGCTTTTATTCTTCGCTTTGCAAGTAAGCAACCTCAAACTGGGAAATATACTTCTGTTATTCCAAGCGCAAAAGAACTGCAATGGGCATTCTGGAAAATCATAGAAATCACTCAAAAAACGGAATTTTCAGAAGAAATTAAAAATTAGGCAAAATCCAAAACACTTTCGCCTAACATTAAAAAACTTAACTCGTTCATTCACGAATTCAAAGATGAACAACATTCATTCGCTTTACTTCGTGTTGGTGGCCGGCTACTTAATGCCCCGATACCACGCGATGCAAAATTCCCATTGCTTATGCCGAAAAACTCACACTTTACTGAAATATACTTGCGGTACTTGCATGTTTCAAATTGCCATGCTAGGCCAAAGGCATTACTGGCGCTGCTCCGCCAATAAATATGTCTAATAAATGCCCACAAAACTTGTAGCAGAATCGTGAGACAATGTATTCATTGTTACCGATATAAGCCTAAGCTTTTAACGCAAATCATGGGAAATCTGCCTTCGGATCGCCTTCGAGCCATTCGACCATTTTCAATATGCGGTGTCGACTTTTGCGGACCGGTTTATGCAACATTAAAAATCCGAGGTCGACAGCCGGTAAAAATGTATATAGCAGTCTTCGTTTGTTTCACTTCGAAAGCTGTGCATTTAGAACCTGTAACAGATTTATCTTCTGATTGCTTTATTCTTTGTCTCAAAAGGTTCGTCAGCCGCCGTGGACTCCCTCGAACAATTCATTGCGACAACGCAACGAACTTCGTCGGCGCGAACAACAAGCTCAAAGAGCTCACGACAACGTTCAACAACGCCAAAGAGTCAATTCTGTCGTACGCTGCACTGGAAGGGATCAATTTCCAATTTATACCCCCACGAGTGCCGCACTTCGGCGGGCTCTGGGATGCAGCGGTACAGTCGGCGAAACATCAGCTGCTCCGCACTATGGGCAGCGCGCTGCTTACGACAGAAGAAATGCAAACAACGTTGGCAGAAATCGAAGCAGTTCTCAACAGCAGGCCTATCGCGCCACTGAGCGCGGACCCCAACATTGGAGAGGCGCTAACGCCAGCCCACCTGCTGATAGGCGAGGCAATCCGTTCGCTGTCGCCCGAATTACAATATCCAATATATGTATCACCATCATATAATTAACTTTACAAATCCTAGTTTAACTATACATAAAAAACACTTTATAATTTATATACATTGTAAGCTTTGATTTTGTTTTTTTAAAAATTTAAAACACATCAAATTCAGATTGATTCAAAAATAATTATAAAATAAACGAAATAATAAAAAAGACATATTTTAAAATTGAAAAACTTTAAATTTTATTAATATAATTTCGAAAGAAATATAAGTGGCGCAGTCGGTAGGATAGGCTAAAATCTTTCAAACAGAAATTACAACGGTGGATTACCGATGTGAAGCAAAATACACGAGAGTACATGGTGTATACGAGATTTCGAATTTTTATTCAAGAAGCCTATCCCGAACATCAAAAATAAAATCCAAAGGATATAATTTGTGCTGTGGCAAAATATACCAAAGGCTTATTGGTTTATGAGTCAATACAGAAGGTTTATCTGTAGCAGTGGCACAAAATTAAAAAATAAATCGCAATACAACGACAACATCAAGTCAAAAATTGATAAAAAGGAAAAACAATAGAATCTACTGATACTGCGGAATAAACGTAAGTCAAAATATTGAACATTAATTGAACATTAGTTGAACAATTAAATGCCGAAATACAACCCCTACGAAATCAAACACTCCGAATCCTTCCCTACTGGAATTTCGGATCAAAATAATAGTTTCTCTCCTGTCATGACACAACAGCAAATGTCTCTTGATATTTTTAATTCTTTGCGGATTCCCGACGCAATAAAGGATTTGCCAAAATTTGATGGAAATCCTAGGCTTCTACATGCATTTTTGAGTAATGTGGAAGAAATGTTGATGCACATTAGAGGCATTAATGGTACTCCATATGGCCAAATACTGCTTAGAGCTATTCGTAACAAAATCGAAGGCCAAGCAAACGAAGTTTTAAACACATATGGCACTCCTTTAGATTGGGATCAAATTAAGAATAATTTAGTTTTACACTATGCAGATAAAAGGACAGAAACGTCTTTGATTAGGGATTTGCATACACTAAAACAAGGTTCTAAGTCAGTAGAAGTTTTTTACAGTGAAATGGTAGAACTACAGGCTACTATGAATAATAATATCTTGATTCATGAAAAAGATCAGAATGTCATTAAAGCTAAAAAAGATTTATTCTGTGAAATGAGCTTAAATACATTTTTGACTGGTCTTAAAGAACCATTAGGTTCAACAATAAGAGCAATGCGTCCAGATACGCTACCTATAGCTCTGTCTTATTGTATTAAGGAACAAAATATTTCGTATTATAGAAATGAACCCAATAACAATCTTAGGATTAATTATAATAACAACAATAAATTAAGTCCATACAATACACAAAATTTGCATCCACTAAATACATTTAAAAATCCAACATTATCTGTTCCTCAATGGGGACCACCACCAGGATTTGAAATACCTTTTTCTAATGAAAAAAGGATAGTAAATCCTGCAGTAATGTTCCCTAATGCACCGAGAAACGTAAGCCCTTTACCATTGCTTACAAATAATTAACACAACCCAATTCAAAAATCTTACAATCCCTTTAGTGGAGTAGTCCACAATACTAGCAATTTCAACCCAAATCATGCCAATTCGAATATTAGACCAGCTATACCAAGACTGTCTTCATCAGAACCCATGGATACATCCTCTGGAAATACAAATATAACGAGACGACAACAGACACAGTTTAAACCCTCATTTAACCACTTTGGCAAACCAATGTACCACATGGAGGAGATAAACAACATTAACCAAGATAATGTTAATTTGTATTATCCGTGTGGAGAAATACCGGTACAATATTACTACCCCGATTACTATTCCGAAAATATAGGGTACGAATATGAAAATAATTACCAAATTCAATCCGCACGTAATTCAGAAGTCGTACCAAACTCAAATATGTCCAATGATATTGTAGAAACTGAAAATTTTCTACCTGTTGCCTCGAGCAACCCACCGGATACTTAGATATCAATAAACATGGTTCCACTCTTCCATATATCCAAATTTCTTCACCTTTTGGACGACCCCTTAGATTCCTTGTCGATACAGGAGCGTCCTCGTCATTCCTTAATCCTGAATTTTCAAATCCCGATAGTCAACTGAAGTGCAAACCAATTACAATTACCACTGTTTTAAATAAATATGAAATAGACAAAGAAGTGTTGTTGCCATCATTTATTGAGTTTAATGAACAAGGACAGTTCCGATTTTTATTATTCAAATTTCATGGATACTTTGATGGTCTTCTTGGATTAGATTTATTGACACAAATTGGTGCAAAAGTCGATTTAGTGAATAAAAAGCTAATAACGAATAATTCAAATATTCCTCTTCTTTTCAAACCAAATTATACTTCAGGAAAATACCTAATCCATCCTAAATCCAAAACAGTGGTTAAAGTACCAGTTGACAAGAGTAATGGTGAAGTTTATATTAAGAACACAATTTTGCAACCTCAACTTCTTATTCCTGAAGGAATATATTTATGCAAGAATTGGCATAGTTTAGTAGAAGTCATTAACGAATCTGACCAAGAACAAACTCTTTTTATGGAACAACCACTAAAAGTTGAAAACTATTATTCTTCCAATTACATCGAAGTTAACAACTTTAGCGTTGTAGCAGATTATCCTCAAATACAAATGGATATAACTCATTTAATAAGATCAACCCATTTAAACAGTGAAGAAAAAAAAACTCTCTTCAAATTATGTAAAAAATATGATGACATATTCTTTAAAGAAGGGCAAAATCTTACTTTTACTAATCAAATAAAACATAGTATCAAAACAATAGACGATATCCCTATATACACGAAGTCTTACAGGTACCCATATGTACATAAAGAAGAGATACGTAAACAGATCAACGATATGTTAAACCAAGAAATAATTCGACACAGTTATTCACCTTGGAGCTCACCAGTCTGGGTAGTTCCGAAAAAATTAGATGCCAGTGGAAAGCAGAAATGGCGTATGGTAATTGATTATAGAAAAATCAATGAAAAAACTATAACGGATCGTTATCCATTGCCGAATATAACAGAAATACTAGATAAACTTGGAAAATTTATGTACTTCTCAACATTAGACTTAGCTAGTGGATTTCACCAGATAGAAATGCATCCCACAGATGTGGCGAAAACTGCTTTTACTGTAGAAGGAGGTCATTATGAATACTTTAGAATGCCCTTTGGCCTAAAAAATGCGCCATCCACATTCCAAAGAGTTATGGACAATGTTTTAAGAGATCTCGTGTACTTAGATGATATTATCATATACTCAACTTCATTTCAAGAACATATAGAACACTTGAACAAGGTATTCGAGAGATTACGCGAATCAAATTTAAAAGTACAATTGGACAAATCTGAATTCCTTCATAAAGAAATAGCTTTTCTAGATCATATTGTATCGACAGACGGAGTTAAGCCCAATCCCGAAAAAATAAGAGCTATTAAAGAGTTTCCAATCCCCAGAACACCGAAGGAAATTAAATCATTCCTAGGACTTTTAGGATACTACCGAAAGTTTATAAAAGATTTTGCAAGAATTGTGAAACCAATGACAGAGTGCCTTAAAAAGGGTAGAAGCGTTGAGTTGAACGACTTGTATGTCAAAACCTTTGAAACATGTAAAAGCATACTTACAAACGATCCAATATTGCAATATCCGGATTTTACGAAGCCCTTCATACTTACCACAGATGCAAGCAATTTTGCGATTGGAGCTGTGTTGTCACAAGGAAACATAGGAAGTGACAAACCGGTATGTTTTGCAAGTAGGACACTGACAGATACTGAAATTAACTACTCAACAATAGAAAAAGAACTACTAGCCATTGTATGGGCGACAAAATACTTTCGACCATATTTATTTGGAGTAAAGTTTAAGATAATAACAGACCACCAACCTTTAACCTGGCTCATGAGTTTAAAAAATAGTAATTCAAAACTAACTCGATGGAGGCTCAAACTAGCGGAGTTTGACTTTGAAATTGTATACAAAAAAGGAAAACAAAACACGAATGCAGATGCTTTGAGCAGAATTAAAATAAACAATCAAGCAGAGATCAATATGAATGATGAATTATCAACAATTCACTCTGCTCAAGAAAATTTAAACGACGGTATTTGCATATCAGAAAAACCACTAAATGATTTCAATCTTCAATATATTTTTGAAAAATCTGGTCGAAACACTTCAATCAAAACTGAAACTCCATTTAAAAACAAACAGAGATTTAAAATATGCTGTGCAAACTTTACAGAAGTGATAATAACTGATTTTCTCAAAAAATATTTACTTCCTAATAAATTATCAGCTATTTTTACTGATGATAACACTTTTCAGATAATCCAATCTGTATATTCCAAATATTTTTCAAATAATAAAATTTTTCGCATTGTTAGATGTACTGAAATTCTTACAGAAATTAAAGAGAGTGATGATCAAGACAAACTAATAAATGATTATCATCAAAGTAATAATCATAGAGGAATTAATGAAACCCTTTTGCATTTAAAGCGACAATATTATTTTCCCTTAATGAAAAATAAAATAACTGAAACAATCAATAACTGCGAAAGATGCAAGAGTCTTAAATATGACAGACATCCTCCAAAAATAAAATTCGAACATACCGAAAACCCTTCTAAGCCATTAGATATCCTTCATATTGATGTTTAAACAATTAATCATCAACACTTATTAACTGTTATTGACAAATTTTCTAAATTTGCTTCAGCGTACACTTTACCTGCTAGAAACAGTATCTCTATTGTCAAATATCTCAAACAATTTATAAGTATTCATGGAATCCCTATCAAAATAATATGTGATCAAGGTGTTGAATTTACTGCAAACATAGTTAAAGATTTTTGTAAGCAATACAATATCAACCTACATTACACATCATTTCAACAGACTAGCAGCAATGCCCCTGTTGAAAGACTTCACTCAACACTCACTGAAATTTATAGAATAATTGTTGCAAAAAGAAAAGAAAACAATTTGGATATTGATCACGAAGAAATTATGTCAGAAAGTTTGATAACATACAATAACTCAATACACTCCACCACAAAGCTTACGCCATACGAACTCTTTTATGGCAGGACTTATAAATTTGATAAGCAAATAAGCTTTAATAACGAACATGATTATCTAAAGAAACTGAACGAATTCCAATCAATCTTGTATCCAGCTATTAAAGAATTAGTAAAAGAAAATACATCCAAAAGAATAGACAAGTTAAATGAAAATAGGAATGAACCAGTGAATTTAGACGTTGACGAAACTGTTTTTAGAAAAGAATGTAGACGAAATAAAATCACACCCAGATTTACGAAACATAAAGTAAAAGCTAATAAGAAAGTCACTATTCTTACCACAACTGACAAGAAATTTCATAAAGCAAGAATAAAAAAAAAAAATTGTTCTTTTAATTCCTATGAATTCCCTTAAAAAGAAACAAAAGAGTGCTTATTAAAAGTTAAGACATCGTGCTAAAAATTTATATCGAGTAATATGGATACCATTGATGCCCACTGTTTATATGAATTAAAAATTTCCAAAATATCAATAAACATTTGAATGAGTTACTAAATACTATTATAATTGATCCAACATTCCGAAGTCTGATGTTAAATCTTGATAATTAAAAACAGATTTTAATACTTAATCATTTATGTTCAATAATAATGTTCAATGTTTTAACAATCGTTACCCCAAAGTAGAAGGAAAGTGCTATTGTCCACAATACCAGTAATAAAAGATGTGCTGACAGATGTGAGATACAGCAAAAACAAGTATTACACATTCTTTTACTAAACGTCCAACCGATTCGATGAATTCTAAATAAATTTCAACATCAACTAATCTATATGGAAATGGAATGCATATTTTTCCGGAAAAGCAGTTAAATAAAAAAAAATAAAAAATCCCATCTCGTAAACAATTACCAATACGAGTACATATTGTTTAAATGCAAATAAACAAAGATAAGATGATGACTCTACCTTCATCAATTCGCTTCGGGACCATTCGCTTCATTCTTAGGGGGGAGGAATTACAATATCCAATATATGTATCACCATCATATAATTAACTTTACAAATCCTAGTTTAACTATACATAAAAAACACTTTATAATTTATATACATTGTAAGCTTTGATTTTGTTTTCTTAAAAATTTAAAACACATCAAATTCAGATTGATTCAAAAATAATTATGAAATAAACGAAATAATAAAAAAGACATATTTTAAAATTGAAAAACTTTAAATTTTATTAATATAATTTCGAAAGAAATATAAGTCCCGCATTGCTGTGCGAAAACGACGCCAGACTATCCTACTTGAAGAGATGGCAACTAATATGCGAGCTCAAACAGAGGTTTTGGAGAGCATGGTAGCGAGACTACATCCTTGGGCTCCAACCGAAGAACAAACGGAGCGTAGACCAGCCCAATCTCGCAACAGGTCAAGTCGTAGTGGTGCACGAGGACAACCGTCCGCCACAACAGAGGGTAACTGGAGTCGTCGAGGCAGTTACAGCAGGAACCGACGGGAAAGTGCGCGTCGCTTCAATTAGAACGAAGTCTGGTATTTTTCAGAGACTGATTCATAAATTGGCACTACTGCCGATCACTTAACGGCGAAGCTGCCAAGGTGGCCGGTGTTAAATCATATCATAATTTTAGTTTAAATTCAATATAATATTGTTTACATTCTTAATAGTCCGGGAGCCGGCAATACTAAAAGTGCCGTCATCGCGGATTCTGAAAATTTTAATGCAAAATGGTAGTTTACACTAAGACGAATAAGAAAAGCTTGGTCAGCATGGTTGTAGCCTGGCAGAAATATTTTTAAATGGTTTTTGAATTATTAATTTTTTGGAATGTTTTGCCGTCATCGCGGATTTTGATCGATCTTAATATTAATCGATGGTAAATTTCATAACCATTCAGAAAAAATCCGGCCGACCAATTTTTTTTTGCCGAAAATGACCGGCAGACCTATTTTAATGGTGGGTACAATTTCTCTGTTATCACGGAAATTTGTTTTTTTTTTTTTTAATTTACGTGTTTTAATGTCAAATTTAAAAATATCTTGGTATGCGAGCTTAGAAACTGCCGGAAGTACCCACTGTCCCACCATTAAAATAGGTCTGCCGGTAATTTTCGGCAAAAAAAAATTGGTCGGCCGGATTTTTTCTGAATGGTTATGAAATTTACCATCGATTAATATTAAGATTGATCGAAATCCGCAATGACGGCAAAACATTTCGAAAATTTAATAATTCAAAAATCATTTAAAAATATTTCTGCCAGGCTACAACCATGCTGACCAAGCTTTTCTTATTCGTCTTAGTGTAAACTACCATTTTGCATTAAAATTTTCAGAATCCGCGATGACGGCACTTTTAGTATTGCCGGCTCCTCCCCTATAATAACTTCATTCAAATTCATTATAATTTCATTCTACATTAATTATCAATTCTTAATATCGATAATCAATTAGTTTTGTACAGAGCTGGGCGATAAGGATTACGGTTAGCAAACGATTACGATTGCAGTAATCCTTAAAAACAAAAAAAGATGAATAGGATTACAGTAATCGTTCATCGAACGAGTTAAGATTACGATTACAGTAATCGTAATTTTTAAAAAAGTGAAACTACGAATACTGTAATCGTCATTTTTAAAAAATTACGATTACTGTAATCGTAATTTAAGTTCGTTCAATTGTATTATTGTAATCGTTGCAAAGGATTACTTTTGTTAAATATCAAAAGAAATCACTGTTATAAAATGTGTTTCAATGAAAACAACATTTATACAATAATAATAATGAAAGTATACATTGAAAAAATTATTAACAAAACATTAAGAGTTTTTAACGCAAGTAACAAAGACAAAAGAAACAAAGAAAATTGATTTTCCGGTGATATTTAAAACATGCATATATTTAATTACAAAACTCAATATTAGCTTTTAGCAATACTAATTTTTCAAATGAAAAGTCAGAAAGAGCATGTCGACGGGGACTTTTTATCATGCCAGCGAAAGAGAATAATCTTTCTACTGAAATCGCGTTTAATTTTGAATATTTCTAGAAATACTTTTTTAACGATTATTCCAAAAATCCTTATTTAAAAAATTTCAATGTAAGGATTACTGTAATCGTTCATCGAACGAACTTAGATTACGATTACAGTAATCGTAATTTCGATTTTTTTAAAATTACGATTACTGTAATCGCAATCTTAGCTCGTTCGATGAACGATTACTGTAATCCAAATCGGTTTTTTTTGTTTTTAAGCTCTGGTTTTGTAAGATAAATAACATTTTTGAAATTACTCTAGTCTATATATGAAATCGGAATATGCTGTAAAAAAAGAAATTGAAAATAAATAAGTTTAGTTACGTTTTACCTTTCAACCAACGCGGTTATTAATTTAATAGTAGTTCGTTACTCTAGCCGACAAACTAGTCGATGAACAAATGACTTGACATCCAGATGAAATAAAAACGACTTTTGTGGCCATGCTCCACAATTTTTGAAATGGATAATAAATTTGCATGTGCCTCAGGTATTAACAAAACACGCAAATAAATTTCATTAGTTTTATTATTGTTAAGTACACGTACATCCATATTCCCATCTCCTATACAGTCAGCTTTCATTGAAGAATTGTTTGCTGTGACAATCTTAAATTCTTGATAGTTCCTTATGTTTTGAAAAGCAGATGTATCGTTGCACATGTGGGAAGTTGCACCAGAATCGCAAAACCACTCGCTATTCCCTTGCTGTCTAGCGCTCATTGCTGCAAACATTTTTTTCTTTTTATTTTTGTCTTTCCGATTCGAACTTGGTTGATTACCTTTTGGACAATTCGCTTTGATATGTCCAAATTCTTGAGGTATCTGAAGTTAGCAGACCAACTTCAAAATTTTTTCAAAATTTGGAGAATTGAGGGAGTTTCCCGCAAATTAACTGATAACACTAGTTTACAGCCAAAACTCCCAGTGAATGCCATTATTCATTTTATATGTAAAATAGGCTGCTGATTCCGAAAATCGCATTATTTTTTTTTCTTTCGTGTCGTTTTCGAGATATCGGTCATTATCGATTTTTGGACCAACAAAAAAAGATAGTTCCATTTAAATACAAATATCTCAATAAGCAATGTTTGTGATTAAACATGTTATATGTCATAAGTAGGGTGTATTTGTATGTTCGAGCGCACGCCGGCAGAGCCCCTGGCAGAATTTTTCCCCTCCCTAGTACATCTTGGCAGAATTGCGCCAGGATGTGCGCCATTCTCATACATCTTGGCAGAATTGCGCCAGGATGTGCGCCATTCTCATACGCATTGGTAGAATCGCTCCTGTAGGAGCTCCTTCCTAGTATATCTTGGCAGAATTGCTCCTGTAGGAGACAGAATTTTTTTCCTAGTTGAATTTTTTTCAGATATTTCTTTTGTTCTTTCTTTTGTTGTTATTTAATCAGTAATTTTTTGTTGTTATTTTATATGCTATAAGTATTTCTTTAACTTATTGTTACTGTAAGCGATAAATCATATAATTAGATATTAGAATCATGCTTTTTGACGAATATACGAATTTTCATGCTTTCATATGTAAAAATGGATTATTTATATTACTTACACTATTATATACTTATACTATTTTTTTCGACCAACTGTTATAGGATCTATGACAATTCAACAAAGGTTAAAATGATAAAATTCATACCCCCTCCCCCAGACCAGAATTTCAATATGAATTTGAAATTAATGTATCAGGTTATCAGAAACTTCAGACTGGGTGAAAATGTTAAAACTTATCATGATAAGACTTGTTATTTGTATATCTCAGTGGATCACATATTTCATGTGTCAACCAATTTTCGATATGCAAATATGTGTGTGTGAATGCACGTCGTATGCTTGGAATGCTTCAACTGAACTGGCGGATAGATCAGGAAACAAACAAAAACTTAGGAAAAATTCTACATATAGTGATATGCATGAAGATAACATGAAAATTCAATTAAATGAGCGCAAGCCTTAGTGTGATGACTGGGAGGATTCAAATGAATTGGAGGAAAGATCGAGAGATGATCAGCAATTAAGGGAAAAATATGCATCTAGTTCTATATATAAAGATTATATACAAATGGAAATAAATGAGTGCCAGCCTAATTATGATGGCTGGGAGACCCTAATGAATTGGTAAACAGACTGCGACTTTTAATAACATTCGGCTGCAAAAATCATATTAGCGAAATAGTTTTAATAATTGATGAATTGCGTGAAGCTGGCATTATAGTTTAGATAAAAAAACATATATGGTTGATCAATTGATTGATTGATTGATTGATTGAATCTTCAATACGCTTTTGGAAAAAAGTAAATAAATTTTTAAAAAAAATTGTATTACTCCTAAGAAAATTTTTGTAACGAAATGCCAAAAAGCTATTAAAAAAACACAAAGAAAGAAAACTTTACTTTTGTTCTTTTTATATGTGTAGGTCAAGAACTTGCAAAATTTCAAGTTCAGACACATACTGGATACAAATTATGAATTAAAGGGTCTTTTGTTTGATTGTTTACTTAGACTGAAATTTAATACTCAAGCTGCCAATATTATACATATATTTTAGC
Organism: Calliopum simillimum; assembly: GCA_951812925.1. Classification (NCBI taxonomy): domain Eukaryota; kingdom Metazoa; phylum Arthropoda; class Insecta; order Diptera; family Lauxaniidae; genus Calliopum; species Calliopum simillimum. The sequence goes on along the minus strand of OX638368.1, from coordinate 77,247,056 downwards.
TTCAACAAAGCAAGAGGGAAAAATATGATTATAGTAAACAAATTGCGGCAAACGACGTACACACACACACACATATTTGCATATCGAAAATTGGTTGACACATGAAATATGTGATCCACTGAGATATACAAATAACAAGTCTTATCATGATAAGTTTTAACATTTTCACCCAGTCTGAAGTTTCTGATAACCTGATACATTAATTTCAAATTCATATTGAAATTCTGGTCTGGGGGAGGGGGTATGAATATGATCATTTTAACCTTTGTTGGATTGTCATAGATCCTATAACAGTTGGTCGAAAAAAATAACATAAGTATATAATAGTGTAAGTAATATACATAATCCATTTTTACATATGAAAGCATGAAAATTTGTATATTCGTCAAAAAGCATGATTCTAATATCTAATTATATGATTCATCGCTTACAGTAACAATAAGTTAAAGAAATACCGCCATGATCTACTTAAGAATATGTTCCCCAAAACCTCATTATCATATAAAATAACAACAAAAAATTACTGATTAAATAACAACAAAAGAAAAAACAAAGGAAATATCTTAAAAAAATTCAACTAGGAAAAAAATTCTGTCCCCTACAGGAGCAATTCTGCCAAGATATACTAGGGAGGAGCTCCTACAGGAGCGATTCTACCAATGCGTATGAGAATGGTGCACATCCTGGCGCAATTCTGCCAAGATGTACTAGGAAGGGGAAAATTCTGCCAGGGGCCTCTGCCGGCGTGCGCTCGAACATACAAATACATCTACTGTCATATTAAAGGTAATTAAATTACCTACAAATAATATTCACATCACTTTTTGGTTGCTTTGTTAGTTTTGGCGAAATACATTGATTTCTAAAAAAAACATTTTTTTTTTTTCGAAAAAATTAAGAAAAAATCAAAATCAACTTCAAATTTATACAAGAAAAAATAACTTTTATAATAAGATACTATTTATGAAAATCGATGGAAAAATGCTAAAGTTGTATACAATTCATTGATATATTACTAAAATGCGTTTTTGCCTATTTTTTACGTTTTTTTGTAATAAACTGTTCGATAATTTGAAACTTTTTTTAAAACACATGAGAAAATCCAAAAAATTCTTAAAGTAGGCGTTAAAAAAAATACCCGTGTCTCGTTGTTTTTCTCCAGCACGTCAGATTTTTTTAAATTGATTTTTGACGTTTTTTAATCCACTGTAATGAAAACTAGTAAGGATGTAAATTTTGGCCTGGCCAAAAAATAAATACCCTACACTGCAGTATTTTGAAAATTTTGCTTATATGGGAGGTGCCACGCCCCCTTGTCTGATTTCACCCAATTTTTGCTGAGAGCTTTCATTTATAATTTTTAGTGTCTGAGTCAAATTTGGTTCGAATATCTCAAAAAACGCATTCAGTATAGCGTTTTGAAGCTTTTGCTTATATGGAAGGTGCCACGCCCTCTTGTCCGAGTACACCCAGTTTTTGTTCAGAGCTTGCATTTATAGTTTTTAGTGTCAGAGTGAAATTAAGTTGGATTATCTCAATAAACTTTTTCAGTATAGCATTTTGAAACTTTTGCTTATATGGGAGGTGCCACGCCCCCTTGTACGATTTCAACCAATTTTTTCTGAGAGCTTTCATTTATAATTTTTAGTGTCTGAGTCAAAGTTGGTTTGAATATCTCAAAAAACGCTTTCAGTATAGCGTTTTGAAGCTTTTGCTTATATGGGAGGTGCCACGCCCTCTTGTCCGAATTCGCTCAGTTTCTTATCAGAGCTTGCGCTTACAATTCGTAGTACTTATATGTATTGTGGTTGCATTGTCGTGAAAAATACTCCTAAAATTGCATTTTGAATATAATTTTTGTATGGGCGGTAGGCGTGTCCGTTGACCGATTTTGCTCATTTTCAATCCCCCGAGCTAACTTTGGCGACGGAGGCAGTGTACCAAATTTCATTGAATTATCTTGCTTAGTTTTTCCAAAAAGTGTATTTCAACACACAGCCAGCCACCCAGCCACCCAGCCAGCCAGCCAGCCAGCCAGCCACCCAGCCAGCCAGCCAACCAGCCAGACAGACGGACATGGCTATATCGACTCAGGAGGTGACGCTGATCAAGAATATATATACTTTTCTATACCTGCCACGCCTCCTTCTCTGCGTTACAAACGGAAGGACAAAGTGAATATACCCTGGGTGTAGGGTATAAAAACAAAAATAACGCATTCTTGTGTTAAATCGATGAATCCAACTATATGATCCTTACATCTGAGGTGTATCATGAGTTCAGTAAACTAATGCAGGATATTACGAGGAATACTTTTGTAGAAAATTTTAACCCTCTAAGACCCTTACATGTGGGCCATTTTGACCCCCCCACATTTAGGTCAAAACAACCTACATGTGGGGGTTTTAGAGGGTTTACTGAACACATGATACACCTCAAATGTAAGGATCATAAAGCTAAATTCATTGATTTAACACAAGAATGCGTTAATTTTGTTTTTTCCATGTACAGTGGATTAAAAAACTTCAAAAATCGATTAAAAAAAATCTGACGTGCTGGGGAAAAATGACGAGTCACGGGTATTTTTTTTTAACGGCTAGTTCAAGAATTTTTTGGATTTTCTCATGTGTTTTACAAAAAGTTTCAAATTATCGAACAGTTTATTACAAAAAAACGGAAAAAATAGGCAAAAACGCATTTTAGTAATTTATCAATGAACTTTATATAACTTTTGCATTTTTCCATCGATTTTCTTAAATAGTATCTTATTTGCTTTACAAATACATAGACTATAATGTAAAAAAACAAAATGATTTTAAAATTTTTTTTTTTCTCGTATAAATCTGCAGATGATTTTGACTTTTTTGTAATTTTTTCGGAAAAAAATAATTTTTTCGGAAAAAAAATAATTTTTTTTTAGAAATCAATGTATTTCGCTAAAACTAACAAACCAGCCAAAAAGTGGTGTGATCATCATTTATAGGTAATTTAATTATTTTTAATATAACATATAATACGTTTAAACACAAACATTGGTTCTTGAGATATTTGTATTTAAATGGAACTATCTTTTTTTTTGGTCCAAAAACCGATAATGACCGATATCTTGAAAACGACAAAAAAAAAAATAATGCGATTTTCGGAATCAACAGCACATTTTACTTATAAAATGAATAAAGGCATTCAAAGGGAAAAACATTTTTAATCATTTGTAAACTAGTGTAATTAACCATGAAAATAAAAAATTTACCGCTCTCATAGTTTCTGAGATACAGCGTTTAGTTTTCTTAAAATTTTCTGATGAGTATATAAGCAGATAATTAACCGATATTTAACCGTGGAAATAAAAATTTATAAAGGGTGCTCCAAACTGAGATAACGAACATAGCACCTCTTAAATAAAACGGAATTTTTATTCAATTATCTTACTCTACACTGAAAATAAGCAAATATTTGCTAAAACAGTTTTTCTGTAAAGTGTATATTTCGAAAGATAGACGCAAATAAAAATGTGGTCTGTTAAGTTCATATGAAGTTAGCAGACCAACCTTTTTTTTTTGTATTTTGGAAAAAAAATTGATGTGGTAATTTCCGGTAAGTTACCGATAATACTGTTCAACAATTTCGAACCTATTTTAAAACACATTAGAGAATCCAAAAAATTCTTAAGGTAGACGTTAAAAAAAATACCAATTTTTCGTGGTTTTTCTTCAGCACGTCACATTTTTTCAATCGATTTTTGAAGTTTTTTTATCCACTTTACATGAAAAAACCAAAAATACCGCATTCTTGTGTTAAAACGATGAATTTAACTATATGATCCTAACATCTGAGTTGTATACTTTTATTTTTAGTTTAAAGAAAATAAAATTTATTTTATTTAGAAAAACCTTTATATACGTAGGTCAAAAGTGAACTGACTTGCTTAAAGAAATTACAGAGTTTATATAGCTTAAAATTTAGTACTTAACTATCCCATTCAATACAACTTAAGTGGTTTTTCATTCGCTTTACAAATTGGTTTATTTTGCTGACATCACAAATAAACCAATTTGTATATTGTCGGCAAGGTGCCGTTAAAATTATGAAGAATTCTGCTTCAATTTTTGACATACTTATGTAAGCTGTAAAATGCTTGTGAAATTTAAGTATGGCGTGGTGCCGAAATTAGTTGTGTGGCATTTAGAAGCCGAAAAAGGTTCTTGCGAAACGATGAACCAACATGTGTAGTAGAGGTGTTTTAAGAATGTATGGAGATCCTTAGTAACAACATTTTGATACTTGACACCCCTCAATTTTGTGAGGTTGGAAAAAAAATGAGTTTGCAAAAAAAATTTTGGGGGTGGGATGAGGGTAAAGGTTGGCGCATCGAGGTCAAAGGTGAGAGAAAGAGAGAACAAATTTTCATACAGCCCTACAAATGCTTAGGGGCCACCTCTAAAGGGGTGAAATGTATGACCGACTCACATTATTTCCCCTCCCCCAACATTTTTACCACGCATACTTACCCCCTACCTCTAACCCCTAAGGGGGCTCCCATACAAAATTTAAATTTTTAGGAAATCGACCCCCACCACTCCCTGGGTGCCCCTAGAAGGGTCAAATGTATGACTGGTCCCTAATATTTTTTCCTCCCCAAAATTTTTTCCCATCATACTTACCCTCTATCTATGTTTCTTTAGGGGACTCCCATTCAAAACAGATGTCATAGACATGAAAAATATGGAAAAGAAATTGCCAAATAGGCCCATAACTGCCCAGAATTCACTCCTAGACCAGTCAAATATATGACCGACCCTCATTAGCCCCTCTCCAAAGTTTTTTCTCAGCATACCTACCCCCTATTTCCAATCCTTAAGGGGGCTCCCATACAAACTTACGGTTCGGTTTTTTTAAAAAATGCCCCCACTGCCCTAACTGGCCCACGGGTATTCCTAGAAGGGTCAAATGTATGACCGACCACCATTATTTCTTTGCGTCCTATATTTTTCCCCCACATACTTACCCCCTGTTTTCAACCCTGAAAGAGGCTGCCATACAATTTTTTTTTTATAAATTTTCCTAGAAATAATGGGGGTCGGTCACACATTTGACCCTTCTAAGGGTACCTATGGTCCAGTTAGGGCAGTGGGGGCAGTTTTAAAAAAAAATCTAACTTTGTATGGGAGCCCCCTTAAGGATTGGAAATAGGGGGTAAGTAAGCTGTGAAACTTTGGAGGGGGGATAATGGGGATCGGTCATATTCGAGGAAAGACTCCTGGGCAGTTATGGGCCTATTTGACGATTTCTATTCCATATTTTTTATGTCTATGACGTCAATTTTGTATGAGAGCCTTCTAAAGTGCTAGAGATAGAGGGTAAGTATGGTGGGGCAAAATGTTGAGGAGGAAACAATATTGTCAATTTTGTATGGGAACCCCCTTAGGGGTTAGAGATAAGAGAAAGGTATGCTTGGTAAAAATGTTGGGGGAGAAAAAATAATGTAGGTCGGTCATACATTTGAACCCTCTAGAGGTGGCCCCTTTTGTAGGGCTGTAAGAAAATTGTTTCTCCTTTTCTCTCAACTTTGACCTCGATGCGCCAACCCTTACCCTCACCCCACCCCCAAAATTTTTTTTCCAAACTTATTTTTTTTTCCAACCTCACAAAATTGAGGGGTGTCAAGTATCAAAATCCAAAATTCATGCACTAAAACACGCCTAATGTGTAGTGCAATAGTCTGATTTATGGTTGGACTTCACATGAAAAAACTGGTAGTCTAGATTATGATTTCGCAAGACGATAAATTGCTTTGAAATATAAATGCAGCAAAATGCTGGAAAGGTTGGGAAATTGTTTATTTGGAATTGCACATAGGCAAGTGCATAAGATTGTAATGTGAAGTCCAATGGTTTAATTTATGATTGAACTTCACAAGAAATTTGCTTAATACAAAATATGAGTGCATTGGTGTCAAATGAAATAATGATATGGGTGGCAGATGCGCTTATATGTAATGTTTTATTATAACATTGTATCATGTGTTCTGCAAACTTATGCAGAATATTGCGGGGAATATTTTTGTAGAAAATTTTAACCTCTACATGTGGGTCATTTCTGCCCTTTTCCTAAAAAGGTATAAAACTGACACCCAAAACAGGGAAATATTGAGTCAGTATGTACTACAGAAACATTCGCCATAAAATTTCACTACTAGTTTCTAAACACGAAAAGGTCGAAATTTGAGCCTGAAACCAAAAAAATCGTTAAAATTATTTAGGACTTTTCACATTGCATATTTATTACATCCCTGACGCGCTTACCTTAAGTTTTAAGAATTTATCGTATTTGGTAAATCCAAGTGAAATTTTTTGTAGGATATTTTTGCAAAATTGTTTAACCCAATGTGGCTCAGTTTTAGAAAAAGGGGTCAAAAAGACCCGTAAAAACAGGATATAATAGGTTAATGTGTTCTAGGAAAATTATCCTTGTGTGATTTCGTTATGATCTTGTGAAAACGAGTTTTGTCCAAAATGTAGTTTTAGAGTTTAACAGTGGGGTGCAATTTGGAAAATATTTATTGTTAGAACTGCTTACTTAACGCTTTTTTTGCTTTCGGGATCAAATTTAGTTTTTTTAGTGTTCAGCAACTGTAGTGAAATATTTCTGTAGTACATACTGACTCAATATTCCCCTGTTTTAGGTGTCATTTTTGTACCTTTTTAAGAAAAGGGCAAAAATAACCCACATGTGGGGGTTGTATAGGGTTAAAATTTTCCACAAAAATATTCCCCGCAATATCTTGCATAAGTGTGCTGAACACATGATACACCTCAAATGTAAGGATCATATAGTTAAATTCATTGATTTAACACAAGAATGCGGTATTTTTGTTTTTTTCGTGTACAGTGGATAAAAAAACTTCAAAAATCGATTAAAAAAAAATAAGACGTGCTGGAGAAAAACCACGAGACACGGGTATTTTTTTTTTAATGTCTACTTTAAGAATTTTTTGGATTTTTCCATGTGTTTTTTTTTTGTGTCGAACAGTGTAATTAGTCGTGAAAAGAAAAAATTTACCGCTCTCATAGCTTCTAAATATAGCGTGGTTTGCTAACTTCATATGCAGTTAGTAGACCAACTTTAGTTTTCTTAAAATTTTCTGATGACGATATAACCAGATAATTACTGATATTTAACCGTGGAAATAAAAATTTATACAGGGTGCTCCAGACCGAGATAATTAACATGGCACCCTGTTTTCTTAGAAAAAACGGAATTTTTATGCAATTATCTTATTCTACATTAAAAACAAGCATACATTTGCCAAATCGAGTTTTCTCTAAAATATATATTTCGAAAGTTAGACGCAAACAAAAATGTGGTATTTCAAGTTCATATGAAGTTAGCAGACCAACCTTTTTTTTTTTGAATTTTCGAAAAGAATTTTGTAGGGGAATTTCCCGTAAGTTAACCGATAATTAATCGTGAAAAGAATAAAATTTCCGCTCTCATAGTTTCTGCGATATAGCGTGGTCTGCAAACTTCATATAAAGTTAGTAGACCAACTTTAGTTTTCTTAAAATTTTCTGATAAAGATATAACCAGATAATTAAACGATATTTAACCGTGGAAATAAGACTTTATACAGGGTGCTCCAAATTGAGGTAGCGAAAATGGCACCCTGTAAGCAAACATTTGCTTAAACAATTTTTCTGTTAAGTGTCAATAGTATATTTCGAAGGATAGACGCAAACGAAAATATGGTCTGTCTCTTTTTAAACATTACCCAGCTTTAAATACTCAACATTACAAGGAGAAGCTGTCGTGTAGATCTTCAGCATCGGGGAAAAATATTGATCGATGCCCACCACTTCATAAGGAACAAGAGGTTTAATTTTGCTGTTAAACTTTTGCAAAGTTTTATATTTAAATTATTATAAGTTCAGTTATGGTATGTATTTAAAAAAGTTCAATTGTTTAAAAAATTATTAGTTTGCATTAACTCAGGAACACAGCCACACACAAATCTTAAAATTTTTTAAAAATGTTATTATTTATGTGTTTTACTTTAAATATCTACATACTTATGTTTTTATCTTTTCAGGATATTAATATAGAATGCACACCAAAAATAATATCACAATATCGACTATTGTGGCTTAACTTAAGTGAACTTTTACAAACGTTGGGAACGGCATATGCGCGTACTTACTCGACGTACTGCCTGTTTTTGTAAGTAAAATTATAAACTTTGCTTATCGTACGATTTGGTAGTGCATTTAAATTAAATTTAATTTTGGGTAAGTTTGCATATACAGAGCTGTGTACAGGCCTGACGAGAAGGGGGGGGGGGGTAAAGAGGGGATTCCCCCAGGCCCGGAGTTTTTTGGAGGGCCCGGATTTAAGCAGAAACAAAATCTTCATTAATAAAATTTATAGTAGTTTTTTGCACGCTTGCGAAATGTTATTTAGGCTCGACTAGAGGAAACGGGCAGTTGAAAAAAGTTCAGGCCCGCTCAATTATTTTTTTTTTTCAAACGAGAAAAAACAAAGATTATACATTGTCTGCTCACTTAAGCTTTTTGGACAAATCTAATAAGTTTTGTTGTTTGACTTAACTTACTCCATTTTCATTCTAAGCACTTCACTTATACATTATTTTCCATATTTTTATTTAAGAACAAAATTTTTTCCATTCCAATTTCGTGCTCTTAAACCTTCGTGTGATTTACGGGTCCTCACGAGCCTCTAAATTAAGAGCTTTTGTAGTTAGGTTCGGTCTCACATGAAAATCGATTTCAAAGCTCGAGCCCATCGCTGGTAATGAATAAAACTTGAGCCAACGCCCATCTTTAATCTCAACTATAAAAAAATAAAACTTATAAAATTATTATCCCCTTACACTCTACATAGCTTAAAAACTTCAAGGTACCGAATCATGCCTTAAGGAAAATATTATTTGTTGAAAGGAAAATTATACAAGACCAATTTATAGCTCAAAAATCAGTACTTTGAGACCATATCCACACCTTAAAAATTAGTGTTTTTAATTAATTTTTTCTTTTTAATTAATTAACATTTAATTTCCTACAACATAAAATTAATTTCTAGTCATGAAAATTTTCTTAAAAAATTACTATTTTTGTTCCAAAACAGCAACAAGTTTAATGTTTGGACCGAATTCTCCTAAGGATATAATGTTGGTCTAGTTATTCTCCACAAAGGTTGATTTAATGACATCTCCGAAAAAAACCAATAGTCTCGAAGTAACGGGGCAGTTAAAATGATTTTTCCTTTTTTTAGTATCAATATTTTTCAAGCATTGATCGAAAACCGGCCGAAATCTTATTTTTTGACTTTTGTTTTATGAATATGGGCGGGAAGCAAACAAAATCATTACTTTGCACATTTCATATATCTCTTGGGCATCCTGTGGGTTAGTATCGAATAAAAAAAAACTAGTAGTGGAGGGGGCCCGGTATATAATCAACCCCGGGCCCGGATTTTCTCTCCACGCCCCTGGCTGTGCATTACGTTTGCAACCAAAAACACTTGAAACTGAATCACCAATTTTCGGCAACTAAAACAGATGCAAATAAAATACTTGGTATGAGGTTTTATGTCATTTATATTGTTGTTTATAAAACAAAAATAAAAAGTCCATACATCACTAATACAAAACTAAATGTATCAGAATTGGCTGTGCAAAACATTTGCAACTGTTAATCTAAATTAAAAATTAATAACTAAAAAAATCAATATTTAATGGAATAGCCCCTGTTTTCTATAACAGCAGTGCATCTTTTTGGCATGGATGCGATAAAACTATTTTCAAATGAGTGCGGAATGTCCTGCTACCGTTTTTTAGCTTCATTAAACAACTCGTCCCGTTTTCACAATTTTTGATTGCATAATAAGCAATGCATTTTCGTGACTTGAAGATTTAATTCGGTTTACATCAGGTGACTCCGCGGGGCATTGACGAACATCAATATTTTGCCATTTTATCTAATCTTTTACCACTTGTATTGGTGTGAATTATAGTGAATTATCTTCAGCAATATCATTGTCAGTACCACGTATTATAAAAAACTTGATAATTCGTCATATCCATGGTATTCGAAAGAGTTAAAAAATATACGTAATTATCGTAATAGAGCATGGAAAAAATACGTCAGTAATCAAAATCAAAATGACCTTGAAACATACAATCTTTTGTTTCAGGAATTTAAATTTAAATCAGCTTCAGCCTATTCTGTTTATATGAATTAATTGAAGTTGAATATATTACATGACCCCAAGAACTTCTGGGGTTTTATCAACTCTAAAAAGAAATCGGACGGGTTTCCGTCCGAGTTCAAGGCATCAGAGGGATATACAAATAACCCTAAAATTATTGCCTAGTTGTTTGCCAACTTGTTTAAAAAATCATTTTCACCAGAACTATTTTCTCCAGATGAAATTATTTCGATTTCATGGATAATGATCCCACAGTTTCAATCAATGAGTTTTCAATTTCACCAGAGCTTATAGTGAAATACATTGTATCTGTTGAAGATAGTTCTTGTCCAGCGCCTGATGGCATACCTGTTACAGTACTTGTTAAGATTATATATGATCAAGTCAAGGTCTATTGCAGTGAAATCATTTCAACACGTCAGCATGGATTTGTCAATGGCAGATCTACAGTCTCAAACCTTCTTGATTTTTCTTCTTTTGCCTTGAGTTCACCTGACTCTGGCTGCCAAGTTGACTGTATCTACACAGATTTCAGTAAAGCATTTGACAAGCTACCACAAAGTTTAATTATTTTCAAATTAAAAAGTTTTGATTTCCTTCCACCTTTATCGACTGGATTGAATCCTATTTATCAGAACTTTCTTATCAAGTAAGATTTCGCAAAATCTTATCTTCTCTATTTACGGCGATTTCTAGTGTCCCACAAGGTAGTCACCTAGGACCGTTACTTTTTATCTTAGCTATAAATGATGTAACCCATATCATCAAAAACTCTAATCTTCTAGTTTATGCGGATGATATGAAAATTTTCAGGTCCGTAAGGGAGAAAAACGACACTCATCTGCTTCAGTCTGACTTGAAATCCTTTGAAATTTGGTGCCTTAAAAATAACTTGCATCTAAATCCTGATAAATGCCAAACAATTACATTTCCTAGGAAGAAAAACAACACAAAGTATGATTATGTATTAAAAGACAAAAACATTTGTCGTGTCGATTTTGTTAAAGATTTAGGCGTTAATTTTGATGATAAAATAACATTTAATGAACACATTAATCAAGTATGTAAGAAAGCAGCCTCTGCTTGGTTTTATTAAAAGATGGGCCAAAGAATTTAATAATTCATTATTAACGGTAACTTTATATAATACGATCGTGCGTCCTCACTTGGAGTACGCGAGTCAAGTTTGGTCACCATTTTATAACGTTCATATTGATAGAGTCGAAACAATTCAAAAGAATTTTATTCGATTTGCTCTGAATGGCCTAAATTGGTTTGATTTTTCAAACCTTCCTCCTTATGAGGATAGTTTGAAGCTACTTAAATTGCAGTCTCTAAGGGAACGCAGGGATAATGCAGATATTCTATATTTGCACCAACTTGTCACTGGGTCCCTTGCTGCTCCAGAACTTTTAAACTTTATTTTTTTCAATATGAATCGGAGAAGTGGTCGTAATTCTACGCAATTATTTTATCAACCGGTTAGCAGAACTAATTATATGTTTTCAACTCCTTTTAATCGCATGACAACCCTTGTCAATAATTGTGAATTTTATAATGTTAACTTGTCAAAACGTCAACTCAAACTTAGATTGAAAAATAACTGTAGTTAACTGTCTTTGTAATCACGTGTCATGATTTTTTTTGTCATATTTTGCGTAATGCATGTTTTTTTGTAAGTGTTTTGTCCGAGCCAAACAGCATGCTGGGTTAAATTTTTCAAACATCCCATCTTTGATTTGTATGAATATTTATATGCAATTGTATGAAAATACTCTTGCACGTTTATATACATATAGGGTAAAAGGGTGTGTTGTGAAAGTGTGATAAAGCTACAGGATATGAAACAAAATATAACTAATATTAACTTGCACGGTTTTTTATCCTTTATTTCAAAAAATTTTTATAAAAAGCTTTAAATTTGATTTATAGCCGTTTTTTGCTTATTGGCTAAGAAGGCTATTAGCTGCAGTAACTAAACTCGATTATTATTATTACTATTATTATTATTATTGAATTAGCCGTTTAGAAGATATTCAGAAAAAACCTTTAAATGGCAAAAAAGCCGGTTTTTATTGAATAACTTCTAAACGGTTACTTCAATGTGTGCACATGTGGCTTATTTTTTGTAGATCTTGTAATGCTCTACAAAATTGATGCTGTAGCTTTTTATCGTATGACTTACCGTTTCAGAGGTATCCTTCAAAAACCAGTATTTTCGAAACCTTAATGGTTTTTAAAGAATATCTTTTAGACCATGATTGGCTCCAAAAAAAATTTAATATGGTATATACAGAATCCAATTATCTTTTGAACGGTTTTTTAAGTTTTTTTGTACGACTCCTCGTTAAAGAGAATTCGCAATTTTAAAAGATATTTTAATAGGAACTTTTACGTACCATTTACATACATATAAAAGCTGTGTACAGCTTTTTAAATTGGGTTATCTCCTAAACTATAAGCTACACGAAAACATTTTTTAAATCTATAAATAGGAAATTTCCTGTGTGACACAATTTTTCTGTAAAAGTTTGCGTTAGCGAGATATTTGCAAAAAACTGATTTTAGCGACCTTTGAGCCTGAATAACTTTTTATGCGCACAATGGACTTCAATGGACTTTTTACACGTTATTAACCATGCATAAATAAATATAATTCTGGTGAAAAAAATTCACTTGGAATTTTTTCGCAGAAATATTCTTATTTTCCTAGGCTAGTTTAGAATTATGTTGAGTGAATCGGCTGATGCTGTTTTAAGCGCTCCTGTAATTCCAAAGCAAAGCTGGCGTACTTTTTCTAAGTTTTTCAAGTTTCCCTTATTATCAAGAGCTTTCCACCAAATCACCATCCCAAATAATAAGATAGGTCTAACAATAGAGGTGTAGATCCAATGTGTCACTCTTGGGTTCAGTCCCATGCATGCATAGAAGGCATTATTAGCTTTCTTTAATCGTTCTTCTATGTTGGTTTTCCAAGTCAATTTCTTATCGGGAATTATTCCCAGAAATTTGGCTTGATTTATCACTGGTAACTTTATATAAACGTGGGTATTTTATATTTTCTTGTAAAAAGGACTAGTTCTGTTTTTTGAGCATTATTGTTTAGTCGTTTACTTGAAACCCATCTGAACGGTTTGTGGTATAGTTTTTCAATGTGGTATGGTCACATATCTCTGATTTGGGAAGGAACCTGCAAACTTCACTACTTATATCCTGTCAGAAAACATGAAAAACCAGGGATGTGTTCCTGTCATGCACCAAACAAAATTTTTCCGATGTCAGTTTGCAAAAAAATTTTGTAAAGAAAAAGTTGCTTTTTGGTGAAGTTCAATTTATACTCAATTAAGATTTGTGAAAAATATTGCGAAGCTAGTGTTTAACTATGTAAATTCACAAAGTTTCCGATTTGATTTTTACAATTTTGTAATTTCTAAAAATTGGCCAGTGTGGTATAGTCGGGCTTCGCAAATGTGGTATATGAACATTTCTTGATATTCTTAACATTATTTGATGGCTGTTTATTTTTTAATAAGAACTATGAGTTTGAGAACCAATGTAAATGTTATTATGAACTTATTTCATACCTTTCAATCTTTATATTTGGTTGTATGGTTAAGTATACCACATTACCCTACTAATATGTACCATATTACCCGCCCACTTTACAAGTACTGATCAGTATATATACCACATTGCGCCACCATATATACCACCTTACGAGCCAACTTTTTGAAAACAGCTTTTTTGACTTTTTTCAGATTTTGCACATTTATAGGGCTATTCTGGATAAGACAACAGAAAGACTTTCGGAATACACGTCAGAATTACTTTCTAAGATTTTTTAAGACTCCCGAAGACATTCGGTATTCTGGCGCAGAAATCTTTTAGAAAAAGCTCATAAATTCACCACACAAAAGCTTTAGTGGTGAACTCGTCAAATTGTGCAAAATAACATGGTTGAATTGCTCTGGTTGCGGCGATAACAAATGCTGCTTCTTCTCAAACTACGAAAATGTCAAAATTCTTTGTTTTGATTCTAGACTTTTGACAGATAGCAAGGCAAGATGCCGGGTTCCATTTTTTTATTTTGACATGCAAAATAAGTTCTTCTTGCGTGCCGCACAGTGGTCTATAAGAGAGCGCTAGCCGGTCATAACTCCGAAAATTTTTGTATGAAAAGTAATATTTTTTTTTAGACCAATTTAAAGTTAAATATCTAGATAACATATTTCAAGTACCAGAATACCAAGAAATAATACCATTTTTGAGTTTTCGCGTATTAAGCTGGATGAATTCAGAAAATGGTAGTTTTTTACAAAAATCTTTTAAAATATGTGAAAATTTACATGAGTGTATCTTTAAAACTAAATAATTTTACCTCCTGAAACTTATGATGAGGATAATCTGATCTATTTTCTGAAGACTTGCGTACTTAGATTTTAGTTTTTTTAATATAAAAAGGATATGCGGATCATCACAAAGAATCTCTAATTTCATTTCCCAAATTTACGAATTTTGCACTCTGTGGACTATAACTAATATGTTTTATGGAGTTGCAACGGCTAGATCATTTAAGTGTGTAATATGGGATTCTTTGAAGGTTCTGCGCATTTACCTGACTCTCCATCACTCCCCTTCATGGACTTCGATGAGTTTTTCTTCAGCGACTTTTCTGTATTCTTGTAACGCTCCAGTTTCGTAAAACTAATAACAACCAAAGTGTTTGAAGTAAAACAATAAAATTCGATTTCTGATATAGTATTAGCAGCATCTATTTATTTGTTAAAAATGGGCGTGTTCGGGTCAAGGACACGCCCACCTCCTATATAACCAATAATTTAAAATCACTCTAACTTCGTAAATATTTTAAGTACAAAAATAATATTAAATACCTGAGTTAGTATAGATAGCATTAGGTCACTTCGTGAAATTGAACATGATCGGGTCAAGAACACGCCCACCTCCCATATAACCAAAAATTTGGAATCGCTTTAACTTCATAAATATTGAAGGTACAACAATAATGTTTAATATCTAAGTTAGTATTGATAGCATTAAGTCATTTGGTGAAAATGGGCATAATCGGGTCATGTTCACGCCCACCTCCTATATAACCAAAAATTTTAAATCGCTATAACTTCGTTAATGTTTCAAGTGCAAAAATAATATTTAATATCTGAGTTAGTATAGATATCATTAAGTCATTTGGTGAAAATGGGCGCGATCAAATCAAGGACAAGCCCACCTCCCATATAGGCCGAAATTTTGTCGTGATATTCATAATCAATTTTTTAGAAAATTGTCCGCCATTTTGTTAGCAAAAAAGATGATACCGAATTCATAATCAGCTACCTCAAAAACCCCTTTAGCCACAATTTTGTCGTGATATAATCAATTTTTTAGAAAATTGTCCGCCATTTTGTTTAAAAAAAAAGATGGTACCGAATTCGAAATCAGCAACCTCAAAAACCCCCTTAACCACAATTTTGTCGTGGTATAATTAATTTTTAAGAAAATTGTTCACCATTTTGGATCCGCCATTTTGATTTTTAAAAAATCGTTTTCAGATTTAGAGTCAGCGACCCCCAAAACATAGAAATTTATATTTTTTTTATAAAAAATAACCAGGAAAGAGTTATGACCAGCTAGAATAGCATTCTAGACCACTGTGCGCCGCTATATAATATTGTGCAGAAATTGTTGCTACATGTTTTTACACAAACTTTTCTTTTCTTTTCTTTTCTTTTGTAACTATTAGAACAAATATTAAACCAAAATAGTTATAATTTTGCTTTTCCCTTTATCATTATCACTCACACAAACAAAAATTTAACAACTGCCAAATCTTAGGCAACAATTTTACTTTAAAAACTGTTGTTTTTTTTATATAGTTTTTCTGCCCAAATAGGGCCCTCAAAATTAATTACAACAAAAACAACAGAAAGTTCTGGTCAAATCCACTTTCGGAGATATAGCCATCGGAAGATCGGGATATAGCTTTTATGAAAACCAGTAAAAGTTCAGAAACCCTTAATGGATTTTAATAATATTGGTGTCATATGAAAGGTATTTTAACTGGCTATAAAACTAATATGCAAAAGTTTTAAATCCAAGTCATGGTTTTGGAGATATGGCGAATTTTCGAAAATTTTTACCAGTTTTTTTGTTTTTAATGCACTATTTGTCCAAAAATGTCTTATTAACAAAAACGGCATATGAAAGGTAATTTAATGAGCTACAATACTGTACACAAAATTTTCTAAATCTGGCTCGTAGTTTTCGCGATATTCTGACTTTTCTGAAATTTGGGCCGATTTTTTTCCCACAGTAATTTTGCATAAGAGTAGGAGTAAGTGGGCGGCTTCGGCCGCAGCTCAAGATTTAAAACTCCCAAAAATCCAATACCTAGTTTGCCAGCAAAATTCCAAATTTCCGTTGTTGTTGTTCATGAAAATTTTTTTGGCTTACTTTTTTGTTTTCCTATAAAAAATGTGCTAATGAAGGAAATGAGGTATAAATTGCATATCAAATCGAATGAAATTGATTAGGATTCCATAATTTGTTACAAAAGCTAACGGTTAATGAGACATTTTTTGGAAAAATAGTGCTTTAAAAATAAAAAACCGTTCAAAGTTTTTAAAATACGTCATATCTCGAAAATTTTGACTCTAATTTAACATTTTTGTACAACGATTTTGTAGTTAGTTAAAATACCTTTGATATGACACCAATATTATTAAAATCCAGATAGGGGCTCCGAACTTATACTGGTTTTTATTAAAGCTATATCCCGATCTTTCGATGGCTATACCTCCGAAAGTAGATCCGGTCAGACATATTTGATTACATATTCTTTCTTAAAATTAAAAGCGTAATAAGCCAAATTAGGTTTAAAAAAATTTTAACAGTCGATAATCTAACATTAAGTCCAGCTGTTTTATGATAAAAAATTATAAACTTGCAATAAAATAAAATTTTTCTTAATCCTTCACTTTTCACATAATAAAAACCTGACAGTAAGCAACTAATAGCTTTAAGATCGCTCTAAGACCTCCTACGTAGCAGGTATTAAAAGTCGTATTCATAAAGATGGAAAAGAGCTTTCTAAATGCTACCAGAATACCAAAACATCTTGTTACTACTTTCATAGCAGTGAAGACTGTGGTGAGCTGTTTGACAGCTCTAATAATGTCGCCAGAATAGCCCTATTAATTGAATTATATTCTGTAGCCAATACTTCAATGATCAGCATAAAAAAATTTGGCTGAATTTGATCCAACGGTTCTCCTGCAAATTACAACAGAAGATTACCTATACCACAATAGCATCAGTTCCCCTACTGTTAGAAGAACACCCACAAAAAAATTCAGCCATGATACTATAACGTAGGTATAGTTATAATAATGTGAAAATCAACATTCGAAAAACTGAAACCACCACCTCCAAAGATTTTATTAGAATAAAAGTTAATGCATACGATTGGAAGAATATCCACAAACAAATTCAGTTTTTATACTATGACGAGGGTCAGCAAACCGCTGGCTCTTAGTCTAATAGATTTATGCATAACAAAAAGAGAGAAAATATTGAATTAGAGATAAAAAAAATTTATTATTTAATTTTCACTAATGATCTTTTTTTCATAAACATATCATAAACAGTGCTGCTTTTCCTGAAAAAGTAGTGTTCAGTAACCATATGGTCACATACGTATATGATCACTTGAACATGCATGGTCACCTTAGTACAAAATAGTGTCACTCAACGTGACCAACAGTTGCAAGAATTTATTTCTCATGGAAATAAATTTGGTATTTACTTACTGCTGAAAATTTGTTTCCCATATCGACGGCTTATATTCAATACACTCTATCTACAAAAACACAATTTTTCAGGAGAGCAAAAAAACTGTTTTATTCGCTATTTTTTATAGTGTTAATCAAACGAAGTACTACGATATTAATTAAAAAGAGCCATTAGATCCCTCAAATAAAAAAATTAAAAAAAAACCTTGGTTATTCGCCTTATTATGGCAGATAGAGGATATTGCAATTCAAATATAATATAAAATGCGTGTTCAAACAAGCAGATAGAGCCTATTGCACAATAATAAAAACCAATTTTTTTATGAATTAATTATTAATAGATGGTTTTTTAGCAAAAGAAATTCAAAATAGGTTAGGCGCCTGGCGGACTTGAAAATATGAGAACCGAAACCTGAGCTCAGACTATTACTATATAGGTCCTTATTTTTTATAGCCGTTTATTTTGAACTTTGATCTGCTTATTATGAATCTAAACTTGGTTTTTTTTCTATCATGTAAGGATCCTGAGTTATCCTTGCTTATAGCTTGCTATATAGCTCTAAGTAGGCCTCAAAACAGTGATTTTTGGACTTCTAAGAAAAGATAACTCAGAATTTTTACGTGATAGAACAAATCCTAGTTTAGATGCGTAATAAGGAAATCCCAGTTAGTGATAAGCAAAATTAGTCTTGGTCTTGATTCTTGGTCTTGTTCCCGGTATTAGACGCTGATATCATTGCTAGACCAAGACTTCTGTGGTCTTGGTCTTGCTCAGGATTATCATCAAGACCAAAACTGCTTTTTAGTCATTCGAATTTATAGTTAATAGGTGTGTCACGCCCGTTTTAAGCATAAAATCATACCTCAATTTGAAATTTGGCATCTTTGAGACCAAGACTTAATGACCAAGACACAATATGCAAGAACAAGACCAAGACTGCTATGATCTTGGTCTTGGTTTGCTCACCACTAATCCCAGTCCACCATAAACTGCTATTAAAAACTAGGGCGCAAGACTATGGTAGGCCTGGGCGGGGAGTAGGGAATAAAGACCCTTGCTCCTGGGTACATCTACTTTCTAGTAACTTGTGGTACTTTATATAAAAATCTGAGCTCAGATTTCAGTTCTCATGTTTTGCATTTACAAGTCCGTCTGGATATCGCTCTAATACCCAGTTTCTTATGACTCGTATATACAATTGAGGAGTGGCCGTACCAAAGGGCTTAAGTTATGTGCTATAATAATCAGTTATTTGACCGGTATAATTTTTTTAACATAATGCCATCAATTCCACGCCATCGAGACAATTTTTCGTGAAAACAGAAAACAATTATTATCATTTCTAACAAAATGTCACCCGATTCATATTATGACACAACTTTTGCCTCGAAATGGTACCTAGGCCCTTTGGTGCGGACACTCCTCAATTGTATTAATTTTCAAATCAAGTTTAACCGATCACGGCCATTTTTGATCCCAGATAGCCTGGCAATTTTGTTTTCATCTGTACCAAATTTCATGCGTCTAGCCTTATCTGTTTGTTTACAGAAGGGCCAATCACGGCTCAGCAGGGCTAACAAGGTTCAACATACAAAACTGAAAAAATCAAGAAAATTTATTTTCGCCATTTGGAGCCGATTGACGACCGTTTATCATGACCTTGTATTTAACGGCCACCCAATAAATATGATAAAGTGAAAATCTTTTATTTTTCATATGTATGTAGATAGAGGATATTGCATTTCACAAAATCGATTGCTGTAGATAGTGAATTTCTTTAAATGGAAAAAAGTAGCTCTGGAAGCAAATTTTTCGTTTGGAATTAATATCATAGATGCCATTTGTCTCAATGAAGGTTTTACCATCAAAAACTAATTTTCGTGAAAATTGTAGATAGAGGGTATTGAATATAAGCCGTCGATATAAACTTGCTTACTATGGACAAATTTATTTCACATGGAATTTCATTTCGCATTTGGTTCTCATGAAATTTGTTCGGTAACTAAACACCGGTTCATGTTACTACACGCGCTGCATAATACATATTTTAATTTTTGCTTTTATTTTATTGCTGTTGTCAGCAATTCTAACCTTTTCTTTCACTGTTGTTGTTCTTTAAGTATTATTGTTAACTAATAAGCTATATGGGCTAATCCTGCGTTGCGAACGTTACATTTGTACGCATATTTTTAAATCCTGAAGGCGCTCTGAATGTTAAATTCGATTTATTTGTGGAAAAGGTTATAAAGAAGTGCAGTACACACAAAAGTAAAATTTTTTCTTGGCACCGCATCTCACGGTAAAAATACGCTGTTGCAGCTCAACCACTGCATCGATTTTTATGAAATTTGGAATGCGACGTTGTTAAAGACTTTTTGTTATGTAGCTGCCAGTGCGACGCCCCTAAAGGCGAAATGCATTTCCCCGGCTAAACCGGTGGACCAATTTTTAGGAAACTCGAAATGGGGATTGAACCTTTAGAAAGCATATTAAAAGCCTTTAGTTATTTAGTGGGCAATACCACTCACCTAGTGGCAAAATGCGCTTTTATGGCAACTTTATTATTTTTCTCTTGGTTGACCTTTTTTCGGATATGCCCATATATGGGTAATTCTATTCTAACGCGTCAAATTCAAATTTCGAAATGAAAAAAAATAAAGTTATTAATACTCGAAGTTTTACATACGTTTTCTTATTGTTGTACCTCATAAAGTAATATTTTAAAGTGGGCAAGCTGTCCATACATTTTTATATATATACATACATTTTTATATGTATATTCATCATAAAAATGCCAGGGGAGTTACTTTGACAGGGGAGGTTACTATGGCGTTTGAGTGCGATTTCCAGGTAGTAAACAATCTTTATTATTAATATACAAGGATATTATAGTAGCCCTATATTACTTACAACTCAAACGTATGTTATTTATTTGAATATTGGTTTTCATCTTGTTGGTACAACTAAATGTTTGTCGCCAGGGGAGTTACTTAAGAAAAGGTACGTTTTCTTTCCTGATAAAAATGATGTTTAAACGTAAAAAACATGTATTGGGTTGTGAATATATCAATGTTTTATTGAAGTTAGCATACAATAAAAGAAATTAGGTATGATAGGAAATTTTTATATCCTAATAAAATCGAGATATAGGCCTTCATAATTTGATTGCTTTTTGTATTGAAAAAAAGTACCAACTTTTGAGTAGCTACATAAAGTTAATAACATTTTTTTTTTTTAATTTTTTTCTGAAATGTGTTCAGGCATACTGAAAGGTAAATTTTGGTCATTTATAAGTGCAAATTCTATTTATATTTTGTCTTATATACGTTAAGTTAGTAAAATTGTTTATGATTACAGCCAGGGGAGTTACTTTTTTACTCATATTTTTGGTTTTCCACGAGAGCTATGTAAAATAAGCGATATACTAAGTGGTGGATCTTATAAAGGCTATTTAAATGTATATAAAAAAAATTTTGCTATAATTTTAGAACCTCATATTGGTGTTTTAGTGGACGATTACATGATTTGACGCGTTAGAATAGAATTACCCATATACAATATGTTTAATTTTAATAAAGTCAGTTAATCAAAAATAACTCAACGGAATTAATCACATTTATTAATTCGTCGCAGGTTTAATAGATGCACCATCTATTAAACCAACATCACAAACATACAAAAAAAAAAAAAACATTGGTAGATGTTCCATTTACCAACAAACTGTATATACATTTATACATTTGGCAAAACTGAGTTTGGACCATTCTGGTCGTAAAAACTCTTAAACTCTTTCTATATTTGCATCGATGTAAAACTTATCATAATCATTATAATTTTACAGATCCATCAATATCACAATAGCATCATATGGAGCGCTTTCAGAAATATTCGATTCAGGAGTTTCCCACAAAGTACTTGGTCTTGTCGTTTTAACTATTTACTGTGCTTCCTTACTTTTCATAGTATGCGATTGTGCTCATAGTGCAACTTCAGCTGTAGCTGGCGAAGTTCAAAATACTTTGCTAACAATGAACCTTTTGCAAGTGGAAAAGCAAACTAAGCAAGAGATTGATCACTTCATATCAGCAATTGAGATGAATCCACCTGTGGTTAATATGCAAGGATACGGAATGATAAATCGAGAATTATTAACAGCTGTACGTATAGTATTCATTTTTTTTAAATTTATTTTTAATTGAACTTTTAGTCTTATATCTGCCAAGATCGATTTTCATATAAATCTTTCAATGGATTGAAAATACGGCTATGGTGACATACACAAGTATCTGACTAATGACTGATTATGACTAATTCACTAATTCAAAACATTTTTTAACCCTCAAAGTGCATCACCCTGAAAATCTTTATTCTTTCTTGTTCGGCGCTTTTTTTTTTAATCGAATTATCCGTTTTTGGCAAGGTTGAGTTAAGTCAAAAGTAACATGCGAAAACTTAAATCAATAAAAAGGAACACGAATAGTCATTTTTAATTAATTTTTAGATGCTGAATTCAAATCCATTAATGAAATTGCTCTATCGCTACAGAATTTTAAGATAACTTGACCTAAAAATTACCAAGATATAAGATTTTTCGGGATTTTTTCCAACATAACCTCAAATTTAGGAAAAAATTCCGAAAAATCTTATATCTTGGTAATTTTTACGTTAAGTTATCTTTTTATTAATTATCAAATTAAAGACTTTATTTGTGTTTTAATATAGTTTAATTTTATTCTTGTGCTGTTCTATACTCTGTATTAAACTTAACTAAACTAAACTTCTCGGCATCTCCTTTTACAATGGTGTTTATGACAGATGCCTAGTGTTGAGTGGTGTTATTATAATTCAGTATTAAGCAATGTTTACATTTATTACACGCTTTTTTTTTTTTTTTAATAAATTAGTTAATTGATTTAACAAAATTAATTAATCAAAACCATAACACTTGGGTGGTCGAACAAGTCTTCCACTTCTAGTAACATATTGTGGCAGCGGAGTTGTACCATTGCTATTAGTAGCTTCTAAAAATTCATTGCTACTCGCAGACCCACAGTCTGCACGTTCAGCAGCGGGCAACATCGGATCTTGACTTGCGTCATTACCATTAGCAACTTCCAACCGCTCAAATGGACGCTCAGACTGTACTGGTCCCGGGTTATTATTAGCTTCAAAAGTTTTCCAAATTGCTGCTATTATTAACATTTTCAAAACAGTGATTTATAATTTCTTGATTTTCAGCAGATGGCTGATCATTAGGGATAATACCTTGGTTGTTAAGCAATTCAATTTCTAATAATAATTCACTAGTATCACATTCATTATTACTAGTCTTAACAATAAAGCATCTATTCCTGCGATAATGATTATTAAAATTATTAACAATTATATACGATCTGTCATTTACTTTCCTTACAATTTTGCCATAATTCCATTCTTTTCTGTTTTTTTAAAAATGATTCTATCATTTGCATTCAAGACTGGCAACAATTTCGAGTTATGATCATAGTACTGCTTCTGGATCATACGCTTTGTCTTTAACTTTTCCTGAACCTCCTTTTCGCTCATATTGTTTCTACATAATAACTGCTGTGTTATGGGTAAACGATTTTTGAGAAGTCTACCAAAAAATAATTGTGACGGAGAAATTTGCATGTTTGCAACTGGTATTGTATTGTACTCAAGTATTCTGTACTGAAACTGATCTATGTCTCCTGCTTCATAGCAACGCTTTAATATGTTTTTCGCAATTGCAACACCCTTCTCTGCTAACCCATTACTTTGTGGATATCTAGGGCTGGAGAATTTTAGAACAATGTTTGTTTTATTGGCGTAGTTTTCAAATTCCCTTGAATTGAATGGAACGTTAACACTTCTAATTTCTGTTGGATACCTGAAAGCAAGTGCAGACTATATATGCAAGGTCAATCAGAGACCAACCCATAATCTTCAAAAAAGAATTCTCCAATACAATGTCGCTAATACTTTTAATTCAACTTAGCCACTTTCGAATGATAATGCAGATGAGTAGAGGAATATTTTTTATGATTGCATTTCCGCAGTAGATGATAAGCTTTACAACCAATGCCTCGAAAGAGCAAGAGCAACAGATACGAGATCTATATATAATCACTATTTAGGCCCCAACAATTATTTTAATGAAAAATTCACTGCCACAGAAATGTCTTTGATTTTTAAAATTCGCACCGAAATTATTGAAATAAATTACAGGCCGCATAGGAGTGATATTAACCCCTTGTGCACACTTTGTAATTTGAACCAAAATGAAGATGTTTTGCACTTTTTGGCGATATGCCCAATTCTACAAGAAATTCGTAGATTACACTTTGGCACGAGCAGTTGAAGACTGTTTGCATTTATTGAATGGAGCCTACGGTTGGAAATTACTTATTCGTTTTATTGTAGATGCTATGCAGTATCGAAATTTGTACATAGAGCTATAGATTACACTGTTCAACGAATTTCAGGTTTTTGTTTTTATCTGAGTTCATACCATAAAATTTTTATTCCTTGCTATTGACATAATAGAACTGCATTTACAAAATTTTTCCATCACGTCTCAATTTTCAGAAAAATTGACAAATCCAAAATCACGACTTACATCCGCGCGAAAATAAATTAAGAAATTTTTATCCATCAGAAATTAAAAAAAAAATGTCAAACGATTTAGAAAATAGCAATAATTTCAAATCTGAAAAAAATTTTGAAATCGGTCTGACAGATTTTTTTGTATGCCCGTTTAATTGAGAAAATGTACTGAAAAAACCAAACACCAACCATCTTTAATTACATAAATCTTGCCTAAATCAATACAAAATTAAAAAAAACTCTTCACAAGCTTGTGCGTCATTATTTTAACTTTATTTTGATACCAAAAACTTAAGGATTGGACCATGAATAACCGACTTATTTACTTTTGAACAAAAAATGTACATACAGGAAGTCATACAAGTACTTTCATTTCCAAGTAGTTATGATACAAAAATTCAATAGCTTTTGTATGACTTTCTGTATGTACATTTTTTGTTCAAAAAGAAATAAGTTGGTTATTCATGGTCTAATCCATAAGTTTTTGGTATCAAAATAAAGTTAAAATAATGACGCAGAAGCTCGTGAAGAGGTTTTTTTAATTTTGTATTGATTTAGGCAAGATTTAAGTAATTAAAGATGGTTGGTGTTTGGTTTTTTCAGTACATTTTCTCAATTAAACGGGCATACAAAAAAATCTGTCAGACCGATTTAAAAATTTTTTTCAGATTTGAAATTATTGCTATTTTCTAAATCGTTTGACATTTTTTTTTTTAATTTCTGACGGAAAAAAATTTTTTAATTTATTTTCGCGCGGATGAAAGTCGTGATTTTGAATTTGTCAATTTTTCTGAAAATTGAGACGTGATGGAAAAATTTTGTAAATGCAGTTCTATTATGTCAATAGCAGGGAATAATAATTTCATGGTCTGAACTCAGATAATTTTTTGCCGTTGAACAGTGTTATCAAACTTGAAACATCTAAGTTATAGCTACGAAAATGCAGTTTCTAATCTGTTTTAATTATTGTTAAGCAGGGTTATGCATTTCTGGTGCGCTCTTTTGCATTTCTTTTAGCTAAAGTAAAAGCCCTCACTTAAAACTCATATTTGTTTAATATACACACACAAAAATAAAAAATGTTATGGTTTTGTATTCATTGAACCGTCTGGCACACTGAGTTAAATTAACTCTCTCTATTAAGAAAAACTAATTTTTGTAATTTTAACCGGCAGATATCATGCCATGCTTGTAAATCTTTATATGAAATACTTTGTCAATATTGATATAACTATGTTATTGATAAAAAAAATAAAACTTGATTTTTTGTAACTTTTCGGTTTCGAAAAATCCTTAGTGTGTTATCGAAAGATATCCTTACTTTAAACGCTTATAACTCGTAAAGCTGGGAATCCAATTGAAAAACGGTAAATTATGTCTTGTTGACAATAAATTTGGCTGTCCGAATCCATTGAAAAAAATTAATTTTACTTGTTGTTGTTTTTGTTCTATAGCTGTAAGTAGATGTCAAAACAGTGATTTTTTCACTTTTGAGCAAGGATAACTCAGGATTCTGATGGTGTAGAAAAATTTTTGTATTAAAAACATAATTAATAGCCTTCAGCTAAACATCTGTATACTCAATTTTATATGAAAATATGTTTTTTTGCAAACTGATAAAAAGTGCCACGTTTGTGACATTTTTGATGCGCCACGTTTGTGACATTTTTGTAGTTTATCGCTCATTGTAAAGCACGCGTTTGAGTTCAAGATTTTTCCGAAAGAATTTGGGTTCATGTATGCAAATTTTACAAAAAAATTGTTTCATGCATAAAATAAAAAGTACTACCTGGGAGTGACCATCATTTTAAAAAAAAAACTGTTTTTGTTTATAAACTGCCCTATAAAACGCAAACGGATTTCTTTTTGGACGCGTCTGGACATTATGATCTTTGAATGATGGATAGTGATCAGAATAAATGCATCTGTATTGCAATCTATTGAAACAGTAGTACCATGCAGTAGTAGCATAATGCTTTTAAATATCTTTTATGAAAACCGGTATAAGTTCGGAGCCCCTGGCTTCATTTTAATATATTGGTGTCATATCAAAGGTATTTAAAATGACTACAAAAATTTTAAATCCGAGCCATGATTTTCGAGATATGGCGTATTTTCGAAATTTATTTAAATCCATCAAGGGATTCCGAACTTATACCGGTTTTCATATAAGGTTTATCCCGATCTTCCGATGGCTTTATCTCCGAAAGTAGGTTTGACCAGATCTTTTTGTTGCTGTTGTTGTAGTAAATTCACAGAGCCCTAATTGGGCAAAAAAAAAAAAACAACAGTTTTTAAAGGTAAATTGTTCCTTTTTTTTAGAAATCACTAAAATGTGTTTAAAAAAAGTAGCATATTTTTTTTAAAGCTATGTTTATACATTAAAACATATTAAAATAGCTGCCCAACAATCGCTGTCGTGCATATTTTTAAACTTTTATATTAATAGGGATAACTTTTTTATACTAATTAAATGAAAATGTTACTTTTTGAGAGCAATAAAAGCACTTAAAAAATGCAAGTTTTTAATAATATTTAATCTCAAAGACTAGAACAAACATTTTATTCGTACAGATTTACCGAAATTCGGCAACTTCTCATTTTTCATTATGACAACCGCATGAAGTGTTCGTTAGGTAAATCTTAAGCCTGCCCAACTAGGCAAATGTTAGGCATTTCGAAACTAGGCAACTGTTCGTTTATCACTATGACCCCGACGTTAGGTTTTCGTTAGGCAAACCACCGCATTAGGCATTCATTAGGCAAACCTAATTTAGGAATATCCTAAGCCTGCCTAACTAGGCAATTGTTAGGCATTCCGAAACTAGGCAACTGTTCGTTTATCACTATGACCCCCACGTTAGGTTTTCGTTAGGCAAACGAAATTCGGCAACTGTTCGTTTAGCACTATAACCACCGCATTAGGCGTTTATTAGGCAAACTTAATTTGGGCAAACCCAAAGCCTACTTAACTAGGCAAGTGATAGGCATTCCTAATTTAGGCTAACCCCATTGCTTCCCAATTAGGGCCTAATGAATTTTTAGGCATGCCTAAGCAAATTTCTAGTCGGGTTATATCAATATCTTTTTTTTCTAGGAGTTATCATAACCTAAAAATTTATAAAGGATCAAAAACAAGATGTTGGAGGCTACATATAGAACTCACGAAATTTTTCTGTTCTTTTATACAAACTGCATCACTTATAACTCTGTTCGACAATTTCGAACTTTTTTTAAAACAGATTAGAAAACCTTAAAAATTCTTAAATCGATTTTTGAAGTTTTTTTATCCATTGTACATGAAATAACCAAAAATACCGCATTCTTGTGTTAAATCGATGAATTAAACTATATGATCCTTACATCTGAGGTGTATCATGTGTTCAGCGAACTTATGCAAGATAGCGGGGAATATGTTTTGTATAAAATTTTAACCCTGTTTAACCGCCAAATGTGGATCATTTTTGCTCTTTTCTTAAAAAGGTAGAAAAGTGACACCAAAACAGGGAAATTTTGAGTCAGTATGTAATACAAAAAAATATTCACTATAAGATTTCACTACTAGTTTCTTAACAAGTAAAGGTCGAAATTTCAGCCCGCAACCAAAAAAATCGTTAAAATCAATTAGGACTTTTCACATTGCATACTAATTACATCCCTGACGAGCTTACCTTAAGTTTTAAGAATTTTTCGTCTTTAGTAACTCTAAGTGAAATTTTCTGTAGGATATTTTTGCAAAATTTTTTAACCCATTATTTTATGGGACAGATTCGTAACTTTTATCACAATTGCATCCAGTACCTTCAAAAGTATATTCATAGCCCAGGCAAATTAGCATAAAAATTTATGTTAAATAACAATAATTAGGGGAAAGCTGAAAATCGGTACAGACCTTAGAAACACCATTACAAATAATCTGTCAAAAGTCCTCATTGATTCCATGTGAGCTAAAATAGTTATTCAAGGTCTAAGGTCGCAAAAAAAAGTTTTTTGGAAATATCTCGCCAGCGGTAACTTCTAGAGAAAAATTGTTGTCCGCAATTTTGTAGCTTATAAAATTTCCTATGAAAACGTTCCAAATTTTGTTCTCATGCGATTTATAGTTTGGGAGATATCCTAATTTAAATTGGTGCAAAAATTATTAAAATGTGTGTGCCGCTTATGAGAGCGCATAGTGATGTGCTGAGCTTTGAATTTAATTATCTCATGAACGGTGAATCAGACGTTAAAAGTAAAAAAACCGTTTATAGGGAATTGCTTGTTTTACAAACTGCATGTTATTTTTCTTTCGTGCGATGCATAATTTAGGAGATATCTTTCGACAATCCTGAAATTTAGAAAAAAACAATTTTTTCAAAATATCTCAGAAACGATGTCCCATAGGTCTCTCCGAACACTTTTTTTTTTCGACTAACCGTTCATGAGATATCGCGATTTGAAAACAATTCGAAAATCAACTTTCAAATTATGTATTTTACAATGCACACTCGTATGCCACAAGGTCTTTGCTTTGCCGTTGCTACATTATCGTTTTCAGGGTTGTCACATCGTATTTTTTTAAGAAATTCTTATAGCATGCAATTTAGCAAAATAAAAAAAATAAATTTTTGTTTTAAAAAGTTTATATAAACTTAAAAAGGGTTGCCACCTGGTTTTTTTCGTATATTTTGCTTAATCCATATACAATAAAAATAAAAAAAATTTTAGTTTTGAAACGCTTGGATAAAGTTTATAAAAATCTATTATACATTTTAGGGTTGCCACCTAGGTCATTCACAAAATTTTGATTAAATCTCACTTTTTTTCGACTTTATTGAATTTTTTGGCTTTCAAATACGGTTAAATAATCTCTTCAAAAAATAAACTAAACTTTCAGGGTTTCACCTGACCGTATTTTAAGGCCAAAAAATTCAATTAAGTCGAAAAAAAGTGAGAATTAATAAAAATTTTGTAGAATCTCCTAGGTGGCAACCCTAAAATGTATAATGGATTTTTATAAACTTTATCTTTATCATAAAACGAAACGTATGTTTTTTCCTTATTTAAGTGCACCACATTCCATTTGCCTTTCACCCTCCCACCCCTCCCATCTACACCACAGTAATGTCCCGCATTGACTTTTTGGAAAGTTGGCCGCCTTACTAAAAGTTGCATTTTGAAGATATTTTTTGTATGGGCGGTAGGCGTGTTGTAAAAAAAGTATAATATCAACGACTTAAAAACAGCGGGGCAATGCATAACAGGGGAAAAAACAAAAAATTAGAACTTTGCATATGCTGCATTGAATTTTTTGCTGTGATTCTCGTTTAATCTATGCAAAAAATGAATAAAGCATGCTTGGTCGAGTTCTTGGTTTGTTAGTGAATTCGAATGAAGATCCCATATGGTTATGGGTGAAACGTATCGAAAACCAACCTACCAACAATTTTTTGGTGTTTTTACCTATGCATTTTGCCTTGTTTTTGTAATGTTGCTGTTTTTACTCAAAAACACAGAACAGTAAGCTCACACCACAGAACCACTTGACACGTTATTTGTTGGTAGCTAGTTAAAGTGTCCACTGACCGATTTCGCTCATTTTCAATGCCCCGAGCTAACTTTGACGACGGAGGCTGTGAACCAAATTTCATTGAATTATCTTGCTTAGTTTTCCCAAAAAATGTATTTCCACACACAGCCAGCCAGCCACCCAGCCAGACAGACGGACATGGCTATATCGACTCAGAAGGTGACGCTGATCAAGAATATATATACTTTTCTATATCTGCCACGCCTCCTTCTCTGAGTTACAAACGGAAGGACAAACTGAATATACCCTGGGTGTAGGGTATAAAAAGGGTTTGTTGTGAATATCCGGGAAATGGTTTGTTTTATACCCTATTGTCACTTGCCTAGTTAACCAGCCTAAAATCAGAAAATCTTGGTAATCACAGAACCACGTTCACACCTTTTACTTAGATGAGTCATTTATCATTTTTTGGCGTTTTCAAATCACGACACTATTTTCACTTTTTT
The DNA here is from genome assembly GCA_951812925.1 of Calliopum simillimum. NCBI lineage: Eukaryota > Metazoa > Arthropoda > Insecta > Diptera > Lauxaniidae > Calliopum > Calliopum simillimum. The sequence goes on along the minus strand of OX638368.1, from coordinate 77,216,408 downwards.
CAAATATGTTTTTATGTATTTCGTTATTTAAATTTTTTTTAAAACAACTGAGACGAACACATTTTTGTCAAAAGAAAGGAAATTTCCTAATTTCCCTGGGATTTTTTGAATTTGGAGATGCCACCTGACGATTCTTTGGGTTAAATAATCTAGTTATTTAAAAACTAGCTAATCTTTTCCATACAAATCGAAAAGCTTTTTATATGGAAAACTATCCTGGTTAGTGTTTAATCAGCATTCATCTGGTTAACCAGGCTAGTGAGAATAGGGTATTAGACAAAATTATCTGAAACCATTTAGCTGGAAAGTTTTGAGATCTAAGACTTTTACTTCAATAACAAAGATCGTCGCTAAAAATACAAGATATTATAAAAAAGCCTATTTTTATTAAAGTTGGATCAAAATTATATAATTTTGTAACGGCAATTATTAGGGTATTTCTTAAAACGGGTAAATGCCTCGAAAACCTAGTAAATTCAAAAAACTGTAAAAATTCGTATTAATTTTGACAACAATTTAGTACCCTAAATATGTTTTTAACACTTAAACAAAGTACTTATAATCTGCGAAATTTAACCTTCCTCTAATATAAAGTAAAGTTAATTCAGCACTTCATGCATCAACAACTAAATGTTTTATAACCGTCATATAATTTATCTTTTAATTTATATAATGCAAGCCTTTAAATATCTTGAAACAAAGAATATATCACTTGGATCATTTTTGTAGTATGAGAATGAAATAAAAATTTTATAAATTTATTTATTTGTTCTTTTCGAAATTTGGCAACATAGTTCCAAATGAACAAAACCATCGTTTCAACAGCAGCACGCAGCAGCAAACAAAAAATGAAGAATATATTATGCACCCTATACCGCACACAATAAAAGTTCCGTCTACCTCTGAAAATTTGCATATTAATTCAAACGATTTTTTAAAGAGTATATACAGGGTAAGCGGGAATCGGTAGAACACCGGAAAATGTAAAAATCTTGGGACTATTCTGAACTACTTTTCTTAGTACCTGTTGACACCAGCAATAAACACAGCTGTGCGGGCACAGGGTGTTTATTCTAGTCGTTAAGGTTTTTTCTATGTTTTTCCTTTCTCCTTCTCCTCTATTCGTGTGTGGGCAGCGCTTTTCGCTCCCTTTTTGAAAACGACATTGTTCTCATGTCGTTGAAACAATAAAGTCTTTTACAAACGAACTCCGCGAGTTTTAATTATTTTGCCGCCCTTTTTAAAGTTTTTTAAAGTTTAATTTTTCCCCCTTAAATTCCCCCGGAATTATTCATTGGTCCTTACGATCCGTTTTGTGTGCCGCGAATCGGAAAATATTTAAAAACTAAAACTTTTTAAAATAAAAAACAGTGCTCACCGCGAGTGTAAATTTTTTTGCAAAGCAAAATAAAATTTTTTTTGTGTGAAAAAAAAAGCAACGCTTTTTAATAAAAAATATATATATATTAATTATATATATATATTAAACAAAGTGCAAAAAGTGCAAAAAGTGTTTTAAATAAACACCAACCCACCACCATCAGCATCAGCAACTGCAGCATCAACAGCAGCAGCCTAACAACAACAACAACAAGATCATCGATCATCTGTTTTGCCGTCGGCAAACTGCTGTATTTGATTGCTTTAAATTTTCTTTAAAAAACAAAGAAAATAAAGGTACGTGTGGTTTTTTTGTTATTTTAAAGTGCGAAAAATTAGTGATTGGTTCATATATATTCTATATAAAACCATTTTTCCCAAAGTCTCGGTTCGGTTTCCGTAAATTTTTCATTTTCTCGATTCGTAAAGTGAGTTTTCTTGGTGTAAAAAAAAAAAAAAGTGCATTTATTGGAAAAGCCAATTTAAATAAATATATATGTACATACATAAGTTTTTCGTTTAACTTATATGTACATACATACATATATATATAGCGATTTATTTTTGGGCGCCAATATTTGCATCTTATATACATAAAGTTTATGACATTTTTTTTTGCATAAATCTGTGTACGGTTTTTTTTTTGTTAGTGCATTTCGTGAGAAGAAAAAATCGTTTTCAGTTTCTCTTGGCTTTTTTTTTGCAAGACGAAAAATTGCGGGATCGCAAGAAGAAAAAATTACAAAAAATTGTTTCAATTTTCATTGTGTTCCCCTCGACAGCAACTTGTGCTGGTCAGTTCGTTGACCAGTACATTGTTGTTCCTGTGGTAAACTACTTGCACAGTGGGACTAAGGTAGTTAAATTTCGGGCAAAAATTTTCGATTGCTTTTTTGTTAGAAATTTGCACAGTGGAGTGAAAATATTTTTTGACTGGTAAAAAATATTTTGTATATTGAATTTTTTTCTTTCACGATTCACATACATATTGTGAGCAAAGGTCACAGTGAGTCAAAAAATATTTTTTTAACTGGTCAAAGGATATTTTTTAATAAAAATACGTTACAATTAAATTTTCTCTGCAATATAATTGTGTTTTTTTGTAATAATTTTTTATTTTACGGACAAATCGGGCATTTTTATATTTGTTTTGAATATATTTCCTTATATTTTTCAAACATTTTTTCAGGTTTTTTTATTTTTCGCTAGTTTTTGTTGCGGTTTTTTGGTGAAAAGCACTTATTTCAGTGAAGTTTAATTGTATTTCGCTCTAAATTTTTGACTTTTTGTGCTAAAATCTTTTTTCATAGTCGTATGCTTTGAAAATTTTTAAGATTTTTTTTTCATTTTCGCTATTTATTGTTGCAATTTTTTGTGAAAATCACGTATTTCGGTGAAATTCAATTGCACTTCACATTAAATTTTTTACATTTTTGTGCTAAAATTTATTTTTTTTGGTTTTTCTTTATAAAGTATGACACAACTAAAGAGTTTCATCCGTCTGTCTGATTCGTTCATCGAATTCATATCTGAATTTGATAATGCTGAAGAGCATAACGTTTTCTCCTTAGAGGCTGAAAATGATGAACTCAAGGCTCAGTGGAGGAAAATTAAAGTTTCCTATGAAGCTTGTTTAGCCGAAGTGGATCAAGACGGTGAAATTGATTCAATTAAAAATAAGTATCGCACCTGCTACCAAGCTTATCTTCGCGTGGCAGGAAAAATTTCTGAGTTTTCTCAGAAAAAACCTAAGCAAAGGGTCGTCGATGCTCCTTTGCCAGAAGTTGGTCACAGCATGGCTGTACCACCTTGCGATACAGAGGTTTTCGACGGCGATTACCTATCGTGGCCGTCCTTTAGGGACATGTTTACGGCCATTTACATAAACAACTCGCGGCTAGGTCCAGTGGAAAAACTTTTCCACTTAAATCAGAAAACTCGTGGTGAAGCAAAGGAGATTGTGCGGAAATCTCCTTTGACAAATGATGGTTTCATGCAAGCATGGCAAAACTTGTCTGACAGGTACGAAAATAAACGTATCCTTGTCAATAGCCAGCTTAAAGTTCTTTTTAATTTGCCTCAAGTGCCAAAAGAGTCTGGCGCTGAGCTCAAAAAACTTCAAAGAGATATTAACAGTTGCATTTTTGCGCTTCAAACACACAATGTTGATATCTCAAATTGGGATGCAATCTTAGTGTACTTATGTTCTACACGATTGCCTGTGATCACACTTTCTTTGTGGGAGCAGTCCATTCACAATAAAAATGAAATCCCTAAATGGAAAGACCTCGATTCCTTCTTGACAAGCAGGTTTCAGACACTTGAAACTGTTTCTGATATTCGCAGCTCTAGTGGTGCGATTCCCCGGCAAAATTCCTTGCCAGCCACTTTAAATCAAAGCGCTAGTTCTAGCAAACGGCTTAATAATTATCAGGTAAAGATAACTTCGGCCAATTGCAAAATTTGTTCGTCGGAACAACATGCGCTGCGTTATTGCACGAAATTTTTAAAAATGGATGCTAAACAGCGCTTAGCAGTTGTTCGAAAGCATCACTTTTGCATCAACTGCTTAGCAAATTCTCATGAAGTGAAAGAGTGCAAAAGTACGTATACTTGTGCAACGTGCAAGCAACGTCACAATACTCTTTTGCATCGCAATTCGACTCCAGCCTCTGCCCCTGCTTTGAGTGTAGACTCAAGCAAGTCGAATTTGCGACCCAATCCCTCGGGCTCTAACACTCAATCTCATTCTACACAAATACAGTCCACTAGTAACGACATCCAGACATGCTTTGCTTCGAGTACTAAGCACGTATTGCTTGGTACAGCAATGGTGACCATATGTCACTTAGGAGCATCGTATGCAACCAGAGCGCTTATCGATTCTGGCTCTGAAGGTACGTTTGTCTCCGAGCGTTTACAGAAGCTTTTAAAGCTCCCTACTCGGGAAGTCAATGCTCAGATTTCGGGCGTAAATAACGCAGTTTCGGCACAGGTTTCAAAAGCTTGTGATCTGATACTCAGTTCTCCCAGAAATAGACAATTCCAGATTGAAGCCACTGCTTTTGTGCTTTCACGCGTTACTGGAAATTTGCCGTCTGTTTCGATTGACCCAGCTGTGTGCCACACTCTGCCAGATTTTCAATTGGCAGATCCACACTTCTTTCACAATGGTCAAATAGATGTACTGATCGGTGGCGATCTGTACCCCGCCATAATTCTCGATGGCATTAAAAGAAACGTTTTAGGGTCACTGCTTGCTCAAGAAACTGTTTTCGGCTGGATATTTACAGGCCCTATGCCTCGTAAAGAAATCTCCAGTTTCACTACTTGCCTTACTCATTTCAGTGAGGTTGCGATCGATAAGCAGATCGCACGTTTTTGGGAGTTGGAGGAACTTCCTAAAAAACAATTTTTAACGGAAGCTGATCAATTTTGCGAAGACAATTATAAGAAAACGACTAGACGAGACGCTAGGGGTCGTTATATAGTCACGTTGCCATTTAAAAGTGGCTACCCCGATGAAGTTAATTTAGGATTCTCTCGAGGCATTGCCTTTAAACAATTTTTAAGGGGAGAAACTCGATTGAACAAGAATCCTGAACTTAAAGTTCAATATGATGAAGTGGTCAACGAATATCTTAAACTCGATCACATGAAAAATATTGCTCCGCCAAAATTCGAGATCTCACCATCTCACTACTATTTACCGCATCACGCGGTTATAAAACCTGATCGCATTTCCACGAAAGTTCGCGTGGTGTTTAATGCGTCGAGTCCATCTTCAAATGGAGTTAGCTTGAACGATGTCTTGTACGTTGGTCCAACTCTTCAAGCTGACTTGACTCTTTTGGTTTTAAAATGGCGATTTTTCAAATATGTTTTTAATGGCGATATTAAACAAATGTATCGTCAGATTCTTGTGGATCCAAAGCTTCTACCTATCAACGAATTCTTTTTAGGAGTTCACCTGATAGTGAAATTCAAGATTTTGAGTTGAAAACCGTAACTTTCGGTGTCAATTGTGCACCTTATCTAGCCATTAGAACTATGCTGCAGTTAGCAGATGATATACAACAGCAATTTCCACTTGCTGCTCAAATACTTAGGCATTTCACATATGTTGACGATGCTTTGGCAGGCGCTCACGATGTTGAAACTGCTTTAAGGGCTAGAAATGAGCTTATATCCGCTCTGGATTCTGCAGGTTTTGCTATGCGAAAGTGGACCTCCAATGCCACAAGCATTTTGGCGGGTCTGCCTGTAGAACATCTTTTACGTGAAAACTTTTTAAAGTTAGAGGATGAAAGTTGCGCAAAAACTTTAGGTGTTCGTTGGAATGCCACTTCAGACTCATTTTATTTCTCAGTCAAGCGTTTCGAAATAAAGTCTTTTTATACTAAAAGGGAAGTCTTGTCAACTATAGCCCAACTCTTCGATCCTGCAGGTTGGCTGGCACCAATTGTGGTGACAGCAAAAATCCTCATGCAGCGAATTTGGTTGGATGAAATTGATTGGGACGAAAAAATCCCACCGCACAGTCTCCTTTCTTGGCAAACATTTTTGCATCAATATGAAAGTATTGAAAATATTCATATCCCACGTTATGTGGATTATTCGCCAAACTCAGAAGTAGAATTTCACGCCTTTTGCGATGCTTCTGAGAAGGCGTATGCTGCGTCGATTTATATCCGCGTCAAACAAGCTGATTGTATTGTCAGTCATTTGCTTTTTTCTAAAACTAGAGTGGCACCAGTTAAGACGATTTCACTACCTCGTCTTGAATTGTGTGGTGCCACGTTACTAGCTGATATGGTTGATTCGTTAATCTCCCATCTTGATATAGATAGGCACCGTTTGTATTGTTGGACAGATTCCACAATCGTTCTTGCCTGGCTTTCCAAGCCCCCTTGCTCGTGGACAACTTTTGTTGCAAATAGAGCTTCTAAAATAGCTGAAAAGGTTGGCAATCAAAATTGGTTTCATGTTGACACACATGAAAATCCTGCTGATCTAGCAACTCGTGGTATTTCACCTCAAGAGTTAGCTGATAATTCTCTTTGGTGGCATGGGCCATCTTGGCTTTCTTTAGAAAACTATTGGCAGGGAAAAGTGCAACCTTCAGCAGTTGATACGTCTCTCGAACGAAAAGCTGTTAAAGTTCACTTTTCCTATTTTTCAAGATATGAAGATATCTTGGAACGTTTCTCCTCGCTTCCACGAGGTTTACGGGTACTGGCATACGTTTTTCGGTTTATAAATCGTACCCGCCTGCAAACTCGTGCAGCATTTTCGCACAAGTCACCTCACATTGAGTGTGAAGAAATAAAATTTGTTAAAAATCGCTTGATTTTGTTGTGCCAAAAAGTAAATTTTACGGAAGAGTACCACAGACTTGAGACCAAGCAAATCCTTGGTCCTAAAAGTGAGCTATTATCTCTAAATCCGTTTCTGCACACAGATGCACTTTTGCGTGTTGGTGGGCGGTTAGCCTCTTCACCTTCACTTACTTACGACGAAAGATTTCCAGTTATATTGCCATACAATTGTCATTTTACTCGGCTTTTAGTACGATTTATTCATGAAAATTCACTTCATGGAGGGAATCAACTAATGCTTCGACTTATTCGAACGCAATATTGGATCCCACGTGCAAAAAACCTCATAAAAACTACTTTATTCAATTGTAAAATTTGTGTTATACACAAAAAACAGTTAAGATCTCAAATAATGGCTGCTCTTCCACCAGAGCGAACTGTTTTGTCACGCCCTTTTTCGTCTACCGGCGTTGATTTTGCTGGTCCGTTCGATATAAAGAGCTACCTGGGTAGAGCCTGTCGAATTACTAAGGGCTATGTCTGCCTTTTTGTCTGTTTTTCCACAAAAGCAGTTCATTTGGAAGCCACCAGCGATCTTTCTTCAGCTACCTTTTTGGCAGCGTTTATGCGATTTGTCGCTCGTCGTGGTTGTCCAGCAAAGGTTTATTCGGACAATGGCACCAACTTCGTAGGAGCTTCAAAGGTGCTTACAAGAGAATTTAAGGATTTTCTAAACCAGTCCAAGGATATCGTGCAGGTACAATATGCTCATAAAGAGATCTCTTGGCATTTCATTCCCGCTGGTGCTCCCCATATGGGAGGATTGTGGGAAGCTGGGGTCAAAAGTTTCAAGAGCCATTTCAAAAAGATGGCCGGAGCTATGAGTTATACCTTCGAAGAATTTCTCACTTTGCTAAGTCGTATCGAATCTTGCCTTAATTCGCGCCCACTTAACGCCATGTCGGAAAATCCAAATGATTTTCAACCACTTACTCCTGGCCATTTTTTGGTCGGCGGGCCACTGTTATCTACAGCTGAGCCTGAAATTGCAGACCAGCCTTTGAAAATTGTCAATCGATGGCAAAAAGTCAAAGCAATGCAACAACACTTTTGCCAGAGATGGAAAAGTGAATACTTAACTGAGTTACATAGGCGAGTTAAGTGGAAGTCTCCTCAAAAGGATTTTTGCATTAATGATTTAGTTGTCGTTAAAGAGGAGAATTTACCATCAAATGAGTGGCGGTTAGGTAGAATAATCAAAACTTATCCCGGTAACGATAATCGTACACGCGTCGCGGACATCCGAACCGAGCGTGGTTGCATCACGCGACCAATTATAAAACTTGTCGTGCTCCCAACGGCATAAAACCCAAATCACTTTTTTTCCCTTTAAAATAACATCTTTTGTCTCGTTTCAGAATGTCTTCTACCTCCTCCATCGCTGGTGATCTTCTGGAAGAGTTGATCATCCAGACAGAATCCGAGGTTCAATTTAGTGAACCCGAGACTGTTCGTGAGCGTTCTCCGGATGTGGTGAGAAGTGTGGTGGTACAAGTGGCACGTCAAACGAAGTGTCGTTTGTGCTCGTTGGAGCATGGTCTTGCGGGGTGTCGTCAGTTCCTGGACAAGAACCTTGAGGGGCGATTGAGGGCAGTATTCAGTAATGGATATTGCTCCAATTGCCTGTCCTCAGGTCACTTACGCCAGGGCTGCCGAAGCACCGGAAGATGTCACCACTGTGGTGATGATCACCACACTCTTCTGCACTCACCCACTCGGGGACGTTCTCGACGGTCCTCCTCTTCCAGGAGGTCCCAAAGACGGAGAGCGGGTCGTAAGGCAAAGGCACAGCGAGACTATCCCAGTCATCACCGTGGTCAGCCAGCAATTCAGGAGTCAAATACGGGGTCCCGGCAGAGGCCGCGGTCAGGGCCAAATGCGTCCTCGACTAGGGCACATGTCCCTACGCGGCCTCCCCCCGCAACACTTTCTGCGCTGACGCTTCAACGCTTGGTAACGCTGTTACCCACGGTGTTGATGCGGGTCATGGTGCATGGGCGCCTTGTGACGGAGCGTGCGTTATTGGACGCATGCTCACCAAAGACTCTGATTTCTGGGTCTTTGGTTAGGAGATGGCGGTTGCATACCTCTCACTTTGACGGTGAAGAGGTGTGTGCGTTGCAGCTACGGGCGAGGAATGACACGAGCATGACCATTGATATCATGGCGGTCGTTGACGCGAGGTGCGAGATAGTGACTCCCCCGCGCACTCTTGACGCAAGGGCTCAAGAGCCGTTCCTGAACTTCAAGCTAGCCGATCCAGGCTTCTTTAAATCGGGGCCGGTACACATCCGGCTTGGGGTAGACATCTACCCCCGGATTATGCTAGCGGGCGTGTGCCCTAACACAAGTGGCCAGCCGTTAGCACAGAACACCATATTTGGATTTGTTCTGTCAGGACCCTGTTCCTGGTAATCTTCAAAACCGCGTGACAAGTAAGAGGTTTTTTTTTCTATATTTTTTTTTTCCTCTTCCTTATGCCGTTTCTCTTTCTCCAGATTTTAGATGTTGCATTCTTGCAAGGCGGGCGGAATGTTGACACCAGCAATAAACACAGCTGTGCGGGCACAGGGTGTTTATTCTAGTCGTTAAGGTTTTTTCTATGTTTTTCCTTTCTCCTTCTCCTCTATTCGTGTGTGGGCAGCGCTTTTCGCTCCCTTTTTGAAAACGACATTGTTCTCATGTCGTTGAAACAATAAAGTCTTTTACAAACGAACTCCGCGAGTTTTAATTATTTTGCCGCCCTTTTTAAAGTTTTTTAAAGTTTAATTTTTCCCCCTTAAATTCCCCCGGAATTATTCAGTACCGTTTTCCGAAACGGAGATATAGCCATCGGAACATTGGGACGTGGCTTTATCAAAACCGGTTTCAGTTGCGAATCCCTTAATGAATTTTAATAATATTGGTGTCATGTGAAAGTTATTTTAATTGGCTTCAAAATTGTTGCAGTTAAGTTTTTAATCCGAGTCAAGCTTTTTGAGATATGGCAAATTTTCGAATATTTTGACTAGTTTTTTTTCAAAAATCTTATTAACTCATGACTTTGGTAACAAAATATGAAATCCTAATCTATTTCCTTGCATCTGATATGCAATTTGTACCTTGATTTCCTTCATTAGCACATTTTTTTATTGAAAAACTAAAAAGTAAACCAAAGAAATTTTCATGAGGATTTGCAAAACATTACAATAACACCGAAAATTCGCCATTTTTAAATTTTTGTGTTCCGATTTCGCAGCCAATTAAAATACCTTTTATACGACACCAATATTATTAAAATTCATCAAGGAGTTCTGAACTTACATCGGTTTTCATAAAGCTATATCTCGATCTTCCGATGGTTATATCTTTGTTCGTTTTGGGAATTTCGAAAAATAGAAAAGTAGTTCAAAATCTTACACTTGTGGTGTTCTACCTATTCCCGCCCACCCTATATAATTTTCTAAACCTAAAACGGCTCATTCTCTGCGTTTCAAACGGATGGGCAAAGTGAATGTAACCTAAGTGTAGGGTGTAAAAACAATGTTTAACTGCAAATACAACAACTGCTACGTAGGAGGGAATGAAGTGCAAATTGTCTGCAAATTAAGTTAGGAATGTTTTGTAACGTTCAATTTCGAAAAATTATATTCAAACCCATTTTTTTTTTTAAATAATATTGATTTTGATCACTTAGCACTTGTTTTATTGATTTAATTCTTAATTCAGTGATTTTTTTTTTCATTTACGTATTCATAAATTTTTCCCATAGATATTTTTTTGTGATCATTTTACAACACAAATAAAATTTTCTATAAGCGGCTCTTTATTTACAAGTACATTAGGTACAAAAATTATTTATATCCGGATGATCAAAAATTATTTTGTTCAGCCATGATAAATTTGGTATATACGCATATCCCGTGAGCTCGATCATTCTTTCGATATCTGAACTCCATGAGGCAAAGTTGTATTCTAGAAAAAAAGTATTGAAATAATAAGCCCTTATAAGCCGTACAATTTGTAGTAATCATAATAAATAGTTACAAAAAGGTAATATAAAATGATTTATTTCTCTTTATAGCAATCAGTTCATTAGAAATTTTTCTATTTTTTACATGTTCTTTGACAAAATTAAGTTTGATTAAATTGAAGTGTTCGATTAGGAGCTACACGATTTAACTCCTAAAAGAATAGTCTTAATCAAACGAACAGCAATTATTTGCCAGTTAAATTCATCACTTTCCTCAAATGAGAAAAGCTGAATAAGATTTCCTAAGGAATTACTTTTGCATTGCTGCCCAATACTGCAGTCAGAATTGAAAGAAACTAAAAAACATCATAAAGACAAAATACACCAGACAAACAACAAACGCAATGTCCAGAACACAACAAGTAGAGCGAAGCTACGGAAAAAATTTGTTGTTAATTTCGGCGTTAAAATTTATTCATTTGCTAAAGTTAATCTATTCTTAAAAGAGAGTCAGTTTCGTGCATAAGAAGAAAATTAATAAGTAAAAAAAAAACCTATACAAAAGTATTCTTAAATTAGAAATTAATTGAACAACTAAATAATACTCGAAAAATAGTGGAAAATAGAAACGCAAAAAAATAGTGCACAATAGTAAATTTAGTTTTCATAATACTTAGTCGTTTTTTTAAAGAATTGTTGCATAAATCTTGCTTAAAAGCCTGAAGATCGATAAGAAAAACAATTACATACTCGTATATACATACATAAGTTAAGTTCATCATATATTAAAAACCAGCAGAACATCAGCGAAAGGCCTTTCAACGGTGGATTGCCGGTAAGTTTTTTTATATTAGCCGTGTTTTTTTTGACGCGTATATACAATTGTGGATACCTACAAATTGCGATAACTTTTGAACGGTGAGTCGTACGATAAAAAGTCCAAGGGTCTTTTTCAAGGAGAACCACATGCTCTACAAATAATTTTAATCTTTTGTAAAAAAAAAAATAATTATTTAGAAGTTATTTAAAAAAAAGTGATTTTTTGCCATTTATCGGCGCTAACCAGTTTTTATAAAATACCTCCTTAAAAATAAATTTTTTTAAATATAAAATGAAAGAGAACGTGATTCTCCATAAAAAAGTTTCTTAGAGTTCTATTGTGTGACTTACTGTACATGAGTTATCGCAATTTGAAGGTATCCACAATTGTATATACGCGTCAAAAAAAACACGGCTATTATATATTAAAAGATTCCATAAAAAAATACATAGCCACGAAAATTCTGTTATTCAATGCAACTCTATATATAAGTCATAGAGTTTGGCATGTGAATCTATGCTAGCGTTAACCCATTAATGCCCAGCGGTGCCGTACGGCACCCAAAAATTTTTTCACTTTAAAAGTTATTTAAAAATAACCAAAGCAACATTTGACTTTGCAGAACAGATAATTAACAATTTGAATGTTTTCCCTTTCATTCAAAATCAATTGTTTGTTAGTTTGTGTCAAGTGCTCGCTGCAGTGGTTGTTTTTAAATTGTGTCTTGTGCGCGAAGTGAAAAATTTTGCAATGCCGCGGTACCGCAGGTAAACAATCATCTTTTATTGCTATTTGGGTGTATCTTTTTGAAAATTTTTTTACATAGTTTTATTCTAGAGAAATTAATTAATATTTTAAAATCAAAAACATTAAAATCTGTGCAAAATTAAAAGAGTTGTGATGATTTGAAAAACCAGAATGCCGTACGGCACCGCTGGGCAATAGCTAGCGAAAAATTTTTTTTTTTTTGTAAGTGCCGTACGGCATCGCTGGGCATTACCTAGCACGAAAGTTATTGTTTCTCTATGTGTCGTACGGCACCGCTGGGCATTAGCCAACAATACATGTTGTATGTAAGTGGGTGTTTTCTTTCATCACAACACAATTTGTATAGTATAAAATCTACATGTTGAGTTTTTATTTTTGGCTTTTAAGGAATAAGTTTTAATTATCGAGCCATTTGAATGCTTAATTGCATTTGCTAACAAGAGTTTCGCCTCAGCAGGATTTAATCCTTGCAGTCGAACATACTATTACTTTTCTCCTTAATTATGCTATAATCTCAGTTTATAGCTTTCTTTTGACTAGTTAGTGATAAGCAATATATAATTTAATTGTTTGAAGTACATACAAGGACATTTTTTATTAAAAAGAGAAAAGTTTTCCTGTTACATAAAAAAAAATAAATGTGTATGAATGCCCAGCGGTGCCATACGGCACCCAGTCACTGAGCCGCTCCTGAGCAAGGGATAGCAAATTTTTTTTTTTACAAATATAGTTTGAGGTCTGAAGGCTCCATCCTGAAAATTTCAACTTTCTATCTACCGTGGTTCCCGCTGGGCACTAATGGGTTAAATAGGGGAATTTCTGTTAACTTGTGAAATTTAACAGAAATGCTAACATCTGTTCCCACTCAGTAATAACAGTAAGCGCAACTTAACAGAGTGCATTGCTACGCTGCTAGCGTTGATACTTCGTCTTCGCATAGCAATGTTACGCGTTTTTTATATTACTGTTCTTGCTTTTGTTTACATTTTTCGTTTTTTTTTTCTGATTATTGAAAACAATTAAAAACCCAAATTTGTATGTCGCAATAATTACATTAAAAAAAAAAAATATTTAATTTAGTAAAAACTCATAAGATGGTAGATATTTTTCTGTTTCAATAATTTAAAAATTATTAAAATTCGATAAAACATGAAAAGATTGAAATCTTAGGTTTTCTAGCATTTGCCAATTCTTATTCAAATTCTCATTGTATGCAGTGTAGTTGTGCAACATTATTACTAGCAACATTTCTTTTTTTTTTCTCACAACATTTTGCTTCGATTGCAACATGTTAAAATTATGTTAATCACACGTCAAGTTTAATTTTGTTATGTAGTTGTTTTCATATGTTTAAGTACTTCAAGATTTATAAAAAAAAAAAACCCTGTTTGAGCAGATCAGAATAGCCTTAAAATATAAAAATACTATACTTTAATCATTAATTTAATATTACTTTTTTCCCTTTTTTTTAGTTTCTTTATCTGGTAATACCTTTTCATTTACTACTTTCCAAATCACTCAAAAAGTTTTTTTTTTCTATTCGGCAACACTTATTATGTTACTCTTTATTTTTGTAAAATAAAATCAGTATCACGAGAATAACTAAAGCCAGCAGATCTTTTCATTTTTGTCACGCAACATTTTGGCGACCGTGACAGGACAGCGTATTGTATACGAATATACAATAGCGGCCTGAAAATTTATATAAAGTGACAAGTTTTATTTGCATAGGCATTTTTAAATCAACAAATCACATCGTGATACCTAATTACAAACATATTTCATAGTCCTTGGAGTTTCCACAAAAAGCGAGCTCGTCTACTCCTCATCGATTGGAATCATCAAGGAGCTGAAACGTCGCAAACATCATCTTAGTTTGTTGGCCACCACCACCCTTTGTACCTCATCGTATTGGAATCATCAAGAAGCTGAAACGTCGCAAGCATCATCGTAATTTGTTGACCACCAAGAAGCTGAAAAACCATACGAATCATCGCATTTTGTTGGTCACCCCCACCGTTTGTACCTTTGGATTAAAATTTGACATATTTTGCTGATCGAAAGGTAAATTTTCAGTTTTCCAATATTGTACATGTATGCAATATTATACATATATGCAATATTCTACATACATATATTGTCATTACGTACAATCGCATTTGAAACAGTTAAATTTACATACGGACATTGGGTCTCTTTGTTTCAAGTTGGTTGTACATACACATATCTGCACATCGTTTGCGCCGCTATTCCACCTTCGTTGACCTTCTTCAAAAAAGACAACTAGAACAGAAGCGTCGCAGTCAGCGTTTCATTACAATTTTTCATTATTTCGATTTACATCGTTCCTAACTTCGACTGCGCTCTCATCGGATAATTCTTGACCTTCGTCTCATAGCATTAAACAAACAGCGTCAACGCAGTTGCTACAACTTGTACATACATTTGTACGCAAGTGCGTACATATTCACCAGCAGCATACTTTTTTTGCAAACGTTGTTTCTTCGGCTACCTAGCTTGCAGTTGACTTCGTGAGAGCAGCATCGAAATTCAGTTGCATTATTAGTTTTTCTTTGGTTGTTTCTTCGCATAGGAAAACATTCAAATTTAAGTAAAGACTTCTCATACAGAGCTGTATAACATTACATACTAATTAATAATTTTTTAGCCAAATTTTAAAATGACCAAAGAAGGTAGTGATGTAGCGGCGTCTTCTGGGACTGATCAATCGCCCATTTTGAAGCAACAGCGAAGTAATATGAAACGTAACATCACTAACTTAAAGGCAAAAATTGATAAAGCAGAAGATACGACGGACGTGACTATACTTGAATGTCAACTTGAAATCGTCGAATCGTATTTTAAGCAACTATCCTACGTTCAGACACAAATTGAAAAACTAAACTCATCTGATAGTAGTCGTGGTGACATCGAGGAGTTATTTATTACGGCAAAATCCAAAATTGTCACTCTGTTAAATGCTAAGCGCAGACCAAGCATGGCTGATCAAAGTTTTTTCAACGCATCCACTGCACCCTCACATCATTCCAATCGGTTCCCAATTTTGAAGCTGCCTAAATTCAGCGGAAAATATACGGAATATTCACGCTTTATGCACACGTTCAAAACGCTCGTCCATGGCGACCAGTTGATTTCGCCAATCGATAAATTTAATTACTTACTTGACTGTCTTACAGGTCAAGCTCTTGCTGTGGTGCAACCATTCCAAGTCAACGAAGCCAACTACGAAAAGGCGCTCGACAGGCTAAAGGAACGTTTCGACAACAAGGTTTTAATATTCACAGATAACATTACATCTTTGTTTTCACTACAGGCAATGTCAAAAGGTGATTCCACTGCATTGCGATCAATAATTGACAACTTCGCTTCTACAAAGGGTGCACTGTTATCAATTGGTAGCGAAAAGGATGTGATGGACGCGCTTTTGATTTATATTATGCTGTCAAAATTAGACTCTGAATCAAAAATTGCTTACGATGAACGCCAAGATTTCAAGGAGTTGCCATCATTCGATTCTTGCTATGACTTGTTAAGTCGTCGATGCCAATTTTTAGAATCCAGAATAAATACAAAAGAAACTGAGTCGTCTATAAATAAATCGAGCTTAAAGGGAAACAAATCCTCGAAATCATTTTTGAATTTAAATAGCATATGCGCCTATTGTCAGTCAAAGGAGCATTCTATTGGACGTTGTAATGATTTCTTGTCTCTTACAGTTTCACAAAGATTCGATCATGTGAAAAAACATGCATTTTGTGTTAATTGCCTAGGCAAAGGCCATCCTGTCTCCAAATGCGTTTCAAGATCACGTTGCCGTGTATGCAGCGGCCAACATCATACAACGCTTCATAGATACACCACATCAACGCAAGGAAATTTATCGCTGAACACTTTAGAGCAGCCTGGTACGCAGGTGACCTCGACCTCACACTCGCAAGTTAATGCAGCTTCTTCTTCTAGACTTCCTACATCTTTACTCGCTCGTACCACACATCGTGCCATTCTTCCAACTGCGGTCGTTCTAATTAAAGACGGCTACGGTGTTTTTCAGCCAGCGCGAGCGCTTTTAGACTCGTGCTCTGAATTAAGTTTCATGACACAAGAAACAGCCAAACGATTACACCTAAAACAACAATACAAGCACCAAGAGGTAGCTGGAATCGCTAACGTTTGTACACAAATTAAATTTGAGGTTCAAGCCACTTTGAAATCACGTATTTCGTCATTTGAATGGACATCACGTTTTGCAGTCATAAAATCGATATCATCATATCAGCCTGGTGAAAATATGGACATAACCAGCTGGAATGTTCCAAACAATATAGATTTCGCTGATCCGTTATTCCACAAGCCGCAAAAGATTGATTTGCTAATAAGCAGCGATATATTTTTTGATCTGCTGCTAGACGGAAAAATTTCACTAGGCACAAATTTGCCAAGTCTCATCAATACAACACTTGGCTGGATTGTTGCTGGAAAGTTTGATGCAACTTCGTCCGCTCGCTCTATTGCTTGTAACTTAGCTACTCGACTGTCAACAGATGAGCTTAATGAAGCATTGCAGCAGTTCTGGGAAGTTGAAGAATATGTTCAACCACCTGCACAATATTCCGAAGAGGAATCATTATGTGAGCAACATTTCGTTCAAAATACTTCGTTTTCACCTGATGGTCGCGTGCAAGTGCGTTTACCTTTCAAAGATTCTTGTCAACTGCTCGGTGAATCATATCAAGCAGCTCGTAGGCTATTTTTAGCAATTGAACGGCGATTAGAACGCGAGCCTGTGGTAAAGCAAATGTACATCGAGTTCATGAACGAGTATGCAGCACTTGGACACATGTCACCCATTAGAGATTTGCAGCTTGAACAACCTCATTACTTCATACCTCACCACTCAGTTTTACGTCTTCAGAGCGAAACAACGAAACTTCGCGTTGTTTTTGACGCTTCGGCCAAAACGTCAAATAATTGCTCTCTTAACGATTTACTCATGGTTGGACCGACAATACAGCAGGATCTCATCACCACGTTACTGGCATTTCGCCTAAACAAATATGCTTTAACGGCTGATATTTGCAAGATGTATCGCCAATTTTGGGTCCATGCCGATGATCGTAAGTTCCAACGCATTATATGGAGATCAAACTCAACACAACCATTGCAGGTGTTTGAACTTAATACAATTACATACGGCACATCGGCTGCACCATTCTTAGCCGTAAGAAGCCTTTTTCATATTGCTGATACCTACGCAAATATGCATCCAATTGGAGCTGGAGTTCTTAAAAATGACTTATACGTTGACGACATCCTTACAGGATCAGATACATTACAAGATCTGCAGGCCAAGAAATTTGATATCATCAACATTTTAGCAAAGGCTAACCTTCAACTTGCGAAATGGCACAGCAACTGCGTTGATATATTGGAGATCTCTGTAGATAGCGTTTGTATTCAACCTAACGATCATACAACAAAGGCTCTAGGTATGGCGTGGAAGCCACATCAAGATATTTTTTGCTTCCAATATAAAATATGTGCACAGGAAAATCTTACAAAACGTTCCATACTGTCAGTAACTGCAAGAATCTTTGATTTGTTAGGCCTTTTAAGTCCAATTGTAATTCGTAATAAAATTCTTC
Source organism: Calliopum simillimum (assembly GCA_951812925.1). Lineage (NCBI taxonomy): Eukaryota > Metazoa > Arthropoda > Insecta > Diptera > Lauxaniidae > Calliopum > Calliopum simillimum. The sequence goes on along the minus strand of OX638368.1, from coordinate 77,198,447 downwards.
TACAGGAATTGTGGATGCATCAGTTAAATTGGGACGATCCACTACCTGCAAATTTCGCCGATATTTGGATAAGCATCCGCAATGATTTACCTAAAATCAACTTAATCGAAATTCCAAGGTACGTTTTGACTACTCGCTCACATAAATGCGAATTCCACGGCTTTGCAGATGCATCGCAGCGTGCATTTGGCTGCTGCATATACGTTCGTGCCTTTATTGACGGTGGCACCCGTAAAAGCGCAATCATTACCGCGCTTGGAATTGTGTGCTGCGGCTCTGCTTACTCGTACGTGGAAAAAGTTCAAAGACAAACTTAACGACTATTTTGAAAGTGTATATTTTTGGACGGATTCGAAAATTGTTTTGATATGGCTGAAAACACACTCATCGAAATTGAGTACGTTTGTAGCTAACCGCGTGTCCGAAATCCAGGAGCACACCACAGACATTTCATGGCGCCACGTGCCTTCAGCATCAAATCCTGCTGACATTGTATCCCGTGGTTGCAGCGTAGCAGAACTGCCTAATACTATGTGGTTTAATGGCCCGAAGTTTTTGGAGAATGATACGAGTACATGGCCTACGACCGAAATAGACATCAGTATCCCTGAAAACGAACGTCGCAAAGGTCTGTCGCTCAAATGCAGAATTAACACTCCGACTTCAATTTTGGATGAGCTGCTGGAACGTCTTTCATCTTATTCATCGATTCTGCGAATTATTGCATATATTCATCGTGTCTTTAATAAAGTTCCAGTAGATACAGGCTTAGCGGTTTCACACGTTACTCCAGTAACTCATGTGGAGATCGATAGCGCCTTTCATTTCATCGTTGCTGAGGTGCAGAGAATTAAGTTTTCTGGAGAAATTTGCAACATTCTTAACGGCAAAGTGCTACTTCCATCGTTACAAAAACTATCGCCGTTCCTTTCCGACACTGCTGTTTTCAATCGACAGGTACAAATATTAAGGGTTGGTGGGCGGCTCGCGAAAGCGCCTATACCTATAGAGGCGCGCTTTCCAATTCTTATACCCAATGATCATCCATTTGTTTATTTGCTCATCGACTATATGCATCGCCAACACCTTCATGTTGGACCAAAGGTTTTAATTGGACTTCTTCGGCCGAAACTTATGACTCAGATCATGGGCAACTTACCCGGTGACCGACTAAAAGCGCAACGTCCATTTTTGGTTTGTGGCGTAGATTTTTGCGGACCTTTTACCACCTCATACCGAATCAGAAGCAAGGTACCCTACAAAACTTATGTGGCAATTTTTATTTGCTTTTCATCAAAAGCAGTTCACATCGAACTCGTATCCGACTTAAGCACAAATTCGTTCATAAACTGCTTAAAAAGGTTTGTTGGGAGGCGTGGTGTCCCACAACGTCTATATTGCGACAATGCCACAAATTTTGTTGGTACTCACAACAAACTGAAAGAGTTTTTTCATCGTTTTTTGGATGACCCAGTAATCGCTGAAGTCCTTCATTACTGCACTTTAACCGGCTTTGAATTTAATTTTATCCCACCACGCTCGCCACACTTTGGCGGCCTTTGGGAAGCGGCAGTCAAATCTGCTAAGACCATAATTTTGAAAAATGTATCACAAGCTCACTTAACCTATGAAGAGCTTCTCACTCTGGTTGTCGAAGTAGAAGCAATTTTAAATTCGCGCCCATTGGTCGCGAATTCTGATGATCCTAATGATGGCAAAGCATTGACGCCATCACATCTGCTAATCGGTGCCCAGCTGCTTTGCATTCCAGAGCCTACACTGGACTGCACTTCTATGTCATACACTAAAAGGTGCCAAAGGCTGACTTTTTTAAAACAGCAATTTTGGAGACAATGGCTGCGCGACTACGTCCTCGAATTACAACACAAGGCAAAATGGCGTACTGGTGAGTCAAACATTCAGCCAGGGCAGTTGGTGATATTACATGAAGATAATTTGCCTTCACAACAGTGGCTTCTCGCTCGTGTCACAAATACGATTCCTGGATCTGACGGAAGAGTCCGGGTTGCTGATGTGAGAACAGCGACGGGCAACTTGCGGCGAGCTATTCATAAACTTGCACCTTTACCAATCTCCTGTTGAAAGGACTCTTTCAACGGGGGCAGGATGTTTGAGCAGATCAGAATAGCCTTAAAATATAAAGATACTATACTTTAATCATTAATTTAATATTACTTTTTTCCCTTTTTTTTAGTTTCTTTATCTGGTAATACCTTTTCATTTACTACTTTCCAAATCACTCAAAATGTATTTTTTTTCTATTCGGCAACACTTATTATGTTACTCTTTATTTTTGTAAAATAAAATCAGTATCACGAGAATAACTAAAGCCGGCAGATCTTTTCATTTTTGTCACGCAACAAACCCTATCTAAATAATACCTAGCTTAAAATTTAAACCTTAAATAAAACAAATAATTTTGTATTGAATTACCCGAAATTAATATTATTTTTAATTTTTGAGGTGATTATAAGTTGAACATCATGGTGAACTAAAGTAGTGTACATTTACTTGGTAATATGATAGGGTAATTCAATTCATAAGGGGTCATTTGATAACATCGCAGCAAATGCTCATTTGATAACATCGCAGCAAATGATCAAGGTGGGGTGGGATGAAGATGCGAGGGTAGAAAAAACACCTAACTGCTCTCAAGATTTGTAAAGGTGAAGTTCTACTGAGGTAATATTGGTACTTTCACTATTCAGTATTATTTTTTTTTTGTATGTATGCTTCTTTATTATCTTTTCTGACTGTTAAGTCATTTCTATCCTTTGAACAGTGGCTGATTTAGGACTCAGAAATAAATTGTTATGTTCGGGTTCTGGTAAGGGTTTGGGTCACGAATCCCCCAACCACTGATTGCTAGCGGCAGACAAGGGTCCCGACCTTTGACCTATTTCTCCTCCAGACAAACCATTTTCTCCGGTTTGTTACATAATATTTTGGCGCCCAACGTGGGGCATTTTTTGCGGATATTTTGTTTAAATTTTATTTGCGTTCGTTCCTCACATATAATTGATGTTTCGTTATTTTGTTTTAAAGTTGTAATAAACCTACAAACATTTCTGGACATTCGAATATTTGGCGGTTTTCAGAACATATACTTTCGACCGATTTGATTCTAAGGATTCCTTTTGCAACTTTATTCAATGTAATATCTTGTATTCTCGTGAACTATCAGTGGTGGGTATGCAATATCGGAACTACAATATTTTAGTGCTTGCACATTATATTGTCCATTTTGCATAATTGCTTTACTGTGTCATGATTTGCAATTTTCTTCATACTATACTTTTATTTACACATTACCTTGAGAAAATTTTTTGCCTTTACAATCTTTGATATTACCTCTCATTTTTACCGATAGGAAAATGTCATAAAGTTTTTGAAATAAAATTCTCATTTGATAGATTTTTGTTCTTGCTAAATTTATGCGTGATTTGAATTCTGAAAATGTACAACATCTAAAAGAAAATAAAAACAATCAAAATAAACATAGTAAAAGTAAACCTGCTTCTCGTGGCGGAGGTGCTTCTCGTAAAAATAACTATTATACTCGAAGTTTTAATAAAAGACTCTACGATGAATCTTCACAAGCTTCCGGTCCTGTATATGATGTACAGAGGCAAAATACAATTCAGAATTTGAACAATTCTGTACTTCCTCTTCTAGACTTAGAAAAATCTCCTCATATCGTTAATACTACACCAACACAAACTCACCACACACCAACACATTCAAATATTGTTTCCAATGCAAGTGATGTTCATACATTACCAAATGGTAACAACGTTAACCGTTCACAAAATTCGAACAATATTTCAAACCCTGTAGATTATAATTTCATTTCGCAAATGATCGAATCAAGTATTTAACGTACTTTTGCAAATTTGAATATACAAGCTAATGGCGCGGCTTCAACCAGAGCTGTTCCAAACAATGAGCAAACTGCAAACAGAAACGTTGAAAATCCCAAAAATAATGTTGATAATTTGTTTTCACCGAATTTACATCCAGCTAAAATAATTAGTATTATCCAAAAGTGGAACCTCTGTTTCGACGGATCATCTAAGGGTGTAACTGTTGATGATTTCATTTATCAAATTCGAGCTCTAACGAGAGATACTTTAAACAATAATTTTGACGATGTATGTAAGAATATGCTTCTGTCCGGCAAAGCTAAATCATGGTATTGGAGATACCACAAGCAAGTACCTCGAATTGAGTGGAATAATTTCTGCGCCGCATTGAAATATCAATACAAAAATTATCGTTCTGATTTTGATTATAGGGAAGATATTTGTAATCGGAAACAAAAACCAAATGAATCATTTGAGCAGTTTTTTGATTCCATTTCCGAAATTCTCGACCGATTATCTGAGCCTATGGAAAGTCAAAATTGCTAGAAGTTGTTACTAGGAACTTGAGATCAGATCTTAGACACGAATTGCTATACATACCCATACACTCTATAGTACATTTGCGTAAGCTCGTGCAGATGCGCGAACATTTGATTTTCGAAGAGTTTTCACGACGTATGCCTTCTACACGCAATTTTCCTAACACATACCAACAAAAACGTTTTATTTCTTCAATAGAAGATACAAATAATAATGATGAAAATGAAGATTCATTGGCTTCAGATTAAATATTTATCGATGCCTTTGCAACTGCTGTGAAGTGTTGGAATTGTGATCAGGAAGGGCATTACTGGGACATGTGTTTAAAAGAGCGAAACATTTTTTGCTATGGATGTGGAGCTAAACATGTTTACAAACCTCAGTGTCAAAATTGTATTGCCAAGAGAACGGAAATCTTCCAAAAGGGTCCATTCAAGAACACCCGGATGGCACCCAAGTAAATAAAATTAATATTATCTCAGAACTACCGGCTAGCTCAAGAATTGAAAACTCAATAGATTTTAATACCAAACCCGAAAACTTGAATTTAAAATTGCTTAAACATGAAAAAGATTTAAGGAAAAATATAGATACTGAAAATGAATCGAAAAAATTTTATTCCCAATAAAACCTTACCATGAAAGGTGGCAAAATTATCTGAAAGTAAAAAATAAGATTTTTAGTGAAACAAATGTTAGCGATCAAAAAAAGTCAAGAAGATCTACTTTACGTCTTTGCGCTTTTTGGAAAAAACTTAGGAAAACTAAACGTGTTTTAATCTCAGCTATTTTTAACAATAATAATGATCTCCGATATTATGCGGAAGTTAAATTTTTAGACAGAACGGAGCTCGGATTACTTGATACTGGCGAAAACGTAAGCTGTGTAGGTTCAAGTCTTGCGAAAACAGATTTTTCAAAAATTCCTGGCTTTCAAAAATTAAAGTCCAAAGTTAAAACCGCAGATGGTAGATTACACGAAGTTACAGGTAGCTTAGTTGTTCCGATGCTGTGTAAAAGTGAAATAAAGGAAATTAAATTGTTTGTTATTCCATCTGTAGCTCAAAATTTAATCTTAGGAGTTGACTTTTGGAAATTATTTGAATTGGCACCTGGAGTTATTTCTTCAGTTGAATTGAAATCAGATTGTCATGATGATGAATTTTATCCTTTGTCTAAAAATCAAGCACAACAACTCGAAGCTGTTAAGCATTTATTTCCAAGCTTCCAAAAACAAGGTTTAGGTCGAACTTCGCAGATAAAACATACGATAGATATAGGTGATGCAAAACCCATCAAACAAAGGTTTTGCCCTGTATCACCAGCAGTGGAGAAGCTAATGTTTGATGAGGTAGATAGAATGATTGATTTAGGGGTGATTGAGAGGTCTTCTAGTCCTTGGAGCTCTCCGATGAGACTAATAATTAAACCTGGGAAAATTCGGCTCTGTCTCGATGCCCGAAAGCTAAACACAGTTACGGAAAAAGATGCATACCCGCTTCCTAGCATTGAGGGTATTTTTTCGCGTTTGCCAAAAGCAAATTTAATTTCAAAAATTAACCTGAAAGACGCATTCTGGCAAATTGCACTTTCTGAGGAATCAAAGCCTTTGACTGCGTTTACTATCCCTGGCCGTCCACTCTATCAATTCGTTATAATGCCTTTTGGCTTATGCAACGCACCACAAACCATGTGTCGTCTTATGGACGAACTCATACCAGCTGACCTTAAAAACTGTGTTTTTGGCTATTTAGATGACCTTTGTGTGGTATCAGAAGATTTTGAGTCGCATATTTCAATTTTAATTCGATTAGCTCAAAGATTTCGTGAAGCGAATTTTACCCTTTATATTGGAAAAAGTAAATTTTGTGTTACACAGGTTAATTACCTTGGATATGTCATAGGTAAAGGAGGAGTAGCTGCTGATCCACGAAAGGTAGAATCGGTTTTAGCCTGGCCAATCCCGAAGAATCTAAAACAAGTAAGAGGATTTCTTGGATTAGTAGGGTGGTATCGACGCTTCCTCAAAAATTTTGCAGATGTCACGTGCCCGATCACCGATGTTTTGAAGAAAAAAAAGAAGTTTGAATGGACAGATAATGCTCAAAAAGCATTCGAAAAAATTAAAGTTTTATTGACAACTACGCCAGTTCTCCAGATTTTGATAAAAAATTTTATTTGCATTGCGATGCCAGTAATTTCGGCATTGGCGCTGTTTTAATACAGAAATCTTGTGATGGAGAAGAACGCCCAATTGCTCTCATGTCTAAAAAATTAAACTCAGCGCAATGTAACTATAGCGTTACGGAACGCGAATGTCTGGCGGCAGTGGAAGCAGTTGAACGTTTTCGTTGTTATTTAGAGTTACAAGACTTTGAAATAATAACTGATTATTCTAGCCTTGTGTGGCTTTTGCGTCAGCCAAATTTAAGTGGACGGCTTGCACGCTGGGCATTTAAGTTGCAGGGGTATAAGTTCACAATAAGCCATAGAAAGGGCAAACACAATGTAGTTCCCGATGCATTGTCCAGGATGCATTGTGACCAAATTTCTGTTGTAGAAGATGTTGGGCCATATTGACCTAAATTCTCCTCACTTTAGTCATCCCAGCTATGAAACTTTAAAGGAAAAATTTATTTTAAACAGTTCCAAATTTCCGGATATTAAGCTAATAGACAAATATATTTATATTAGAGCACAACAGGGGGAAAACTCTGACGAAGAAAGTTCTTGGAAATTATGGATTCCGGAACAGCTTAAAAATTATGTTTTGAAACGTTCTCATGATTCCGTTATATCTTCGCATGGAGGTATGACTAAGACATTAAATTTGATTTGTCGATATTTTTACTGGCCTAGAATGGTCACAGAAATTCGTAATTATCTTCGCGACTGTGAGATATGTAAAAGTACCAAAGCCCCAAATACTACGTTAAGACCACCTATGGGTAATCAGGCAACATCCTGTAGGCCATTTCAGCGGTTGCATGTAGATATTTTAGGACCATATCCGCGCAGTAAAAGAGGTTTTGTAGGATTACTAATAGTTATGGATCATATGTCCAAATATCGTTGGCTTTGTCCTTTGAAAAAATTCACTTCTAACATAATTACAGATTTTCTTTTAAAGCATATATTTTGTTTATATGGAGTGCCCGAAGTCTTAGTGAGTGACAACGGATCACAATTCAAATCGCACGATTTCAATTCATTTCTTACCAAACTTGGAGTAAAACATTTGTATACTGCATTATATTCGCCGCAATCAAATGCATCCGAGCGTGCGAATCGCTCTTTAATTGCTGCTATTAGAGCATATTTAAAACAGGATCATCGCGATTGGGATGAAAATATATCCTCAATAAGTTGCGCATTACGCAACTCCTTTCATCAGTCAATATCTTGCTTACCTTATTTTGCACTTTACGGATTTGACATGATAACCCATGCGTCCTCGTATGAGCTACTTAAAAATCTCAAAATACTTGATGAACCTGTTGTGCGTCTAAAACGTGATGACCAGTTAAGACTTTTGCGTAGCGATATTACACAAAGTATTAAAAAAGCTTATGAGAATAATTGTAAGCAGTATAACCTCCGAAGCAAACCAGTCTCTTTTCAAGTTGGACAAGAAGTTTTCTACAGAAATTTTGCTCACAGTAACTTTGAGAAAAATCAAAATGCAAAATTTTTTCCGTCTTTTTTAAAAGCTCGAATTAAAGAAATAGTTGGAAATAGTTATTATGTACTAGAAAATTTGCAAAGGAAACTAATTGACACGTACCATGCCAAAGATATACGGCAATAAACAAATTTCTTGAAAATGTTCTATTTTGAGAAAATTTCACATTTTCAAGTTTTGTAACGTTCAATTTCGAAAAATTATATTCAAACCCATTTTTTTTAAATAATATTGATTTCGATCGCTAAGCACTTGTTTTATTGATTTAATTCTTAATTCAGTGATTTTTTTTTTCATTTACGTATTCATAAATTTTTCCCATAGATATTTTTTTGTGATCATTTTACAACACAAATTAAATTTTCTATAAGCGGCTCTTTATTTACAAGTACATTACGTACAGAAATTATTTATATCCGGATGATCAAAAATTATTTTGTTCAGCCATGATAAATTTGGTATATACGCATATCCCGTGAGCTCGATCATTCTTTCGATATCTGAACTCCATGAGGCAAAGTTGTATTCTAGAAAAAAAGTATTGAAATAATAAGCCCTTATAAGCCGTACAATTTGTAGTAATCATAATAAATAGTTACAAAAAGGTAATATAAAATGATTTATTTCTCTTTATAGCAATCAGTTCATTAGAAATTTTTCTATTTTTTACATGTTCTTTGACAAAATTAAGAGTGATTAAATTGAAGTGTTCGATTAGGAGCTACACGATTTAACTCCTAAAAGAATAGTCTTAATCAAACGAACAGCAATTATTTGCCAGTTAAATTCATCACTTTCCTCAAATGAGAAAAGCTGAATAAGATTTCCTGAGGAATAACTTTTGCATCGCTGCCCAATACTGCAGTCAGAATTGAAAGAAACTAAAAAACATCATAAAGACGAAATACACTAGACAAACAACAAACGCAATGTCCAGAACACAACAAGTAGAGCAAAGCTACGGAAAAAATTTGTTGTTAATCTCGGCGTTAAAATTTATTCATTTGCTAAAGTTAATCTATTCTTAAAAGAGAGTCAGTTTCGTGCATAAGAAGAAAATTAATAAGTAGAAGAAAAAACCTATACAAAAGTATTCTTAAATTAGAAATTAATTGAACAACTAAATAATACTCGTAAAATAGTGGAAAAAAGAAACGCAAAAAAATAGTGCACAATAGTAAATTTAGTTTTCATAATACTTTGTCGTTTTTTTAAAGAATTATTGCATAAATCTTGCTTAAAAGCCTAAAGATCGATAAAAAAAACAATTACATACTCGTATATACATACATAAGTTAAGTTCATCATATATTAAAAACCAGCAGAACATCAGCGAAAGGCCTTTCCACGGTGGATTGCCGGTAAGTTTTTTTATATTATATATTAAAAGATTCCATATTTAATGCAACTCTATATATAAGTCATAGAGTTTGGCATGTGAATCTATGCTAGCATTAAATAGGGGAATTTCTGTTAACTTGTGAAATTTAACAGAAATGCTAACATCTGTTCCCACTCAGTAATAACAGTAAGCGCAACCTAACAGAGTGCATTGCTACGCCGCTAGCGTCTTCGCATAGCAATGTTACGCGTTTTTTATATTACTGTTCTTGCTTTTGCTTACATTTTTCGTTCGTTTTAATATGTGTACTGAGTGTTAAGTAAAGTTTTTTTTTTCTGATTATTGAAAACAATTAAAAACCCAAATTTGTATGTCGCAATAATTACATTAAAAAAAAAAATATTTAATTTAGTAAAAACTTATAAGATGGTAGATATTTTTCTGTTTCAATAATTTAAAAATTATTAAAATTCGATAAAATATGAAAAGATTGAAACCTTAGGTTTTCAAGCATTTGCCAATTCTTATTCAAATTCTCATTGTATGCAGTGTAGTTGTGCAACATTTTTACTAGCAACATTTCTTTTTTTTTTTTCTCACAACATTTTGCTTCGATTGCAACATGTTAAAATTATGTTAATCATACGTCAAGTTTAATTTTGTTATGTAGTTGTTTTCATATGTTTAAGTACTTCAAGATTTATAAAAAAAACCCTATCTAAATAATACCTAGCTTAAAATTTAAATCTTAAATAAAACAAATAATTTTGTATTGAATTACCCGAAATGAATATTATTTTTAATTTTTGAGGTGATTATAAGTTGAACATCATGGTGAACTAAAGTAGTGTACATTTCCTTGGTAATATGATAGGGTAATTCAATTCATAAGGGATCATTTGATAACATCGCAGCAAATGATCAAGGTGGGGTGGGATGAAGATGCGAGGGTAGAAAAAACACCTAACTGCTCTCAAGACTTGTATAGGTGAAGTTCTACTGAGGTAATGTTGGTACTTTCACTATTCAGTATTAATTGTTTATGATTCTTTCTTATCTTCCATCCTCTTTTGAGCAGTGGCTGATTTAGGGACTCAGAAATAAATTGTTATGTTCGGGTTCTGGTAAGGGTTTGGGTCACGAATCCCCCAACCACTGATTGCTAGCGGCAGACAAGGGTCCCGATCTTTGACCTATTTCTCCTCCAGACAAACCATTTTCTCCGGTTCGTTACAGTTTGAATGAGTTAGGTAATGTTTATTTTTTTTAACACATTTTGGCTTTTCTTAAAGAATTCGACTTGCTAATTTTTATGATCACTTGGCAGCTGAAAAATTAATTTCGCTAAAAAGAGTGCCACATCTGCGCATGTGTGAATAAGTAAGGGTATGTTTATTTTTTTTTATATATTGGCTTTTCTTATAGAAATCTACTTGCTAAATTTTATGATGACTTGGCAGCTAAAAAATGAACTTCGCTAAAAAGAGTGCCACACCTTTGCACTGCATAAAAATTCATTTAACCTTGAAGTAGAGAATTCTCACACCTCAATAAATATTCTTGGTTTTTATGTTCGATTGACATGCTCTATCGAACTCCATCTCTATTACTTTATTTATACTCTCTGCAGTTGTCTAACGTCTTGTGCATGAAAAGTAATACCCCGGGAGCCTGGGTTCGCCTCCAGGCCGGGCTAGTAATTTTTTTGTTTTTTTTTTTAATTAAAAATAAGCGCTTTACCATTTTTCTTTTTCTTATAAGCAGCTTAACATTATTAAAAGCGAATCCGTTTTGAATTTGTTTTTGATGTACGTTACGGGTTCGAAACGGATCCACAAAAGTAGAAGAAACGATTCGCTTTTTTTTAGGAATTTTTTTAACGGATCCGTAAGGGATAAAAAGTACGAAAATATGAACCCGTTACGGATTCGAAACGAGTCCGTTTGGCACACTGGAATATATTTAAAAAACAAAAAGCCCTTGTTCACATTCGCTGTGTTATGCGTAAATGAACACTCCTAATATAAAAATTGTATCTTCCTGTTAAAAGGCCGGATAAAATTATTCGACAGATAGTGTGTTTATTCGTCGAATAACTACAAACTGGCTATTGAATAACGAATTTTTTCGCTATCTTACGAATAAAAACTATTCGCCTCTTATCTGCTGTTCATCTGATTTTTGAAAAACCGGCCCTTAGTCTAATATATACAATATATTTTCATCACATCTATTACTGTCACCGCTAGATCCATTTACTTCCTCGCAGAAGTACCGTTTTAATTTGATGCCCGTTTTTACTTCTAAAAAAGGCAATAATAATTTTGGCACTATGTGGTAATCTTTCTTCATTTGAACATTGGATTTACTTAGTTGAAGGTAAAAAAGAATTGAAAAATTTTTCCATACACTGCGCAACACGTAATAAATGAGATCTTGATAACTTTTTTCGTTAATATGCGGTCACTAAATCCTTTTTTCTCTATTTGGTCCAGGACCATGATTGTTCTTGCTATAAAATGCAAAAAACGCTTTTCTCATTCATATGACGCTCATCCAGGTAGCACTGGAGTTCACATTTTCCAACGGCATCAAATAGGCCATATTTTCATCACTAAACCTTTGTTAAGGCTTAATGAGAAAAATTATAATTTTCCGATGTTGTCGACAAAAGTTAACTACAGTTCTATGTGAATAATATTCACTTAAAATTGCTTTCTCTGCACTTTAATGCTAGAATAACTCGTGTTGCATACCTGATAGAGAAAAATGGTTGACGGACTCGGATTCAGACGACCAAATTAACCAAAAAAAAATTCTCGGGATTCAAAAAAAAAAAATATTGTATCTCAATTTGTTGCAAGGTATTATGGGTGATCACCAGGGACTTTTAAATATTTCACCATCATTAAGTACAAGTTGTGGAAAAGAAGTTCATTAAAATAATTTCACCAAATCTGAAATCTACTTTTTTCTTTGTTTTTCAGACAGCTACTACAATCGCAATATACCTCATTGTTCTACTGCAATTTAAACTCAGCATCGTTTCCGAAAAAGAACATAGATCTTCAGCTTCGAAACATCTTAAGAACTTCGAACATTTTTAGTTTGAACTTTTGGCAGCATTCTGCATAACCATGGCAATAGTTTTGAATTGATTTGCGAAACTAACATTTATATACACATTAGTAGTTACACGTATCACTTAAGCATTACAACAGCACCATTTAAAAAAAAAAAATCCGGCAACGCTCATATTTATGTGAATATAAAAAAATGTCGCTGTTAAATCTTATCTGTTTACACCAGCTGAAAGAGATTAACATAGCAATTGACACTCGACGAACAAATAAGTAAAATAAAAAAATGTCCATATGTTTTGCTTAACAATATTAAAATAAAAAAATATCAAGTCCTAAGTTTTCTATTTGATTATAAGTGTCCGTACACAAATCTCGTAATTGATTTTTTGAAGTTTTTGACTCCTGCCACCACAACAAATATCATGTGATAGATCCGCCATTCCACGGGGATGGACGGGAGATGTCGTTGAGATATAATGATAGGAAGTGTTGATTTAGAGGTATGAATCGCGATATTATTTTTTCTTTTTAAGGAGTATATTTTTAGAGTAACAAACGATATAATAGCCTACATACAAACCTATAATGAAGCCTGTGTTCCGAAAAATCGGTTTCAAAAGTTTGGAATGGACGGGACACAAAAAATGTATTGCTTTTTGGAGAAAATGTTGATGTAATATTTCTACAAAATGACTTAAATAGGGTTAACAAAAAAATATATACTTATTCTGGATTCTTCATATTTTCAAGAAATGTCAAAAATTTTTTGGATCATTGTTATCAAATTAATTATGCACAAAATTTTGTGGGATGGATGGGACAAAATTTTAACAGAAAATTATTGTAGCTAAATTTATTTATAAATCCATGGCTTACAAAAATGTAATATTTGGATTGCTTGGATTCAATTTTGGGAAATGTATCAATAGTAGACTGAAATTTTTTTTGTTTAAACCCCATATAATATCAAAGAGGGTGTCAAATAAGCTGATAATTTCTTAAATTTTTTATTTATTTATTTATTAAATTCGGTCTACAGATTAACAATCTTACAAACTAAAATAAGAACCTGCCATACTAAAGTATGTTAATTAAAAAATTCAAATAAATTAAGTTTAAACCGATACAAGCTTACATTAAAATCCAAGAACTGACAGTTTTTATTACATACACGAATGCATCTTGCAATAGCTTCATTTAATGAATAATTTGTCCTATGAGTCTGATCCTCTAATAATCTATAATTTCTTAGATTTCTAGTAGGGACATGAGTAACAAATAAACTAGAAATTTCTCAGCAATTAATTCTATTATTTAACACATTTAAGACGAATAATAACGAACAAATTGTACGCCTATCTTTCAATGACTGAAGCCCAAGTAGTTTACGCCTAGCATCATATGAAGGTAAAACATTTTGCCAACGTAATTTACTTATTGCATACCTAGTAAAGCGTTTTTGTACTCTTTCTATTTTATTAGAATGCTTGGCGTAAAATGGATTTCATATAAAAGAGCAATATTCCAGTATACTACGAACCAAAGTCACATATAAAACTTTGATCGTATATGGATCTTTAAAACACGCAAAATTCCTTTATATGAAACCTAACATAGCAAACGATTTGGAAACCAAATAGTCATTATGACTTTAAAAGCTAAAACTCACATCAAATATAAATCCTAGACCTTTGAATTCTATTTTACGGGCTAGCTAATTATTATTGATTGAATAATCAAAAGTTACGGGAGTAGCACATTTAAAGAATGACACTGTACAACACTTATTGATATTTAAACAAAAATTATTGGAAAAACACCACTCAGATAAATTATTTAAATCGTTTTGTAACAGTAAGCAATCAGACATAGAAGATACTTTTAAGAAAAACTTAACATCATCAGCGAACATCAAACATTTTGACGATTTAATCACATTAGACAAATCATTGATAAAAATTAAAAACAAAAGGGGACCACAATGTGTACCTTGAAGAATACCAGATGATGCATTTATAACAATGTCAGAAACAACAGAATCAATTTTAACATTTAATTTACGGTTCGTTAAATAGCTCTCAAAAAATTTTAACAGACACTCAGATAACCCATAGTTCTTAAGTTTGTACAATAAAATTGAATGGTTAACTTTATCGAACGCCTTAGAAAAATCTGTGTACACAACATCCAATTGAGTATGATCATTCAATGCCATAACAATATTTTTGGATAGTAGAGCCAAGTTAGTACAAGTAGATCTCCTTGTAAAAACCCATGTTGAGCTGCACAAATTTCTATGCTTATATAATCAAAAAGTTTATTTTTAATTATTTGGTCAAAAAGCTTAGCAAAAGTTGATTGTTTGACAATGGCTCCATAGTAACTTACATCACAGCGATCACCAAACTTAAATATTGGTATCACAAAAGAATTTTTCCAAATTTCGAGAAATTTACCATTCTTTAAGCACAAGGCATTAATAGCAGAAAAAACATAATTTTCTGTTACTATGAAGTTCTCTACAGATCCTAATCTTGATTCAATATTAATATGGTCTAACGATGTTAAGCTATCACAGGTTTCATAAACACCTTTAAAAAATTTAGCAAATAAATTACAAGACTCCAAAGTGTTATTAGATTGCATACCATCGAACCTTAAACTAGCAGGGAACCCATTGGTTTTACGCTTAGCATTAATAAAATGCCAAAAGCATTTTGGATTGGATTTAAGATGAGATTCAGTCATTGAGATATATTTATTATAGGACAATTTATAAGGAAAATTTGAAGGTCATTTAGAGATTACGCAACTTTGTTTTATGAAAAACCTTAGCTTAATGCGGTTTTTATTTTATAAATGTTGTTTGCAAAACACAATCCTGATTCAAACAGTTTAAATGGTTTTAAGTCTTCGGTCCACAATTCAGCATATATTGCATCTTCAGAGCTAAAATAGTTTTGTCTTTAGAAGATTCTTCAATGATGTCTTTCATTTTCAATGCTTTCGGTGCTGCTAAGGTTGCGATCCAATTTACATAGTGTTCAGAATTTTCATCAAATGTGTTTCCATGCTGAAGGTTACCTAAAAGCCTTGAAAATGAATCAACAATGTTGTTCTTTCCTTTTTGATAAATTATGTTGTATTGATACGATTGCAGCCGTAGGACCCGTCGTTCAATTCTGGCACATGGCTTTGATCTTGTTCCAAAAATTACCTCCAATGGCCTGTGATCAGTAATGAGTTCGAATTCTCTTCCATATAAGTAATAGTGAAATCTCTCTACTCCCCAAATGAGTTCTAATGTTTCTTTCTCAGTTTGACAATAACGTTTTTATTTGCAAAAGAGATCACCTGTGGGCCATTGTGGTTATGCTGAAGCAGAACTGCACCTAATCCGACTGGACTCGAATCTGTGAATAATTGTGTTCGGTCCGCCAAACCATAGTAACCTACAACTACGTCACTAGATATTAATTGTTTAATTTATTAAATGCATTTTGCTGTACAGTTATAAATTTAAAGTATACACTTTTCTTCGTCAAGCTCATAAAGGTTCAGAAATCGTGACCACATCAGGTAAAAACTATCCGATATAAGTTACTAGGCCTAAAAAAATGTGAATCTCTTCAGCGCATTGAGGTTCACGGAACTCTGTGATATCCGATAGTTTACTTTATGTAGGTGCAATACCCTTTTCCGACAGAAAGTTACTTAAGAATTCAACTTATTTTGCATCGTAAATACATCTTGCAAAATTTTGCATGGCACTATTCTCCTCCAAAATAGTTGTTACTTTTGTTACCCTTTTTTATACCCTACACCCAGGGTATATTCACTTTGTCCTTCCGTTTGTAACGCAGAGAAGGAGGCGTGGCAGATATAGAAAAGTATATATATTCTTGATCAGCGTCACCTCCTGAGTCGATATAGCCATGTCCGTCTGTCTGGCTGGCTGGCTGGCTGGGTGGCTGGCTGTGTGTTGAAATACACTTTTTGGGAAAACTGAGCAAGGTAATTCAATGATATTTGGTACACCGCCTTCGTCGCCAAAGTTAGTTTGGGGGATTGAAAATGAGCGAAATCGGTCAACGGACACGCCTACCGCCCATACAAAAAATATATTCACAATGCAATTTTAGGAGTGTTTTTCACAACAGTGCAACCAAAATACGCATAAATACTAAAAATTGTAAGTGCAAGCTCTGAGAAAAAACTGAGCGAATTCGGACAAGAGGGCGTGGCACCTCCCATATTAGCAAATGCTTAAAAACGCTATACTGAAAGCGTTTTTTGAGATATTCGAACCAAATTTTACTGAGACACTACGAATCATAAATGAAAGCTCTCAACAAAAATTGGGTGAAATTGGACAAGGGGGCGTGGTACTTCCCACATAAGCAAAAGTTTCAAAATGCTATACTGAAACAGTTTTTTGAGATAATCCAACTAAACTTCACTCAAATGCTAAATACTATAAATGCACGCTCTAAGCTAAAACTAAACGAACTCGGACAAGAGGGCGTGGCACCTCCTATATAAGCAAAAGCTTCAAAACGCTTTACTGAAAAAGTTTTTCACTCAGACACTAAAAACTATAAATGCAAGCTCTGAACAAAAACTGGGTGAACTCGGACAAGAGGGCGTAGCACCTCCCATATGAGCTTAATTTGAAAAATACTGCAGTGTAGGGTATTAAATGTTTGGCTAGGCCAAATTTTACACCCTTACTAGTTTTTAGTTGTAGTTGATTTTCACCAATCACCAGAATATCGTCAATAAAGATGAGGCAGTCTTCCCAACTACTTAGCATTTGATCCATGATTCGCTGGAAGATCTGTGGCACACATGTTATGCCGAACATTAGCGTAGTATATCGATAAAGCCTTTTTGTGGTTATGAAAGTTGTAATTTCTCTTGATTTTTCCGAAATTTCTACCTGATGAAAGGCTTGATTAATGTCAAGTTTTGTGAACAGTTTTGCTTTCCCAATATACGGCAAAAAATTTCTCATCGTTGGTAATGGGTAATTTTCACGCTGGACGGACTCATTTGCCCGCCATGTCAATGCAAATACGGATGTTGCCACCACCATCTTTCGAAATAACTACCATGGGCGAAATAAAATTTTATGGACCGCTGATCTTTTCTATGATGCCCTGCTTGAATAGTTCATAAATTTTTTTATCCACTGCTTGTTTTAAACGGTACTGTAATTCGTCGACATGATTGTATGACCGGTCACACATATTTTCCGTGCGTTTTTCTTCATTGGTCTTATTGACTTCACAACCTGGTTTCAGGATTTTTAATCCTTTAGCTGTGTCACGGCCAACTAAAAATTCACCTTTTTGTTCCATTACATAAAATTTAGCCTTGCTCAAAAGAACAAAAATAGCGGTTTGGTTTGCATGGAATTGAAATCGGCGATAACTCGGAAAATAAGGATCTAATTGGAAAAGTTAAAATGTAGGGATTATTGAGGAAAGTCATGGCTTTTTATGACGGTAACAAATATTAAATACATTGTTTGCTGTGAGTGTTATATTTTTTCAAATATGCCTCAAAAAAGCATTTTTTTCACTTTTAAGCAAGGATATTTGGAAAAAAAAAGTCAATCCTGACAAACAAATTATACCTAAGGTATCGCATGACCTTGGTAAATCTGAATTTACTAACAAAACTATGGCTGCAGAAACACACATTTTTTTGTCGCCCTGTGCAATCAACAAAACAATGACATTAAAAGAAAACAAATCAACAAAACACCACAAACGTGGCAACATAGATCTAGTGTCTTTAGTCACCTTTTGAAATCATCCACTCAGTGAATTTGTCACAACATTGCTTGTGGCAATTGAAGAAGAAGAAGCTCATACCGCAATTGTACAGGAACATAGTCCTTTGCTAATGGTTCTCGTTGATTTTCTGCTTCCAGTTCCGGTATTTTTGTATAAATTTCTTGGACCTTTCTCCCAACGAAATGTAACAGCATCGACAGTTTCCTTTCGTCATCTAGAATTCCCCTAGCATTCATGCAGAATTCAAATTACTGTAGCTAATTTTCCGCTATTATCCATATATTGTGTGAAGTCAAATGATGGAACTGTCAATCCCATACATTTTCTAAACAATTCTTGATTAAAATTTCCCGGTTCGGCTTAACTACTAGCTGTTCTATTTATTAATTTTTCCTTTCATTTAACGATCGAAAATTTCATCTCATTAGGCCTGTGCCAATCGAAAACATTTCACTCACCAATACACATTCTGAAGTTCTGTATACAATTTTTGAAGCATATGAGGTGAAATTGTTGAGTCAAAATTTATACTAGCCCATGGTTGAATTACCCTGGTTGCAGCGATAACAAATGATGCTTCTTGTTTATGCGAACACGCATAATCCCCAAAATGAGGGATAAATTCCCCGTAGTTGGCAACGCGATTCCATTGCTAAACAAACAATGCCCCACAGTTGATATCTGTCAAAGTTTTTCCTATTTTCCTTTCCTTTCGTCATTCGTTTTTTCTAATCGAGCACAATCAGCAGCATTTAATAAAAGGTTAATCAATTTTTAAGAAAAGAGTAATTTTTATAAAATTTCGAGTAACTTCGCATTGTAACCTGAAAGTGTTAAATAAAATTTATAGTGAACTACAGTAAATTGTGGTTATTTATCGGTTTTTTTCTTCACACCAAAATTGAGGGAAAAGTTGACTACGGTGACTGCATTCAACGACAGCACATTGAAGCGCCGAGCCTCCGCAGAGTATTCCTCATTACAAGGAAGGACAACAGGGAATAGTTCAGCATCCTGAGCGTCAGCAACTACACTTTAGCAGCTTCATAAAACATCGTAGCCGAGAGTCAAGGTAACCTCCTTTTTCACTTTTCCACATTTTCCTCGTGTACAAAAAGAGCTCTGATTCCTGGACAAGTTAGTCAAGCCAGCGATCAGAACATTTGGTCCTTCAAACCTCTTTTGAAACTCAGCACCTACTTATTTCTTTAAAAAAATCTCATAATTGCTGAAAAATTTTCTCAAAAAAGAAAGCCGCCATTTTTTAACCTCAATTCAAAGTTGTAACCGCGTGATTTCTCAAACCACATTTTTTTTCTCGTTCATTTGCATAAAGGGAGATTCAATTCGCATGTAATTTTTAACCTCAATTTAAGGTTAAAACCGCGTGATTTCTCAAACCTCACTTTTTTTTTTTTTTTGCTCAGTAACACGAAGTTTTGGATGTTCGTTTTTTACCTGTTTCTCAATTCCGTTGTTTGCTAAGAAGTTTTTTTGGAAATTACGTTTTGTCGTCAAGGGGCTTTCGTGATTTTTGTTGGTTTTTTTGCAACTACATCGTGAATTTTTGCAGTTTCTTTTTTGTTTTTTGTTACGAGTACATAAGCCCTGTTAACAAAAATGGAACAAAAAGTAATAACGATCAATCGCTATAGAGTAGCCATCACAAATTTCTCCGTTAATACTCGTAAAGTTGCAAAAACCAAACAAACACTTGGTTATTTAACATCACGAAAAGCTTTACTTGAGCAATATTGGGAAAATTATGGCTCCATGTACAATGAAATAATAAGCTCAGATCACACTGAGCCAGCGATTAAAAACTTTTTAGAAAAGGACACTTATGATGAAATCGAAGGGTCATACTCAGAAGCTATGGGTGAGCTTTCTGATTGGATTGAAAGTCTAGTAGGCTCAAATAGTCGGACAACAAGGGCAAACTTATACCAGGTTGAGTCAGATGAACAAAATTCCTCAATTCATGTTCCTCCATGCGATACCCAAGTTTTTACCGGGGATTACGTTTCGTGGCCGACCTTTCGTGATATGTACACGGCAATTTATGTGAAAAATTCTCGTTTATCTCAAGTCGAGAAATTGTATCATCTTCTGAAAAAAACGACAGGCGAAGCTCATGAAATTGTAAAAAAGGTGCCTCTGACAAACGAGGGTTTCGACATAGCGTGGGAAAATTTAACGTCTCAATATGAGAATAAACGAATCTTAATTAACCAACAATTAAGAATACTTTTCAATCTCCCTAACTGTGCTCATGAAACGGGAGCTGAGATTAAAAACCTACAACGCGAGATTAATAATTGCATTTCAGCACTGCAATTATACAAAATAGACATTGCTAATTGGGATGCGATTTTCGTATACCAATGCTCAGTGCGTCTGCCTGAGCATACTCTCTCCTTATGGGAACAGTCGATATCCCAGTCAACAGAAATGCCAAAGTGGCAAGATTTTGATAATTTTTTGACAGACAGATTTCGAACTCTAGAAACTGTCTCTGATATTAAAACACCCGTTTTACATCAGTCCAACAAATCGCAACCAATTACGCATAAACCACAAAAGGCAATCCGTTCTTTTCTCAATAATATTGAAAGATTTCAATGCAAGCTTTGCAGAGAATCTCATCCACTTCGCTTATGTAGCCAATTTTTAAAACTCAGTACTCCTGATCGATTTACTTTAGTTAAAAAATTCATCTGTTGTATTAACTGCTTAGCATATACACACGAATTAAAAGACTGTACCAGCTCGTATACTTGTTCGAAATGCAAAAAGCAGCACAATACTCTTCTGCACAGAGAAATCACTCACACGAATCAACACTTCAAAACTCAAAATATTCAGGCAAAACCTCAATATCAGAGAAAAAATGATAGCCAAAATCGGTCTTCCTTAACATATGCTTCAACCATACAGTCCACATCGCAGGATCCGACTACGTCGGATAACAATGACAATTCTTCAGTTTCGAGCCCACAAGACAAAATTAACACGTGTTTTACCACAGCCACAAAAAAAGTGCTACTCGGCACAGCCTTAGTTGACATTTACCACTCAGGATCAACATTCAAAGCGCGCGCTTTGATCGATCCAGCGTCTGAATGCTCGTTCATATCGGAACGCATACAACGCACTTTGAAACTGCCTACAAAATCAATTTCAGCTCAAGTATCCGGGCTCAATGGAGCTATAAGTTCAAATCCTACTATGATGTCTTCATTTTTCATTGGCTCCCCTCAGTTCAGAGAAATTCCAGTCGAGGTGATGGCACTTGTTGTGCCGAAAGTGACAGAAAATTTACCTTCAGTTACTTTTGACATTTCCCAATTTTCTGAAATGCCAGCATTTACGTTTGCTGATCCAAATTTCAATAGAAATTCAACGATAGATGTCCTCATTGGCGGTGATATATACCCCTTAATACTCCTTGGAGGAGTTCAAAAAAATATTTTTGGAACTTTAGTTGCCCAAGAGACAATTTTCGGCTGGATCCTCACAGGACCAGTACCTATCCAGCAAGACACAAATAGTCAGGCAAAAGTCGTTTCTCATTTCACTGAAATTTCTTTAAATGAACAACTCAAAAAATTTTGGGAAATTGAGGAAGTTCCTCAGAAACCAGTTGCCTCCAAGGCAGATGAAATATGCGAGGAAATTTATAATAAAACCACTAAGAGAAATTCTGATGGGCGATATACTGTCGACTTACCCTTTACGTTAGGGTTTCCAAACTCACAATGTCTTGGACAATCAAAATTTATAGCTCGAAGCCAGTTCCTCCGTAACGAGAAAAGTCTTCTCAAAAAACCTGAGCTTAAAATTCAGTATGATAACGCCATACTAGAATATTTGGAACTTGACCATATGGTGAAAATAGAACCTCAAAATTTTCAACTTGCCTCTTCGTATTATCTCCCTCACCATGCTGTACTCAAGCCAGAGAGTGTGAGCACTAAAATGAGAATTGTATTCAATGCTTCTTGCCCTTCTTCGAATTCGAAAAGTTTGAACGATATTTTATATACTGGACCAGTGCTCCAAAGTGACCTGGTCACACTTATACTCAAATGGAGATTTTTTAAATTTGTCTTCAACGCAGACATCCAGAAGATGTATAGGCAGATTTTGGTGAATCCAAACCACACATCCTTTCAGAGGATTATTTTTCGATCATCTCCAGAAGATGAGCTAAGTGAATTCGAATTGAAAACCGTGACGTTCGGGGTGAATTGCGCGCCATACCTCGCAATTCGAACTCTTTTGAAGCTTGCCGACGATGAGGAATGCAATTTCCCACTAGGTTCAAAAATTTTGCGTGAGTTCATGTACGTAGACGATGTCTTGGCAGGTGCTCACGATATTGCTTCAGCTAAAGAACACCGTGTCCAACTAAATGACATTTTGCTCAGTGCGGGGTTTGAGTTACGAAAATGGACTTCGAACTCACAAGAACTACTCGCTGACCTTCCTCAAAATTATTTGCTTAACGCAGAATTTCTCCTTTTAGAGGATAAAAGCCTAGCTAAAACTCTAGGGGTACGCTGGAACGCAAAATATGATTATTTTTATTTCAATGTTCAGCCACTCGAATTAAAATTAAATTACACCAAGAGAGAAGTTTTGTCGACAATTGCAAAGTTGTTCGATCCCGCAGGCTGGCTTTCTCCAATTATAGTCAAAGCGAAAATCATCATGCAACAACTCTGGCTGGAGAAAACGGACTGGGATGACAGCATTAAAATTCAATCTCTCCAAAAATGGCGTACATTTGTAGAAAACTACGACAAAGTAAATGACATAACATTGCCTAGATGGGTAAACTTCTCCCCCATGAGCAAAATAGAGTTTCACGCTTTCTCAGATGCTTCTGAGAAGGCATATGCAGCGGCAATTTATGTACGCGTAAATTCTCAGGGTCAGATTTTTACAAACTTACTTGTCTCAAAAACAAAAGTCGCTCCTGTTAAGACCATTTCATTGCCCAGACTGGAACTTTGCGGAGCAGTTCTGTTGGCTAAATTACTCAATTCTGTGGTCCCAAAACTAAATTTGAATAGCTCCTCTATATATAAGTGGACAGACTCTACAATCGTGCTATCGTGGCTGCAAAAACCGCCGTGCACTTGGAAGACCTTTGTTGCCAACAGGGTCTCTACTATTATCGATAAAATCGGCCTCAATAATTGGTCCCATGTAGACTCCCGAGAAAACCCTGCCGATCTCGCAACCCGGGGGGTAGATCCTGCGGACCTTAAGGAAAATGAATTATGGTGGAAAGGACCTTCATGGCTCAAACTTTCAAAGTCGCAATGGCCACAAAGCGCATCCTCAGTACAGCCTGACACTATGCTGGAAATAAAACCAATTAAAACCTTTTTTACGAGCTCGGCGTTGAGCGAAGAAGTACTAGAACGATTTTCGTCACTTCCAAAAGCTTTGCGTGTAATCGCATATATCTTTCGATTTTTTTATCACTCTAAGAAACTTTCTAACCCAAATTATGTTTGCCATTCCGAGAAGATTTCCTCAGAAGAAATCAAATTCGTCAAGATGCGACTCATTACAATTTCTCAACAAGCGCACTTCCCAAAAGAATACCAAAGTCTCCTCAAAATAGAGCCAATCGGTTCCAAAAGTCAGCTGTTGATATTAACACCCTTTTTGGATAAGGATAATGTTCTGCGAGCAAATGGGCGCTTAGCATCGTCTCCAGCTCTACATTACAGCGAACGACATCCTATCATTCTCGCTTACCATAGCCGTTTCGCTCGTCTGTTAGTCGAATATCTTCACCAGTACTCCATTCATGGCGAAAATCAATTAATTCTCAGATTAGTCCGTCGTGAATTTTGGGTCCTCAAATTAAAAAACCTCATTAAAACAACAATCAATAATTGCAAAGTCTGTGTCATCGCTAAAAAACGATACCTCGGGCAACTGATGGCAGCCTTACCCCCAGAACGTGTCACTGTGTCGCGCCCTTTCACGAATACTGGCGTCGACTTTGCAGGCCCTTTCGAAATAAAAAGCTTCACTGGAAGATATTGCAAAATTACAAAAGGCTACGTATGTCTTTTTGTGTGCTTCTCGACCAAGGCGATCCATCTCGAGGCTGTTAGTGAGTTATCATCGTTGGCGTTTTTAGCAGCTTTGGCTAGATTCGTTGCTCGAAGAGGGTGTCCAGACAAGATTTTCTCTGACAATGGTACGAACTTCGTTGGCGCAGCAGGAGTACTCAAAAAAGACTTGAAACAATTCGTTCAAACAGTGCGTGATGACTCAGTTGCCAAGTATGGACTACATAATCTGTCCTGGCATTTTATTCCGGCGGCCGCCCCTCATATGGGGGGTTTGTGGGAAGCGGGCGTAAAATCTTTTAAACAACACTTTCGAAAAGTAGCAGGTCAAATGAAATATACGTTTGAGGAGTTCGCTACGTTGCTTGCGCGAATAGAGGCATGCCTTAACTCCAGACCTCTCAATTCCGCATCTGAAAATGTAGCTGATCTCGCTGTTCTCACGCCAGGCCATTTTCTGATAGGTGCACCTTTACTATCTACCGCAGAACCGGAAAATGTCAATCACTCAATTAGCATTTCGAATCGGTGGAAAAAAGTTCAAGCCATGGCTCATGAAACCTGTCGCAGATGGAAGGAGGAATACTTAAAGGAGTTGCACAAGCGCAACAAATGGCAAACCTCAGCTCATGATGTAAAAATTGGTGATCTTGTTGTCGTCCGACAGGAGCAACTCTGCCCAACCGATTGGAGACTTGGCCGTATCACAAAGATCTACTATGGTCGTGATGGACGAGTTCGTGTAGCTGATCTCAAAACCCAACTAGGGGAAATAACGCGTCCCATACATAAACTAGTCGCGATTCCACAATAACTTCCGAATTTCTTTTTCCACTTAGCTCGTTCTATGCCCGCTTTCTTACACGTTTTTCTCCATTGCTGACTTCCTCCTAATATATATCCCTGTTTGCGAAATCATTTGTCTTTCTGTAGATTTTTTCAACTACTTATTGGACTATCTGTCTTTTTTTTAGCAGCATGACGTCACGTTCTGGTGGCCGGTTCAACTTTGATTGTGTGGTCTGCACCGACAACCACGGTCTAAGACATTGCCCGAAGTTTCTGACAATGTCTGTTGAACGGAGAGTGGCACTAGTAAGAAGACATCATTTATGCCGCAACTGCCTGGCGCACTCACACAACACCGATCGTTGCACGAGTGTACAAGTGTGTCATCGTTGCCGTTCTCATCACCACACTTTACTCCATCAATCATTGAGCGTGCAGTCAATTGAAGAGCGACCATCAGCAGACAGCATGATTTTGTCAATGACGGCGCTAGTTCGGGTCCGTGTGAACGATGAATATGTGAAATTGCGAGTCTTGCTCAATCCAAAGCAGCATCGCTCGTTCATCCTTTATGATGCGGCAAAGGAAATCAAAGCAACTTTATTTTATCAAGCCGCCAAAACGTTACCGACTTGCCACGTCCAACTGCTGTCACGCGTTACATCGCTCTCAATAACTTGCTGTTTAACTGTCATAAAAGGGGAATTCGACCGTTATCCGCTTCACAAGGCAGACCCAACCCCAGTCGCCATTTTTTATCCGGACATGTTTAAGGCGGATCCTTATTTTTGCAAACCACTGCGGGTAGACGTCGTTCTCGGGGCTAACTACTACTCGAAGGTTATCAAGAACGTCAATCAACAAGTGCGTGGAGCCCCTGATGCTCAATCCACCATATTTGGATGGGTGTTTCACGGTGACTGCCCGCGAGCGGACTAATTGTCACTTATCTTTTGTATCATACGATCCCCATAAGCAATCAAGTTTTTGAATTTTTTTTTATATATACATTCATATATACGAGTACAAAATCAAACCATATATTAATTTCATTGAGAAAACTTTCTTAACTTCTTTAAGAAAAAATCATAAATCTTTGTTAAAAATTTGTTAAGATATTCTATACCTAAGCTTTAGGTAAAAATGTTAAAAACTTAATTTCATGCCAATGAAGGCCTTCTATTTTTTTTTCACTACTTTTTCTTAAAATTTAACTGTAAGTTTCTTTACCGAACATTTCTCCTCCTAATTGTAATTTAAATCGCTATATCTGAACATATCATAAGTCCAAAGGTTTTGCATATTTTTAAGAAAATCATTATTTCAATTTCGTTCTTAAAAAACAAGAGAAAAAAAACCATGTTCGCGATTTCAGTTTTTTTATATATTTGTAAAAATTCGCAAATCCATGCATTTATTTGTAAAAAACTATTTCTCAATTCCATTCTTATTTGTTTTAAGAAAATCACCTTTCTCAGTTTCATACATTTGTAAAAAAAATCATTTTTTTCCCCCCAATTTCATTTTTAAAAAATATTGTACCTCAAAAACATTGAGAAGCATTTTTTAACAAATAATTTCATGCCACTGAAGGCTTTATCTTTCATTATATCTAGCAAAACTGCTACCTTATCGATATGTAGCATTTATATCTTTTCTATTAATTGTAACTTATAAATTTAAAGTTCTTATCTCATATATTCTAATTATCGTTTACATTTACTCTTTCTATTTAAACTCAATATTGAAGTCGTGTAAGATATACCATACGTTGTATTATAAAAACAAATCATGTTCATTAAAATCTTCTTAAAAATTATCTTAACATTATTGCTGCTCCACTCAATTCAATTTTCATTCAAAATATTCAAACCAGTAAAGAAAAGGAAATTTTTTATGTAGAACTTTGACAAGCAATGGAGTTGCGTGTCCAACTGCGGGAATTTGTTTGATTCTCATTTAAAATCTAATTTCCGCTAAACATGCCGAACTCTCTTGCAGATACTGCAAGGCGGGCGGTATGTTTATGCGAACACGCATAATCCCCAAAATGAGGGATAAATTCCCCGTAGTTGGCAACGCGATTCCATTGCTAAACAAACAATGCCCCACAGTTGATATCTGTCAAAGTTTTTCCTATTTTCCTTTCCTTTCGTCATTCGTTTTTTCTAATCGAGCACAATCAGCAGCATTTAATAAAAGGTTAATCAATTTTTAAGAAAAGAGTAATTTTTATAAAATTTCGAGTAACTTCGCATTGTAACCTGAAAGTGTTAAATAAAATTTATAGTGAACTACAGTAAATTGTGGTTATTTATCGGTTTTTTTCTTCACACCAAAATTGAGGGAAAAGTTGACTACGGTGACTGCATTCAACGACAGCACATTGAAGCGCCGAGCCTCCGCAGAGTATTCCTCATTACAAGGAAGGACAACAGGGAATAGTTCAGCATCCTGAGCGTCAGCAACTACACTTTAGCAGCTTCATAAAACATCGTAGCCGAGAGTCAAGGTAACCTCCTTTTTCACTTTTCCACATTTTCCTCGTGTACAAAAAGAGCTCTGATTCCTGGACAAGTTAGTCAAGCCAGCGATCAGAACACTTCTTTTCATAATTTTTTAAACTACGAAAATGTTAAAATAAGTAACCAAAACAAAACAAAAATTGACAATTGAAATATAAATACAAATTATTCGAACATAAAAATTTTCAATTTTATTGTGTGAATATAGTTAAAAATGCCATTTTCGTGCTACATTTGTCGCACGATCGCTTCAAAAGAAAATGTGTCCATGTTTTGTGTTCCTGACAATGAATTTAGGCGTTGACGCTGGACTGAAGCTTGCGGATTCACTTTCTGTTGTAAAAAAATCGTTGCCGCTAAAGTAAACTTGGTCCAATTGTTGGTGAAGCAAAATTGAGTCTTGATGTACGTTGTCTGGTGCTGGTGTAGTCGCTGCAGGAGCTAGTGGTACAGCTATTGGTGCACATGGAATATCAAGATGCTGAAAGTGATGTCGCTGAAGATGACAATAATCGATTTCCATTTGCGCATCTAAATAGAAAACAATAATTTAGGAGCTATTTACGATGATAAATAAAAACCTTACGTGCTTTTCTGCTTTCCTGAATATTAAAACTCTAAAAATTTACGAACCAATTGAATTCAAAATTTTCAAATAACTTCTTTCTTTGTTTTGGTTTTAGTCTTTTGACAGATAGGAAGGCAAGTTGCAGGGTTCCATTTTTTTATTTTGACAGCTTGCCATAACCATTGTTATTGAACCATGTACTAGCCCAGAGGCTACTAGCCCAGGAAAATTTTAAAATTTCTGCGAAAAAATTCCAAGTGAGTTTTTTTCACCGGAATTATATTTATTTATGCATGGCTAATAATATGTAAAAAGTTCATTGAAGTCCATTGTGCGCATAAAAAGTTATTCAGGCTCAAAGGTCGCTAAAATCAGTTTTTGCAAATATCTCGCTAACGCAAACTTTTACAGAAAAATTTTTCTCCACTATTTTGTAACACAGGAAATTTCCTATGTAAAAAATGTATTCGTTTAGCTTATAGTTTAGGAGATAACCCAATTTAAAAAGTTGTGTACAATTTTTATATGTAAATGCTACGTATAAGTTCATATTAAAATATCTAACTTTTAAAATTGCGAATACTCCGTTTAAAAGATAATTGGATTCGCTACACAGTGTTATAAATTTTTCTTTGGAGGACTCATGGTCTAAGGAATATTCTCTGAAACGGTAATTCATGCGATCAAAAGCAATAGCATCAATTTTGTAGAGCATTACAAGATCTATAAAAAATAAGCCACATGTGTACACATTGAAGTAACCGTTTAGAAGTTATTCAATAAAAACAGGTTTTTTTGACATTTAAAGGTTTTTTTTTAATATCTTCTAAACGGTTTCTTCAATGTGTACACATATGGCTTATTTGTTATAGATCTTGTAATGCTCTACAAAATTGATGCTGTTGCTTTTTATCGTATGACTAACCGTTTCAGAGATATCCTTCAAAAACCAGTATTTTCAAAACCTTAACGAATGTTGAAGAATATCTTTTAGACCATGAGCACCAAAAAAATTTAAAACGGTGTATAGAGAATTCAATTATCTTTTGAAAAATTTTAAAAATTTTTTTGTACGACTGCTCGTTAAAAAGTATTCGCAATTTTAAAAGTAAGATCTTTTAATATGAACTTATACGTAGCATTTACATATAAAAACTGTGCACAACTTTTTAAATTGGGTTAACTCCTAAACTATAAGCTTCACGAAAACATATTTTACATCTTTACATAGGAAATTTCCTCTGTTACAAAATTGTGGAGAACAATTTTTCTGTAAATGTTTGCCTTAGCGAGATATTTGCAAAAAACTGATTTTAGCGACCTTTGAGCCTGAATAACTTTTTATGCGCACAACGGACTTCAATGGACTTTTATCACATTATTCATCATGCTTTAATAAAGACAATTCCGGTGAAAAAAATGCACTTGGAATTATTTCGCACAGTAGCTATTTCTTCGTCTAATTTTCCTGGGCTATACGGAAAATTTTGACAATCGAAATTGAAAACAAATAAATTTAAAAATTCAAATTTTTGTTTAAAAAATATATATTTATTTATTCTGAGCTGACTGCACGTGCTGCCGCACAGCTGCCATTTAATATTGAACGGAATTCTTTAGAGGAAGTGCTAGTGGCAGAAGAGAAAAGTATTTTGGAAATGAAATCCGAAGCGCACGTGCAGTTGTAGTTGCTGCTGTTGTTGCCTTTACTGCTCTTTCTGCTGATGCACTTTCCGCTGACGATGGCGATGATGATTTGGATTTGGAAAGTGAACCATAGAGTTGTGATGGATTTCGATGTTTTTTGGTTAGGAATTTCGAGCTACAGTGGCTCAGAGCTTATTAAAACACTGTATCTTTAAAACTAATTCATATATTATCAAATTTTAAATGCAGGCTTAGACGGGAATGTCTATTGTTCATAATAAGCAAAAGAAAATCCATATTATTTGATTCCGAGACGCTTAAGGCGGAAAAAACCGACCGAGCGGGAGAAATTCAAGTCACAGCTTATTTCGTGCAGATGCTTATTTTCCCTTTGGAGCCAGCGTTTCGCGTTATTTAATGAGAATTTCTTTTTCTGTGTTCTCTGTGTGGTATTCTCAACCAGATGCAGCCAATTTTTAGTTTGATCATGTACATGTGAGGGTAAAAAAGTGCATTTTGCAGAAATGGGTCGTCCAGCAACAAAAATCGGTGATAACTCATTTTAAGAACGACAAATCTATGCGCTAAGCTTCTTAATATGTTAGTTTGAGTCCCACACACAAAGCAAAGCACAATTGAAAGCGTCGTTCATGCAAATCGGGTCCAACATTAGGGTTAAAGTGCGTCAAACAACAATTTTAGTCAAGCTGACGATTCATTTATGGTCCACAAAATCAATACTAACCCACATTATTCGCTCCAAAAACCGTCTGGGATATACATCAAGAACTAAGTAACTCGTACAGTGTGAAAACTGGCGGCTGCATGTCCCGAGACCACAATTTTAAAGCCTAAGAAGCCCTTCATAAACAAAAGAAGCCAGAATAGCCTACATTATTTTTGATATCGAGCTCAGTATTAGCACGCCCACATAGGTTAGGACTTTTAAAGCAACGTCATAATCATGGACAAGTCTAAATTTAACATATTTGAACCTGATGACATGACATACTTATGGCGGAAACGTAATATTGAGCCGAATCGCAAAACCAAGTAGACTTTTTTGAATTTTTTTTGCTTATGAAGGACTACTTGGGCTTTGAAGCTGTGGTCTCGGGACACGCAGCCGCCAGTTTTTGCACTGTACGAGTTACTTAGTTCTTGATGTATATTCCAGACGGTTTTTGGAGCCAATAATGTGGGTTAGTATTGATTTTGTGGACCATAAATGAATCCTCAGCGGGATTAAAATTGTAGTTTGACGCACTTTTACCCTAATTTTGGACCCGATTTGCATGAACTAAGCTTTCAATTGTGCTTTGCATTGCAGGTGGGACTCAAACTAACACATTAAGAAGATTAGCGCATAGATTGGCCGTTCTTAAAATAGGGTATCACCGATTTTCGTTGCTGGACGACCCATTTCTGCAAAATGCACTTTTTTACCCTCACATGTACATGATCAAACTAAAAATTGGCTGCATCTAGTTGAGAATACCACACAGAGAACATAGAAAAAGAAATTCTCATTAAATAACGCGAAACGCTGGCTCCAAAGGGAAAATAAGCATCTGCACGAAATAAGCTGTGACTTGAATTTTTCCTGCACGGTCGGTTTTTTCCGCCTTAAGCGTCTCGAAATCAAATTTTGTGGATTTTCTTTTACTTATTATGAACAATAGACATTCTTGTCTAAGCCTGCATTTAAAATTTGATAATATATGTATTAGTTTTAAAGATACAGTGTTTTAAAGTTAAAATAAAATTACTGCACGAAATAAGCTGTGAGCCACTGTACATATATTTGTGTATGTGTGTGGCACAAATGTATGAAATTTGGTTGCTTGGTTTTGGGTGTCTTTTGGTTTTTTTTTTTTTTGCTTTTTGTTTTTTTTTCATAAAAAGGTCTGTGTCGCATCAGTCGTTGGTGCGTCTGTGCAAAATGCACTTTTTTACCCTCACATGTACATGATCAAACTAAAAATTGGCTGCATCTGGTTGAGAATACCACACAGAGAACATAGAAAAAGAAATTCT
The DNA here is from genome assembly GCA_951812925.1 of Calliopum simillimum. NCBI lineage: Eukaryota > Metazoa > Arthropoda > Insecta > Diptera > Lauxaniidae > Calliopum > Calliopum simillimum. Next base: position 77,166,452 of record OX638368.1, on the reverse strand, counting down.
CATTAAATAACGCGAAACGCTGGCTCCAAAGGGAAAATAAGCATCTGCACGAAATAAGCTGCGGCTTGAATTTCTCCTGCTCGGTCGGTTTTTTCCGCCTTAAGCGTCTCGAAATTAAATTTTGTGGATTTTCTTTTACTTATTATGAACAATAGACATTTTTGTCCAAGCCTGCATTTAAAATTTGATAATATACGTATTACTTTTAAAGATACAGTGTTTTAAAGTTAAAAAAAGATAACTGCGCGAAATAAGCTGTGAGCCACTGTATATGCTCGCCGCACTCGTCAAAAGAAATCAAAAAGAAAAGAAAAAAAAAACAAAATGAACGGCATACTTTGTGTTGCGTCTTATGATCGCTATTGTGAATTTGCCCAGAATAAAGTAAAATAAAAAGAAACGAAATTTGAGAAAAAAAAAAGAATAAGGCAGCTCATAGAACATACGCAAGGGGGCAGGGAGTGGGCAGCTGCACCCCCCCCCAAGCTCTAGCTTTAGAGTTGCAAATATATCATATTCATTCATTTTTATAGTAATTTTTACAACTTTTCATATTAAAGCCAAATAAAACACTAGTTTTTGAACAATAGTTTATACAAATACATTTTTTTGTATCTTTACTATTCTTTTTATTTATTGAATTGCAAACAATTTGATAGTAAAATCTGATAATATTTTAAAAAGTTATTAAGGTTTCACTGAAGTAGGACTATTCGTTTTTTTATCGAAAAAAAAAAACAGATACAAAAAAATGGTTTTTGCTCATAACTTCTTTTTCTTCTCAGAAGGGATACCCAAAGTTGCTTAAAACTAAAAAAAAAACTTGCAAAAAATGCTGCGTTAAAAAATTTAAAATTTTTTGTGCAGATAGTATAGATAATATCCGGTTCCAAAAGTCGATCTTTTTATGTTTTTCAATTACGTGGTCGGAAAAGCGCTCGTTTACTCAAAAGGAAGTGTTGCGTATTAGACGCGATTTCAAGCTTTTTACTATTTAAATTTATTTTCTTTTAATTTACTAGATTTAAATTAACGATTGAATTTCTTTTCTTTTTTATTTTCAAAATAGAATTTTTTGTTAGACAGTGTAAACTTCTTATTTTTTTATGCATTTGCAAAACAATAACTGTTCATTAAAATCTTTTGCTCTTTTTATTTTCTTATGTTTAACTGTTTCAGAAATTGGAGCATATGTAATGACTTGCTATTACAGATTTTTAGAACCAGTAAATTAGTGTTCGCTTAGCATTTAAATAATCGTGTTCGAAATAAAATTTATTTGAAGTTTAGCCACGCGTTTTATTTTTCAAGGTTTTTTGATTTTGATTTTATACTTCGGGGACGTAAGAACTATTACGCCCTTACATTTTGGTGCCGAAACCAGGGACAACGGTCCTTTAGATTTTGATATTAAATTTAATATAATTTAATTAAGCGTCATTGGAAGCAAAAGCGGACATAGGTTCATATAATTTGTGTTAAACTTCATTGGAAGTTAAAACGAAATATAAAAAAAATTAATAAGTTTCTTCGGCTAAGCGAACACCAGTCGCGTATTTAAATTTTAAAATTGATATTTTGTTGTTTCTGAGATCGGCGCTGCAACGTAAGCGCATATTTGACTGATACGGTTGCGTCGACGTAAGCGGCGTAACTCAGCAGAGCCGACAGCAACGTAACACGCAGCGCAACATTGATACAGCAGTGAAGCTTCGCAACATCTGTTAAAATTTATAGTTGCCATAATTCTCATCGCAAGGCTGCCTATAATTGCTTAGCAACATTTGTTTCCGAACCTTAGTTCTCAAATTCGTGGTGAATAATAGAATTTCTATTGGAAAGTGAGAGAGAGTACGTTTTTCAATACTCTGAACATAAAATGGTTTCAGACGACGAAAAAGATGATGCTAAGGCAGAAGCAGAGGTCAAAGCAAAAATGGAGCAAAGGCTAATAGAGCTTAAGTCAGTGAGAGCAACGACCAAAGGCAACATATCGCGAATTAAAAATTTGATTGGAAAAAAAGGGTCTGCTCTACCTGCGGAAGAATTAGAGTGCAGACTTGGAATTTTAGAGTCTTATTGGAAGCAAATATTGAGTGTACAGACGAGTATTGATAAAATTTGCAGTGAAGCTGAGAAAGCGGCCGACGTCATATTCATAGGGGAAGTGGAGGAGATTTATGTCGTTGCTAAATCGCAAATAATGTCATTGACGCCAAATCGACGTTCATCTACATCTGACGTTAGCATGACAGGCAACATGACGTTTGGTCTACCAACTTCACGATTGCGGCGCGAAATTAAAATTCCTAAATTTGATGGGAAATATGCTGAATTTCCTAAATTTATGGCATTATTCAAAAAAATGGTGCATAAAGATGAAACTTTGGATAATTGCGAGCGGTTTCTTATACTCAAAGAAAGTTTAGGTCCAAGGCCACTGGCAGCGATTGCTGATTTCGACGAAACTGATGAAAATTACCAAAAAGCGTTAGATCGTTTGAAAGAATGCTTTGATAAGAAGGCTCTTATGTTTGAGGAGCACATAACTGCGTTATTTGAAATTCAGAAGACAACAAAAGGGTCTGCTGCACATTTACGTAAATTGATTGACACCACAAATGCGCGTTTGAGTGCAATGCTTTCACTTGGAAGCTACGAAAATATTGCTAATGCACTCATAATATATTTAGTGATGTAAAGATTGGATGTTGAATCACAAGCCAAATGGGAAGAAGCCGTTGATTATACGAAATTGTCTTCATGGGAAGACTGTTCAGCGATGTTATCCAGACGATGCCAAACTTTGGAGGCACGCGAGTCAAAATTGGTACGTGTTGATGTCAAGCAGTGTCCGGTACGAGATATCCAACGGGAATCCAAGCCGAAAACTAATTTCGCAAGGCGGAATACATCAACGTCACTTGCTATAGAGCAAGCATATTGCAATATTTGCCACAAAGGTGGTCAGGATATATTTAATAAAGAAAGGACATTGGTCAACACAATATGCTGCGGCAAAATGTTTAACCAGCAATCTTCATCATAATACATTGCTGCATAGGAATGACGACACTGGGTCGACTTCAAAGGAAGTTGAAGACATGCAGGATGCAGAAGACAGTGCAAAGGCTAAAAAACCAGCGTTATGTGCTAATGTGACACCCTCAGAGCCACGAGAAGTGTTATTGGAAACTGCAGTTATAATGCTTAAAGATTATACTGGTCAATATCATCCGGCACGTGCTATTTTGGATTCAGCTTCGCAGGTAAATTTAATGTCTGATTATGTGGCACAAGTTTTAAGGCTGCCAAAATCACAGTGCACACTAGATGTCAATGGTGTTAGTGGCGTTTTTACAAAAATAAATAAAAAAGTTGAAGCAACTATAAAATCGCGCGTCAACGACTTTGAGATGGCACTGCAATTTTATCTTTTGCCGAAAATCACAGGTAGGAAGCCTGATGAATTTGTAGATATTTCGGCTTGGAATATACCAAAAAATTTAGAATTGGCGGATCCACGATTTAATGTTCCAGCACGCATAGATGTTTTGCTTGGTGCGGAAATATTTTTCAATCTACTTTCTGTGGGACAAATTAGGCTCCACAATGATTTGCCGCGATTGCAAAAAACTACGCTTGGTTGGGTGGTGTCTGGTGGAACAAAAGTGAACGACGCAAACTGTAGAGAAGCTGAAAGTTTAGTGAGCAGTCTATTGACAGAAGAAGATGCAGACGCTCATCTCAACAGTTTAGTGGAGCGGTTCTGGGAGAGCGAGCAGATTCCATTGAAAACAAGTTTCTTAACCAACGAAGAAGTAGAATGTGAACGTATATTTTTGGAAAGCGTATACAGATATGAATGCGGTAAATTTGTCGTGAAAATTCCATTTAAAGAGAATGTCAACGAGCTAGGGGATTCGTTTTATACTGCACAGCGGCGTTTTTTGGCGTTATAGCGTAGTCTAAGCAAAGATCCAGAGTTGCAAAAGTCATATGCCGAGTTCATGAACGAATTCTTGGAACTTGGACACATGTCAAAGGTAGAATCAGGGGATGTTGGGCGATTAAAATATTTTTCACCACATCAAGCAGTAATACGACCAGATTCTACGAGTACGAAGTTGCGAGTGGTTTTTGACTGCAGCTGTAAAACAAGCAGTGGTTTATCGCTCAATGACGTGATGATAAAAGGTCCAATAGTACACGATGATTTGCTCTCTATTGTGCTCCGTTTTCGCTGCCATCGATTTGCGCTTACTGCGGACGTGATGAAAATGTATCGGCAGGCGTGGGTTACATATGAAGATACGGCTTATCAAGCAATTTTATGGAGGTCTTCCAGCGAGGCTGAGCTTGAAGCGTACCTATTGAAGACGATCACATATGGGACTACAGCAGCGCCCTACTTAGCAACGCGTTGCTTAAAAAAACTAGGTGAAGACAACGCAAATACATTTCCATTGGGTTCTGTGAAGGTGCAGACCGATTTCTACATGAATGACTTCATCAGCGGAGCAGACACAGAAGAAGAATTGTTTCAATTATATAATGAAGTGTCACAGCTGACAAATTCTGCACATTTCAAATTAAGGAAATGGTATTCAAATAATGAAAACTTTTTAAGGCAAGTACCTGAAGCGAAAAAGGAGAAAACTCTACGTGTGAATGAAGCTGAAATTATCAAAACGCTAGGTATTATTTGGGAGCCAGCTTTGGATCAATTTAGGTATGTTTGGCCAGAAATATCAAACAACAAAACTGTTACCAAGAGGACCGTATTGGCGGAAATGTCTACACTTTTTGACCCTCTTGGACTTGTGAATCAAGTCATCGTGAAGGCGAAAAGCTTTATGCAGGACCTGTGGATCCAAAAGGTGACTTGGGATGAATCCTTACCGATGCATCTTCATAGCCAATGGAAAGAGCTTCGCAGCAAGCTAAAAGAGGTACCAAATGTTCATGTTCCGCGCTATATTTTGAATGAGAAAGGCTGTGCTAGGGTAGAAGTTCATGGATTTGCCGATGCGTCGGAGCGAGCCTACGGATGCTGTATCTACGTACGTTCGATTGATAATGAGAATGGCGTTACCGTTCAACTTTGGAGTGGAAAATCAAGGATTGCACCCCTAAAAACTAAATCTTTGCCAAGATTAGAGCTAATGGCTGCTCATTTGCTTTCAACACTGGTGATGAAAATGCAGAATAATTTTCCAATTAAAATTGATGGGCTGTACTTATGGAGTGACTCGCAGATAATACTTCACTGGTTAAGTGCACATCCGTCAACATGGACAACATTTGTGTCCAACAGAGTGGCTTCAATACAAGAGTCAACTAATGCAGCCATTTGGAGACATGTGCCGTCTCGTTTAAATCCCGCAGATATTATTTCAAGAGGTGCGTATATTGACGAATTATTAAACTCTTTTTAGTTCTCAGGTCCACCGTTTTTATTGGAAACGATTGAAAAATGGCCTGTGAATAAAGCTCAAAATAAGTCTGAAGACATCAATGAAGTGCGGCGGAAAATCGTTACAACGTTAGTGGTGGATAAGGAAAATAACCATTTCGTCACCTGGCTAGAAGGGCGAAGTGACTTCGATAAGACGCGAAAAAGTGTAGCACGTCTGCTCTGTGTTGCACGACGAATAAAAGGTTCGCATGGCGAATTGCCGATCTTCACCACAAAGATGTTAGACGAGGCCACTATACGAATAATATTTTGCATGCAGCAGCATTTCTTTGCAACCGAATACAACATGTTAAAAACAAAAGGCGAAGTACATCATTCTAGCAAGTTAAAAGGCTTAAGCGTTTACATTGAGAGCTACTATGGTGTTGACATTTTATGCGTGGGTGGTCGCTTGAAGAATGCTGAATTGCCATATGACGTAAAACATCCGATACTGCTGCATGGTGAAAGTAAGTTTGTTCGCTGCTACGTAAGATATTTGCATGAGACAAATATGCATGTTGGTACGCAATCTTTGATGGCAATAATTCGACAGCGTTTTTGGATCGTGCATGCAAAAAAGATGGTGCGATCAGTGACAACGCGGTGTCTGCGATGCTTTAAATGTCGACCTCACCTGAAGCATCAAGTCATGGGAAACTTGCCGATTGAAAGAGTCAACATTGCTAAACCTTTTACGTCGAAAGGTGTAGATTTCTGTGGCCCAGTGACGACAACAGTGAAGCAGAGAGGTGTGCGTACTTTTAAAAGCTATATAGCTGTCTTCGTTTGCTTCGCAACTAAGGCTGTGCATATGGAGGTAGTATCTGACCTGTCCTCGCAAGCATTCATCGCTGCACTGAAGAGATTTATAGCGCGATGTGCGCAACTGTTTTGCGATAATGGCACCAATTTTGTGGGTGCCCGCCGGGAACTAAAAGAGTTCCGGGAAGCATTTTACGAGCAACAAACTCAAGGTATAATTTCACAACATTGTGTTGCTAATAATATCGATTTTCGTCATATACCACCGCGCTCCCCCCACTTTGGTGGACTGTGGGAGGCGGCAGTAAAATCTGCAAAATATCACTTAACACGCAGTCTAGGCGAGTCTTTTTTGACATTTGAAGAGCTGTGTACGGTTGTTGCTGAAATTGAGGCGACATTAAATTCACGCCCCTTAACGATGATGTCAACTGATCCGAACGATGAATCTGTTATAATACCCGCTCACTTTTTAACTGGCGGGCCACTTGTCGGTATTACAGAGCCAACTGTTGAAAATGAAAAGATGACTCTTTTAAATCGCTGGCTACGTCTCCGAGTTATTCAGCAGCATTTCTGGACTCGATGGTCGAAGGAATATTTGCACGAGTTGCAGCGAAAAGCAAAGTGGACGACAAAGAGGCGTAACTTTAAAGAAGGCGACTTGGTATTGGTGTAAGAGGACAATTTGCCGCCCAAACAATGGCTATTGGGAAGAATAACGAAGGCTATAGCAGATTCAGCAGGTCAGGTACGTGTGGTCGACATTAAAACAAAGAAGGGGTGTATTCGACGTGCAGTTCACAAAGTTGCCCCAATTCCAGTGCCGAATGAAGATGGTTGATGAATCAGCAGATACATCAAGCTTTTTACTATTTAAATTTATTTTCTTTTAATTTACTAGATTTAAATTAACGATTGAATTTCTTTTCTTTTTTATTTGCAAAATAGAATTTTTTGTTAGACAGTGTAAACTTCTTATTTTTTTTATGCATTTGCAAAACATTAACTGTTCATTAAATTCTTTTGCTCTTTTTATTTTCTTATGTTTAACTGTTTCAGAAATTTGAGCATATGTAATGACTTGCTATTACAGATTTTTAGAACCAGTAAATTAGTGTTCGCTTAGCATTTAAATAATCGTGTTCGAAATAAAATTTATTTGAAGTTTAGCCACGCGTTTTATTTTTCAAGGTTTTTTGATTTTGATTTTATACTTTGGGGACGTAAAAACTATTACGCCTTTACAGGAAGGCTCTTACGAAAAAAGTGTATAAGGCTTAAAATGCTTAAAATCGTTCAAAGTATAAAACTATTTTATAAATTTTTTCAGACCTTTTTAATTTTTCAAAAATTGGTCAAAGAAAAAAAAAAAAATTTCAAAAAACTCTAAAAAAATTCACACGTGTACTTCGTACGATTCTAAGATTTTAGTTATTGGTACATTTAAAAGAAGCGTAAGAATTATTCTTTAAAATAGTGTATAAAAAATTCGATCAAAATTGGGTTTCTCGAAATATTTTTTTCTAAAATTAGAGCTACAACCTCGAAAATCGAAAGTGTCGAATAAATCTAGAACGGCCCCTAGGAAAAAAACAAATAAATGAGTCAGCGACCTCAAATTAGCTTAGAAAATATGGTTGGCAAAATGTTACACACACAAATAAATAATTTTTGATGTAGTGTGATATTTATGTTGGAGCAAAATATAACTTGTTCTAATAATTATATTTTTTTAATATGAAGGGGGCGAAAGATCTGCTCACAGGGAGGCTTTGAAATGTTTGTCAGTTACGAAAAAGATTGTGAGCAGAACAAACGTTTCTGACTTTTAAAAAAATATTAAATTATATTTTATAAAAAAAAGCAAATAGAATATTGAAGAAATTAAACATTCTATCATCAGAAATGGGATAGTGAACGCGTTTCAAGCCTGTAAAACAAAAATTTTCGCGTGGCGGAACAGGATACGGATTCCGGAAATTTCGTGAAGGATCGATTGAACGAAACAAGAGTGAGCTCTAAGTCTGCTACTAATGTAAAAAATAAAACACTTTACTTTAAATTTAATCCCCGGTGTCTAGTGACGGGCTCAGCGGATGATTTAATACTACTTTTCTTTAAGCATAAATTCTTACATTAGATTATGTTAATATTTTAAAATGAAGGTTAACGAAAGTTACAAAGGTGTATGTGTATGTTTTAACAAAAGAGAGTAATGAGAATTCATATAAAAGAAAATAAACTGTTAATTCAAATCATTAGTGCATATTTAGTTTTGACTATTAGACAAATAAACGGATTAATTTTCTTCATCCTCGGCCCCGGCAATAGAGCTTGCAATTTCCAATGGAAACAATAGTTGTATTGGTCTCTTCAGAATTTTCTGGTTTTGAAGCCGTATATCACATGCTCTGACTCGCCCGTCTCGCCCTTGGTATGTTGTGTGCACAGCTAATTTCCAGAGCAATCGAGGTTTGTTATCTTCGTGGACTAGCACGACATCGCCAACTTTGATCCTACGGATTGGTCCAGATTTGTTATGATGTATAGAACGAAGTTGATTTAAGTACTCCTCGTGCCATCGCTTCATGTAACGCTTCATCAAGGCTTGGCGCAACTGCCAAAATTGACCAACTTTTAAAATCTGCTTTAATGAGAATAGAATTACAATTAATTAAAAAATGTGCTGGAGTTAATTTCTCCAGGTCATTATGGTCGCTGCTGACGTAAGTAAAAGGCCTCGCATTTATAACGCTTTCAACCTCTGTGAGCAAAGTTGACAACTCATCAGTTGTCAATCGTGCTTTTCCAATTGCGGCTTTTGATGAATCTTTGACGCTTCTCACAAGCCGTTCCCAAAAACCGCCCTACCATGCCGCTCGTTCTGGTATATATTTCCATGTAATACCTTGGTGTGCTGCTAGCTGCTGCAATTCGCTTTTCTTTGTTAGTTCTTCCAATTTTCTAAGTTCCAGGTCAGTCCTCTTAAATGTTTTTGCGTTATCGGAAATTATAGTTGATGGTACTCCACGACGTGCAATAAATCTACGTAACGCATCGATGCAGCTTTTCACAGTCATGTCCGTCACCAACTCTAGATGTACTGCGCGTATTGCTGCACATGTAAACAGCATTATGTAAACTTTTCGCTGGCCATCCCCATCATTAGACTTAACGTAGAGTGGCCCCGCAAAATCAACGCCTTTCGTTTCAAAAGGCCTTGTTGTCGCTACTCTTTGCATTGGTAGTACCATCCATGGCTCGGTTGCGCTTTTGCCATGTAGTCGCTTGCAAGTTACGCATCGATTTAACATGTTTTTAATCAGCTGCCGTCCTTGTGGTATCCAAAATTTTTTCCGAAGCTGCGTCATCACTGCGTTTACACCACCATGCAAAGTAGATTGGTGTGCCTCTAATACTATCAATTCACTGTAACGAGAACGCTTTGGCAAAATTATAGGATTAGTTACCATATTACCAAATCCAGTTGGCAGCAAACGGCTTCTCATCCTCAGGATACCATCGCAAAGTTCTGGATTCAATTGACAGATTTTTGAATTTGGTGCGACTGTAGAACCCATTGCAAGAGATTTGATTTCCCTATCGTAGCTGCATTTTTGACTATATTAAATCCAGTAGGAGCTCGCTTCTTGTAGCTCCTGAAAATTCACTTCGTCCACATCGTCGATGATTTTTATTTTACGCTCTGCATTCACTGATCTCCTTCTCAAGTTCCTAATAAATCGTAACACATACGAAGTTACACGTAGCAGCCGCTTAATTCCGCTGAAGTTGTTCAAATGTAAAATTGGTTCAAATAATTCTTCACGTGCGTCCTCCTTTTCATTCGCTAACAGAGCTGTTGTTACTTCTACATCGAATTTAACAGGCCAGTTACGTTCAGCTCCTGCAAGCCATGGTGGACCAAATTTCCACAAGTCTGATTCTGCAAGCACCTTTGCTTTGACGCCCCTAGTTAGAAGATCTGCAGGGTTGCTTTTGCCTTCACAATGTCTCCAATCGTAGATGTTTGTTAGTTTGTTGATTTCATCAACTCTCGCCTTAACATAAGGTTGCTTTGCATTGCCGCTAATCCAGTTAAGGGCTATTGACGAATCGCTCCACAAAAATATTTTACTTATTTTAAAATCGAGTGAATTATATAAAATATCTTTTAATCTCGCTGCCATTAAAGCAGCCGTAAGTTCCAATTTTGGCAAGCTCAATTCGTTAGTTTTTATAACGTTTTTCTTCGAAGATTTTTCAATTGGAGCCACTCTGTTTTTTGAACATATTAAATTTATATTTATGATACCGCTCGCTGAAGTTTGCCGAATGTACGCCACCGCTCCATAGGCCTTTGGGCTAGCATCAGCGAAGATGTGTAACTCACTAATTGATTCGCTTGATAACGATAAGCACCGCTGAATATTAAACTCACCAAGAAAATGTAATTCCTCTTGCCAAGTCTGAAAGTTTGACAACACATCACTATCTAACGATTTATCCCAGTCCACGTTCAGTGCCCAAACATCTTGCAATATTATTTTAATCCTTACTGTGAGCGGACCTAAAATTCCTAACGGATCATAAATTCTGGCCATGGCTTTCATGACGTTCCGCTTCGTTCCTCTCAGTGACTGAATATACTCGATGCAGTTCGCTAAGTCGACGCCAATGTTATCGCTGACCGTACACCAATTAATACCAAGTACTTTTCGCACTGATGAATTGTGCTGTGTTTCTTCGGAAAAGCATTTTTTTAAATCGATGTCATTCGAATTCCATTTGCGTAGATTAAATTTTGCAGCACTCATTATAGTGGTTGATTTTTCATATAAAGTTATAGCTGATTCTCGATTTGGCTCGCTAAGCACCAAATCATCGACATAAAACGATCTTTATAATTTTTCACATAAATCGTCATAATAATATCTGCTGTTGTCCAAATGTTTTCGTATGGTAGCCGCAAGCAAAAAAGGGCTTGACGCTACGCCAAAAGTTACTCTCGCCATACGAAACTCTGCTACTGGTGGAATATTCTCATTTATCCGTGGCATACTCTCGTACCATAAAAATCGATGGGAGTCGCGCTCATTTTCGGCGAGTGAAATCTGCAAAAACGCCTTTTCTATGTCAGCTATAATTGCAATTTTATTTGATCGAAATCGAATCAACGTAGAAAATAAGTCCGCTATAAGATTGTCACCTGCATTTAAATGGTCGCTCAACGATAATGCACCTGCTTCGCTTGATGACGCGTCGAAGACTATCCTCATTTTTGTTGTTAATTTCTCATCTCGGTAAACTGGTTTGTGCGGCATGTAATAAGCTTTTTCGTTACTCGATATGTTTAAAACTTTTTCTGCAATTCCATTTTTTATTAAGCTGCGAATTCCGTCGTCGTACTCTGCAAGTTTTTCTCGGTTTTTCAATATAGTCCAAGAGCCAGCGCTTAAAAACAACTTTGCGTTTCTAAAAGCTGAATTTTTTACAGTTGGTTATAGTAATTGTGTACATCAATAATCTGTCGGTCAGTCAAGCGAACTGTAGAACAGGCGGCTGCTATATGGCCTCAAACATGTAAAATTTCGATTTTTCTGCAATCAATTTCTAAAAGCTGAAACTTCTTATACACGTTATATAATGCATACAAATAACATTTTTGTCGGTCAGTCAGTTGAACGTTAGAACGGGGCTAGTCAGCACGCCCCAATATATGTGCAATAAATGAATTGAGTCAAAATTATTTCTAAAAGCTGAAATTTTTTTTAGGGGTACTTTATTGTATATTAACCACAAATAAAGCAGTCAGTCAGCTATATTGTAGAACAATCTCCGTCAGCAAGCTCAACAAAGCAAAAAAAATGGTTACTAAAAGCTGAAAATTTTTTTAGGGCTAAAAAAAAAAATGGTTTCTAACCATTTTTTTTGCTTTGTTGAGCTTGCTGACGGAGATTGTTCTACAATATAGCTGACTGACTGCTTTATTTGTGGTTAATATACAATAAAGTACCCCTAAAAAAAATTTCAGCTTTTAGAAATAATTTTGACTCGATTCATTTATTGCACATATATTGGGGCGTGCTGACTAGCCCCGTTCTAACGTTCAACTGACTGACCGACAAAAATGTTATTTGTATGCATTATATAACGTGTATAAGAAGTTTCAGCTTTTAGAAATTGATTGCAGAAAAATCGAAATTTTACATGTTTGAGGCCATATAGCAGCCGCCTGTTCTACAGTTCGCTTGACTGACCGACAGATTATTGACGTACACAATTACTATAACCAACTGTAAAAAATTCAGCTTTTAGAAACGCAAAGTTGTTTTTAAGCGCTGGCTCTCCGGCTAATAGACGAACTGTCAACCCACGAAGACGATTGAACGCCACCTGTTTATTATCACTTAGCTCGTTTCTGTTTACTTTTCACGGCAAATTTACAACGTAGCGGCCATTCTCTCTTCGTATATCCTTAACTAATTTTTCTATTAATTTTTCATTGCTAATTGGACAACTATTAATACCAATTGACTCTAACGTCCAAAACCTTGAAATATCGAACGCATTTTCATTGCTTTCTAATACGTAAAAAAAAATTCTGTAAAATCATCATGCTCATACCGACCTTGCAATGTCCATCCGAAAAATGTTTTCACTGCCACTAAGTTTTCCGCTATAATTTTGCTTTCATTCGTATTAAACTGCCAGTAGTAATCTTGACCGATCAAAAGATTAATTCTATCCAGTACTTTTTCTCCAGAAATTTTGTTGTCCGCTAATTCCAACTGCAAATGATTTAATTTGTTGTTTTTTATTTTTGGTACAGGTAGTACATCGGCACAAATCGTCGGCACAACGATCGCTGTTATTGAAAATGTTTTTTCATTGTACTGACTTTTCACGCAAAGCTCTACACATTCAAATTGGGTTGGCCGCTGATTTTTATTTTTACCACCAAACGCAACAATTCGCATTTTTCTTACACCACAAATCGACAATTTTATTCCTGCTTTAAGCTTCTCGCTGATATAAGTTCGCTGACTACCATTGTCGATTATTAATCTTGACAGAACACCTTCGCTGCTGCCGACGTCACTAATTACAGCTTTTGCTGTTTGTAGAAAAATATCTGTCTGTCCTGCTTCTATTGTGTTTAAAGTCGCTGTCGTTGACTTTGACGTTGACGGTCTCTCTTCTTATGCCCTTTTTACTTCAAAATTGTCATTCCCATTTCGCTCTTTCTTTTTCTCAAAATTTTCGTCTTGTCTTTTATCAATATGTCTCTCGCACATCGAAGAGAGGTGCCTACCAGAACATGCTTCGCATTTGATCCACTGTGCTTTGCAGAATTTCAAACTGTGGTTTTTATTAGTGCATCGGAAGCATCTTCCCTCTCGCTGCAGCACTTGTTTTCTTTGAGCTATACTCATTGAGCTTTTGCAATTTTTGGTTGAGTGAGAGTTATTTTTGCAGAAAACACATTGCTGGCCGACGCTGTTATTATAAGTAAAAAGTGCAGTCGCTGTACCTGTTGCCCTTTCTGAATCTCTCTTAGGATTTCGCTCTTCGTATTTTTTATCGCTTTCTGACAATTGCGATTTTTCTAACGCCTCTAATTCAATTTTGATAAATTCGAGCAAATTTTTTAAGTGCTCATCGCTTTGCCCATGTATTGCAGTGCTGTTTGTGTCCGCAGATATTGTTGCGGAGAGTGAACCTTTTCCAGTTGATCTGTGGTATTGTATTCGCATACTCACTGGAATCGACTTTAACAAAACCGACTTTACCATGATGTCGTATTAAGACGGAGCAATTTGTAATGCCGTTAGAGTTCTCATCGTGGCGCTCACCTCGTTGTACAGAAATCGAAGGCCACGTACATCATTAGCTGATTGTACCGTTTTAAGGTTTATAAGTTTTTGTAAAAAATTTTCCACAATTTTTTCGCTATTGCCATACTCTTCTAGCAAAAGAGAAATGGCCTCGTTGTAGCACGCTTCTGTTGGCGCAAATTTCGCTATTGATGCAGCTGCATTTCCAATCAATGCCTCGCTTAAATAATTAAATTTTGTCGCTACAGAAATTTTTTGATTTTCGTGAACTGCCCGCTTAAATTGTTCCCAGAAAGGGAGCCAATTTTAAAATTTTCTATCAAATTTTTTCAATTCGAACGCTTTCAATTTACCGCCATTTTGATCGCGATACACCTCAACTTGTCTCGTGCTTAAATTTTCATCCGATGATGAGGCAGTAGCCTCCGCTGACCTAAAGTGTGCACTTAAAATATATTCCTACTGCACTATTGTGGTCACTGCCTTATCATCGTATTCTATGATACTTTCGCATTCTTTTTGAAGATCTTCCTGCTTGATATTCTTACGAACCGCTTCATCCGCTTGCTTTAAATTATTGTGTGCATTTTTTAAACGCTGAATGAACACCGATATTTTTGATTCTGCAGTCGCGGCATCACTTACTTCGCTAAAACCTATAGTCTCAAAAGTTTTGAGATAATCGGAAACCGTGTTGCATAATTTCGTGACCTGTGCCCGACATGCAGACCGCTGTGTTAACTCCATTTTAAATAGTAAATATAATTAGTTAATCGAATTTCGTATCTTTTATTATACCACGCTTATTCCGTATTAAATTTACCGCTCGCTAAAAATTCTAAACTTTGGTCGAAATTTGCCCGTCCCGGGTTTCGGCACCATGTAAAAAATAAAACACTTTACTTTAAATTTAATCCCCGGTGTCTAGAGACGGGTTCCGCGGATGATTTAATACTACTTTTCTTTAAGCATAAATTCTTACATTAGATTATGTTAATATTTTAAAATGAAGGTTAACGAAAGTTACAAAGGTGTATGTGTATGTTTTAACAAAAGAGAATAATGAGAATTCATATAAAAGAAAATAAACTGTTAATTCAAATCATTAGTGCATATTTAGTTTTGACTATTAGACAAATAACCGGATTAATTTTCTTCAACTAATGTGTCAAATGAAAATTTTGTATGAGCGTTACACAAAATTTTGGAATCGTCTCAACGTAAGCAAACGTGCAAAGAGCTAGTTGGTTTCCCATGTTTTGATCCAGACAATTCTCGCAATGATATTCATAAATGGTGCGCAGATGTTGATGCAAGAGTGGAGCGTGACGGTTTACAAAATCTTGACATTATTCCCAGGATTCAAGTTTCCTTGCAAGGTAGAGCAAAATTATGGTACGATAAATATGGGTACCAGTATTACAGTTGGGCAGATTTACGCGCTTCTTTAAATCATGCGTTTTCGAGTGGCACAGATATTGTAGTGCAACTACGGAGAGTTGCATATTCTGAAAGCAGTGAATTCGTTTCATATACTGACTTCGTAATGGAAAAAGTTTCGCAAATTAATAGACTACCTTTTGATCAGAGCTGGGCGATAAGGATTACATGTGTAATTGATTGCGTATAGGATTACGATTGCAGTAATCCTTAAAAACAAAAAAAGACGATTAGGATTACAGTAATCGTTCATCGAACGAGCTAAGATTACGATTACAGTAATCGTAATTTCGATATTTTTAAAATTACGATTACAGTAATCGTAATTTCGATATTTTAAAAATTACGATTACTGTAATCGATATTTTAAAAATTACGATTACTGTAATCGTAATCTTAACTCGATCGATGAACGATTACTGTAATCCTAATCGTCTTTTTTTGTTTTTAAGGAAATTTTTTATGTAAGGATTTTTGGAATAATCGTTAAACAAGTAATTCTAGAAATATATCAAATTAAAACGCGATTTCAGTAGAAAGATTATTCTCTTTCGCTGGCATGATAAATAGTCCCCGTCGGCATGCTCTTTCTGACTTTTCATTTGAAAAATTAGTATTGCTAAAAGCTAATATTGAGTTTTGTAATTAAATATATGCATGTTTTAAATAGGTTCATGTAAATTATGAATTATTATTACCGGAAAATCAATTTTCTTTATTTCTTTTGTCTTTGTTACTTGCGTTAAAAACTCTTAATGTTTTGTTAATATTGAAGATTTATAATTTTTTCAATGTATACTTTCATTATTTTATTATTGTACAAATATTGTTTTCATTGAAACACATTTTATAACAGTGATTTCTTTTGATATTTAACAAAAGTAATCCTTTGCAACGATTACAGTAATCCTTATTTAAAAAAATCGAAATAAGAATTACAGTAATCGTTCATCGAACGAACTTAAATTACGATTACAGTAATCGTATTTTCACTTTTTTTAAAATTACGATTACTGTAATCGTAATCTTAGCTCGTTCGATGAACGATTACTGTAATCCTAATCGTCTTTTTTTGTTTTTAAGGATCGTTTGCTAACCGTTATCCTTATCGCCCAGCTCTGGTACACATATGGCTTATTTCCACTTGGAATTTTTTCGCACAGAAGCTCTTTTTTCGTCTAATTTTCCTGGGCTAGTAGTCTTACGATTTTTCACAAAATTCGGATGCGGAAAAAATAAGTAGTGTTTGTTGTTTTGTACTATGTGGCAAGCAGTTACTAAAAATTTTTGATTCAAATAGTTATATTTTCAAAAATTACACGTAATATAGCTCTAAATATTAAGAAATAAAAACAACTAAACTTTATATAAAAATATATAACAAACGTGTGTTTGTCGACTTACAACTTTGAAACCGCTTAACCGATCGTTATCATTTTTGCACTATGTATTTGTTTTGCACTGCAGGTGGTTTATAGGTATGCTAAAGACAAAAAAAAACTAGTAAGGGTGGTATCTTTGTCCTGGCCAAAAACTAAATACCCTACACTGCATTTCAAGTATATTATTAAACATTTAGTTGATAAATAGTATGCAATTTCTTGTACATACAAGTTTTTATTAAAATAAATTGTTTTATTCGTCCGTAACTCCTGGAATTGCTTATATGGGAAGTGCCACGCCCTCGTCCCCGAGCTTACCTAGATTTTGCGTAGAGCATGCATTAACTGTTTGAGTGAAATTCGGTTAGGTTTTCTTAAAAAAATCTTTCAGTATAGCATTTTGAAACTTTCGCTTGTATGGAAGATGCCACGCCCTCTAGTCCTACTTCGCCTACCTCAGAGCTTGCCATTAATGTTCTTAGTGTTTGGGTGAAATTTGGTTGGATTATCTCAAAAATCGCTCTCAGTATAATATTTTGAAACTTTTGCTTATTTGGGAGGTGCCACGCCCTCTTTTTCGAGTTCGCCTAGTTTTTTCTCAGAGCTTGTATTTATTGATCTGAGTGTTTGAGTGCAATTTGGTTGGTTTACCACTAAAAACGCTTTCAGTATGAATCTTTTATATTCTGCTATATTCAAAATATAGCAAAAACGGTCTTTTTCCTGGTTTAGGCTATGATATCGCAAAAACCATATAAGATACAACAATTCTAAGGCCGGATTCGGATTCAAAATTGCAAAATACATTCAAAATATTTATTTTTATATATGTTTGTTGCGTTTTTTTCTGAATTTTTTTTATTTTATATGGGATATGTATTTTTTGCGATATTTCTCCGGGATGATCAGCTACGATTTCGGGGTTTGCATTTTTCAGACAACTAATACAAATGAAACCCCATTCACAGATTTTCTCCACATTTCCATCAAACCTATCGACTGTTCAAGAGCACCGTGAGGTGCCACACCCTCTTGTCCTTATAAGCCTAGTTTTTGTTCAGAGTTTGCACTAACTTTTTCTAGTAGGCGTGTCCGTTAACCGATTTTGCTCATGCTCAATCCCCCGAGCTAGCTTTAACGACGGAGGCAGAATACGAAATTTCATTGAATTATGTTGCTCAGTTTTCCCAAAAAATGTATTTCCATCCAGCCTGCCAGCCTGGCAGACGGACATGGCTATATCGACTCAGGAGGTGACGCTGATCAAGAATATATATACTTTTCTATATCTGCCACGCCTCCTTCTCTGCGTTACAAACGGAAGGACAAAGTGGATATACCCTGGGTGTAGAGTATAAAAAAGTTCGAATGACCGCAATATGCAATATTTTTTTTATACCCTACACCCAGGGTATATTCACTTTGTCCTTCCGTTTGTAACGCAGAGAAAGAGGACTGGCAGTTATGGAAAAGTATATATATTCTTGATCAGCGTCACCTCCTGAGTCGATATAGCCATGTCCGTCTGTCTGGCTGGCTGGGTGGCTGGCTGGCTGGGTGTGTGTGGAAATACATTTTTTGAGAAAACTGAGCAACATAATTCAATTAAATTTGGTATTCTGCTTCCGTCGTAAAAGTAAGCTCGGAGGATTGAAAATAAGCGAAATCGGTTAACGGACACGCCTACCACCCATACAAAAAATATTTTCAAAATGCAATAATAAGAGCATTATTTGCAATAACTGAAGCAAAATGCACATAAATACTAGGGAAAGTAAGTATAAGCTCTGAGCAAAAACTAGGCGAATTCGAACTAGAGGGCGTGGCACCTCCCATATAAACAAAAGTTTCAAAATGTTATACGGAAAGCGTGTTTTGAGATAGCCCAACCAAATTATACTCAAACACTCGGATCTATAAATGCAAGCTATACGCAAGATCTAGGTAAACTCGAACAAGAGGGCGTGGCACCTCCCATATAAGCAAAAGTTTCAAAATTATATAATGAAAGTGTTTTTTGAGATAATCTAACCAAATTTCACTCAAACACGAAGAAAATTAATTGTAAACTCTGAGCTTAAAATAGGCAAAGTAGGATTAGAGGGCGTGGCACCTCCCATATAAGCGAAAGTTTTATAATGCTATACTGAAAGATTTTTTTTAAGAAAACCTAACCGAATTTTACTCAAACACTCAGAACAGTAAATGCAAGCTCTACGCAAAATCAAGGTAAGCTCGGAGGCGAAGGCGGGGAACTCCCATATAAGCAATTTGTTCTTATACTCTCCTAATAATATATTTGAAATGCACTGAAGGGTATTTAGTTTTTGGCCAGGCCAAAGATACCACCCTTACTAGTTTTTTATTTATTTGCATGCTGTTTGAATGGCAAATGTTAAAAAAAAAAATATTGCGTACTCTTAGGGGGCGATATTCCTTTTTGAAACATCTTGTTTTTCATATGTTGTACTGAGGTTTTAGATTCGCTATAACTTTTTCAATTTCAACAATTTGAGTAAACTTTGTAGAGATAAGTTTTATGATTTTTTCAATTCTATGTAGTGTTCTTGGCACCTTAGGGTGGTAGAAACTGAGATAATGAGTATAATCAGTCGAAAAAGAAATCTGAGACAAGCATGATATTCGCACTTCTCCAATAGTATTTTTTTTTAAAAAGCCAATAGTACTTTGGGTACTTTTTGTTTTTGCAGCCTTGGATATATGAAATATAGAAAAAAAAAAAAAATTGTGCATAGTGAATTTATTCGCTTCACCCGTGCATTATTCGATGAGAAGGACTGTTTATTTCTATTTAAATATATTATTATATAGCAAGTTTCAAAATCAATTTGTTTCTCAAATTAAATAAGTCTAAATTCAATTGTATTACATAATTGTATTACATAATATATATTATAAAAAATTTAATTATTAACTTGAATAAAGTTGAGGAGTGTTTTTTCAAAAGGGCGTAAAACGACTTCCGACCTCAAATAAACCTAAGAACGCCATTTGCATTACCATGCTAAAATGTATCCTCCAGTTCAAAATTCATCACAAAAAACGAATTTTTCCATTTTTTTCCAAAAAAGTCGCATTTGGGAACAAAAGGGCTTATTTCCATATAATTCATAGAAATTTTTAAAGTTTGATACAAAAAGACGTATTTCGAATAGTCGTTGAAGAAACCCTTAATGTTTTTTATATGCCCCAGGCTGTGTACATATACAGGCTTACATACCATGCCTATAGATAGCAGCTTAAATTTCCAAATGGTGAAATAAGAGTGATTTATAAAAATTTTCAAACAAAAGGGCTTATTTCCAAATGTTTCAGAACAAAAGGGCTTATTTCCAAATGTTTTTTACATTTTGCAATTACCACAAATATTTTAGAATAAAAATGTTAAGAGGATTAGAACCTTTGGTCAACTCACTATAACGCTGGAGACATTAAAAAAAATAAGTTATTGTAAACAGCCCCTAAAAGTTTTTTCTCATTACTGAAAATTTGTTTAAAATGGTTTTATGCCCTTTTGAAAAATCACTCCTCAGTTCATTTTCATAAAAAAAATACTGAAATATTTGATGTCGAAGTTTGGCGAACGTTGCAAATAAATATAAATAAAATGAGGGTTAATGAAAAATCCTTATTTTAAACACTAGTGTATCCTGCACCCAAATCAATAAGTTACAAAGTTATGTTTACTATCTGTGGTTTTTGACAAAACAAGCTAATTCGAAACTGACGAATAGCCAAAAAGCATATTCGAATTTTATATTTATGACTAAAATTATGCAAAAATGTCTTATTTTGACAAAAATATTTTTGTAAAAAGTACTTAGATATTACTCTAATAATTCTTCTTCCAATAGTTGAGTATTTGGTAAATTTGTGTAAACTTGTTCGTAAAATCTCAGTACCAATATCAAAGGTATAACAACAACAATTTGTTTACGTAATTAAGTCTTTAGCTTGTATCAGAGCTGAGCACGTAGATACCGCCAAACGATTTTGACATCTAGTTTTTATCAAGTTTTATTCAGAAAATATTCTCCGCACATTTGCAGAAGAAATCTCAATTAATAAAATTCCCTGTGCAATTCTGTATGCATTTCCATCTTTTCTCTTATATAATTTTTTAATACATGCTACAATAATCCTATATGTCCCATCGAATTTAGAGGCCGAAAAAAAAATGTTTTTTCCTTAAAGTTCTCCCAATGTTAGCTTTTAAACTGGGGGCGGTCATTCGAACTTTTTTTTTTGTGATACTATCTAGTGTATATCTCGTGAAAGAGGAAATTTAAAATAAAGAAACTAATACTAAAGTATGCATGGTTAATAATGTGTAAACAGTCCATTGAAGTCCATTGTGCGCATAAAAAGTTATTCAGGCTTAAAGGTCGCTAAAATCAGTTTTTTTGCTAATATCTCGCCAACGCAAACTTTTACAGAAAAATTTTTAACTTAACGTAACTTAATGTAAAATCAGGCATGGAACAATATTTTAGAACATCTTAACCCATTATATCACGTTTTTAAGGGACTTTTTGACCCCTTTTCCAAAAACTTGTTTATAATGGGTTAAAACAATTTCCAAAAATATTCTACAAAAATTTTACTAGGGGCCACCGGAAAAAAAAAACCGTCCAGACGGTGGTAACCGTCGTTGACTAAATATTTACGCCCGATTTCGTGATATTTTTTGAAAAAAAAAAAAATCAAAAATTCGTTTTTCATGAAATATGAAAATAATGTCGTAGCGCAAAAAAAAAATGTTACCACTGGATTCGTCAGGCAAAATCCTAACAAAATACACATTTCAAATTTTTCTAAGATTTTTATACCCTACACCCAGGGTATATTCACTTTGTCCTTCCGTTTGTAACGCAGAGAAGGAGGCGTGGCAGATATAGAAAAGTATATATATTCTTGATCAGCGTCACCTCCTGAGTCGATATAGCCATGTCCGTCTGTCTGGCTGGCTGGCTGGGTGGCTGGCTGTGTGTTGAAATACACTTTTTGGGAAAACTGAGCAAGGTAATTCAATGAAATTTGGTACACCGCCTTCGTCACCAAAGCTAGCTCGGGGGATTGAAAATGAGCGAAATCGGTCAACGGACACGCATACCGCCCATACAAAAAATATATTCAAAATGCAATTTTAAGAGTATTTTTCACGACAATGCAACCACGATACGCATAAATACAAAAAATTGTAAGCGCATGCTCTGAGAAAAAACTGAGCGAATTCGGACAAGAGGGCGTGGCACCTTCCATATAAGCAAATGCTTAAAAACGCTATACTGAAAGCGTTTTTTGAGATATTCGGACCAAATTTGACTCAGACACTAAAAATCATAAATGAAAGCTCTCAACAAAAATTGGGTGAAATCGGACAAGGGTGCGTGGCACCTCCCACATAAGCAAAAGTTTCAAAATGCTATACTGAAACAGTTTTTTCAGATAATCCAACCAAACTTCACTCAAATACTAAATACTATAAATGCACGCTCTAAGCTAAAACTAGACGAACTCGGCACCTCCTATATAAGCAAAAGCTTCAAACGCTTTACTGAAAAAGTTTTTCACTCAGACACTAAAAACTATAAATGCAAGTTCTGAACAAAAACTGGGTGAACTCGGACAACAGGGCGTAGCACCTCCAATATGAACAAAATTTGAAAAATACTGCAGTGTAGGGTATTTAATGTTTGACCAGGCCAAATTTTACACCCTATGAGGGTGATAAAATAACTAAACATTTTTACTTGTTATGTTTCACTATACTGAATATTATTTTTTTTATATAAATACGTTTTGAGTTTTTAGTTTCTGTTGTCAAAAAAAATTTTCAAAAAATATAAAAAATTGAGATTGAACAAAATTTTTGAATAATAAGCAGCTATAAAAATAAAATTGATAAAAAAATTAAAATTTATTTGGAGTCTTTAATTAAATTATAAAAAGAAAATTTCAACGATATTTATATAATTTTTGCAAAAAAAAAAAAAAAAATTCAACAAACAGGAATTTATAACCAAAAACCAAATCAAGAAAAGAAAAAGCAAACGAAAATCAAAAATTACAAATAAAAAAATCATCAATGGTTTGTTTGCTAATCCGTTGGATTTAAACAGAATTTGGAAGAATTAAACAGAATTTGGAAGAATTAAACAGAATTTGAAAGAATTAATCATAATTTCGAATAAGAATAATATAAATAAGATTGCAGAATCTCAAGGACATCGGAAAAGGACAATTAAAAGGACCAATGATTTAACAATTTTTTTTATAATATAATTTTTTTTTTAAATTACTAAATTAAACTAAAGAAATTTACTTAATTAAAACTTTTAACTTAACTAAAAATTGAAATAAGAAGATAAATCAAATTAATTAAATTAGTTGCTCATTCTAATTTTTATTTTTAAACATTTGATAATTTAGAAAGGTATTTAATAATTAACTTAAAGTTAAATTTGTTCCAAAATAATAACCTTATCAAGGACCTTCAGTCAACAGTCGCCTGCCGGCTTCGAGGGAGATCCGTAAGTCCTTATGTTAATTATTTTTTTTAGTATTCAATTACACATGAAATTTTGATTTTCTTTAAATATTTTTAAATATCAAACACTAAATTAATTAAATCAGTTGCATTTTAAACTCATTTACTTAATTTTTAATTCACTAACACTAACATTTTTAATTTCAATTATTCTTTTAATAAATTAGAACTTTTATAATGAATTTTTAATTAAAAAATCTTTTAATTTATACGAAAGGTGAATTAGGTTGAGGTTGATGAAATTTTATAAAAGCAAATAGAGGTAACTTCTATTAGCAGAAAGAGTGGGTATAGATTGGAGAGATAATCATACCAAATTCATAGTTGCTCATACGTACTGTTTTTTTTTCTTTTTGCTTTTAGTTTTCGATTTCGGTTTTTAATTTATTTAATAAATTTTTCTTGGTATTGCTTTGTTTTTTTTTTACGTTTATAAACCTCTGCATAATTTTATTTTTATGTAGCCGACAAAAATTTTTTGACTAAGAGCAAGGCCCACCCCATTTTCCCTGAGCATGGCTGGGGAGCTAGTATGCAGAGTAGGCTCCAACATAATCTATTCAGTTACTGTCGGTCGTTACAACCCTTACTACTTAGTTTCTGTTCAATTGTGGAGTGCTCAATTTCGACTTTTTTGAGCTGAAAAGTTCACTTAACACCAAAAGTGGACGTCTAATCAGAAAATTAATGGTGCCATTCGATTATACGGGAAAAAATACATAAGAATCCATGTCTTGGATTTCAATTTTCGACCTACTTCGTAGGAGAATTGATTCACTTCGGACCGATGAGCATGCATTTTTGAAAATTTTGAACTTAACGTAACTCAATGTAAAATCAGGCATGGAACAATATTTTAGAACATCTTAACCCATTATATCACGTTTTTAAGGGTATTTTTGACCCCTTTTTCCAAAAACTTGTTTATAATGGGTTAAACAAATTTCCAAAAATATTCTAAAAAAATTTTACTAGGGGCCACCGGAAAAACAAAACCGTCCGGACGGTGGCAACCGTCGTTGACTAAATATTTACGCCCGATTTCGTGATATTTTTTGAAAAAAAAAATCAAAAATTCGTTTTTCATGAAATATGAAAATAATGTAGTAGCGCAAAAAAAAAATGTTACCACTGGATTCGTTAGGAAAAATCCTAACAAAATAGACATTTCAAATTTTTCTAAGATTTTTATACCCTACACCCGTTTGTAACGCAGAGAAGGAGGCGTGGTAGATATAGAAAAGTATATATATTCTTGATCAGCGTCACCTCCTGAGTCGATATAGCCATGTCCGTCTGTCTGGCTGGCTGGCTGGGTGGCTGGCTGTGTGTTGAAATACACTTTTTGGGAAACTGAGCAAGGTAATTCAATGATATTTGGTACACCGCCTTCGTCACCAAAGCTAGCTCGGGGGATTGAAAATGAGCGAAATCGGTCAACGGACACGCCTACCGCCCATACAAAAAATGTATTCAAAATGCAATTTTTGGAGTATTTTTCACGACAATGCAACCAAAAAACGCATAAATACTAAAAATTGTAAGCGCAAGCTCTGAGAAAAAACTGAGCGAATTCGAACAAGAGGGCGTGGCACCTTCCATATAAGCAAATGCTTAAAAACGCTATACTGAAAGCATTTTTTGAGATATTCGAACCAAATTTGACTCAGACACTAAAAATCATAAATGAAAGCTCTCAACAAAAATTGGGTGAAATCGGACAAGGGGGCGTGGCACCTCCCACATAAGCAAAAGTTTCAAAATGCTATACTGAAACAGTTTTTTGAGATAATCCAACCAAACTTCACTAAAATACTAAATACTATAAATGCACGCTCTAAGCTAAAACTAAACGAACTCGGCACCTCCTATATAAGCAAAAGCTTCAAACGCTTTACTGAAAAAGTTTTTCACTCAGACACTAAAAACTATAAATGCAAGTTCTGAACAAAAACTGGGTGAACTCGGACAAGAGGGCGTAGCACCTCCCATATGAGCAAAATTTGAAAAATACTGCAGTGTGGGGTATTTAATGTTTGGCCAGGCCAAATTTTACGCCCTTACTACTTAGTTTCTGTTCAATTGTGGAGTGCTCAATTTCGACTTTTTTGAGCTGAAAAGTTCTTTAACACCAAAAATGGACGTCTAATCAGAAAACTAATGGTGCCATTCGATTATACGGGAAAAAATACATAAGAATCCATGTCTTGGATTTCAATTTTCTACCTACTTTGTAGCAGAATTGATTCACTTCGGACCGATGAGCATGCATTTTTGAACCACGTTTTTTAACCTTCAAAAATATATCGACGCCTTTTCCCGTCATCTCTCAACGCTAGGGTGGCGGCAATCTTCATGTCGATTGTTAAACTTTACAATTCTGCCGGTTGCGTGACGAATTTTAAACTTCGTTTAGAAGTTATTCAATAAAAACAGTTTTTTTTTTGCCATTTAAAGGTTTTTTTTTAATTATCTTCTAAACGGGTTCTTCAATGTGTACATACATACACAGTGCTCTTGAACAGTCGACAGGTTTTTTGAATATGTGGAGAAAATCTGTGAATGGGGTTTCATTTGTATTAGTTTAGTGGTCTGAAAAATGCAAACCCCGAAATCGTAGCTGATCATCCCCGCGAAATATCAATATCGCAAAAATACATATCCCATATAAAATAAAAAAAACTCAGAAAAAAAAAAACGCAACAAACAAATATAAAAATAATTATTTTTAATGTATTTTGCAATGCTGAATCCGAATCCGTCCTTAGAATTGCTTTATCTTATACGGTTTTTGAGATATCTAAGCCTAAACAAGGAAAAAAAGCCGACGCTATGTTTTATTGTTGTGTTTTGGAGCTATATAACAGGACGTATATCCGTAAATTCTAATGCAGAAATGGAAAACTTTAATCAATCTTTTAAACTTAATTCAAATAATGTCGATATCTTTATTTTTCTCGGAGATATCCTGACCTAAAAAGTTAAAAAGTGCTTAAAACCTGTTTTGTCATTATTTCAGTCTACGATATTTCAGAGAAAAATTAAGCTATGGACATAATTTAAATGCGGTTTTAAAGAAAAAGATTGTAGCTTTCAAATATTGTATCGAATTTTGCGTATAAATGTTCTGTATTCAAGTTATATAGCTTCAAAGTATAGCAAAAACGGTATTTTTTCCTTGTTTAGGCTAAGATATCTCAAAAACCGTATCAGTCCGGGAGGTAGCGTTGCAAATGAAAAAGTCATAGTAAGCCGGCTGATATTGACATCGATAGTTGATCTTATATGACTAATAAGTAAACCGACCGTCAGCTGCTCAAGTAGCGGTGGGTGTGGGTGTGGGAGGCTGCGGAAGATGTAAAAAAAATATATATATTAAGTAATAGTACGCTGGCTGGAACTTTTTCCATAAATAGTTGACATTATACTGAGCAAAAAAAAAATCATCAGCTGCATCGTAGAGGGGGGATTATGCGTCAGCTGCCTGCATGAACTTGTAAAAAAAAAACGTAAAATAAAGTTATAATACGCCGAATGAAATTTAAGTACATGATTCTTCAAATAATTTAGAGTACGAAAACAACAATCAGCTGATTGAGTAGCGGTGGAAAGACCGTCAGCTGACGCAGTAAAGGTACAGATTTTTCTTAGCAATGCACAGAATCTTTCGCGTTATTTTTGTCTCGTTTTATTTGTACCAAAATGCACGATATGAAATAAAATCGAGTGTAAATTGAAATGAACCCAAAATAAAATAAAGAGTATAATATAAACATAATCGAAATATTAAAATAAGAAGGTCGCAAAACTTATTCGCTGTTGATAGCATCGCTATCGTCATCGTTCTCTGACGAAT
This sequence comes from Calliopum simillimum, assembly GCA_951812925.1. Taxonomy (NCBI): domain Eukaryota; kingdom Metazoa; phylum Arthropoda; class Insecta; order Diptera; family Lauxaniidae; genus Calliopum; species Calliopum simillimum. The sequence continues at coordinate 77,139,139 of OX638368.1, read as the reverse complement.
CGTCGGCCGAACTGTCCTGCAGGAGATCGTTGTCTTCGTCTTGATCAAGTTCTTGACCTCCATTCTCTTCACCATCATCTGTAAATGAGCATGCGAATTATCAAAATTAGGCTACTAGAAAGCTCAAAGAAAGTGTCGCCAACAAAAATTCCATACCGCCAATATTTTCGCTGCTATCCGTTATACTGGTGACTGATAGGGGTACTTGATCTCCTTCGAACCATTTGAAGATATATTTGTCGTCTTTTTCTTCCCATCCGCAGTCCGTGGGAAATAATTGAGAAGGATCTTGAAGGTGAGCATGGCTCCAAAGGTGCGCTATGTACGAAGTGCGCAATAAATGCTGGCGTAGCTCGGATTTACAAGGTGGGAAGATCGCCCCGTCGATACGGTTTTTCCACTTGAGCACATCGTTTTTATCATTAATTTGATAATTTTTCGTGAAGGTAGCGACTCGGGTAGCGTCGACATCGTTGATCGCTTTGAACCCGTACAAGCGACAAACAAATTCTTCAATCGTTATGAACGCCTCGTCCAATTCACAACTCGGAATATTTGCGATGTCCCCCAACGCTTGCATATATGCCTGTGATTTTCGCAACAATTGTAAAGGCTTTTTTTTCCTTTCCTGTAAAATGCAGGATTGAAATCGCAGCCTGTGAGGGCATGGAAACCTGGCAACGGAGAGCACAAATCGGTTCCCAATATTTCATACAATTTCATGATATTAACGAATCTTTGGGAATTTCCGGAACCAATGTGCATCGTTATTTTCATATCGTTGTGAACTGCATTCATATTGCCGAGCATTATTATGAAAATATCCGTGTCTGAGCATCTTATCGTAACGTGAGCATCGAAATCTACAGTACAAACGTGAAATACAATTTTTGTATCAGCTTCTTCGTGAGCTGGACAAGATAAATTGTGATCGACGGTTCGTACAACTTCATTATTTTGTACTTCATATTTATAACAAAACTCGTAGTTAATATAAATCGTCTTATTGCCTACGTAGCTAGCCATATAATTATTTTCCCAGTCGTCACAAAGAAATTCCACTAAGGCTGCTTTGAAATGCACATTTTTCAATTCGTTCGCAAAATTAGCTGGGCGTACTTGATCGGACCCGTTTATACCGTACTGTTGACCTCTCACCCTGCCTCTTAACAAATGCTCGATATCTTTAATCGATGGCGAAAAATAACGATCGAATGCAACTATTATAATGCGCGCATTATTTTTCGTGAACATTTGTATCATTTTCTTTGAAATATTCCCAAATGTAGATGGAACGTCTTTCAATGCATGGAGCATAAAAAAACCATCATAAATAAGTACGTCGCATCTTTGTGGTGTGTTGCTGTCAGTTTCTTTTTCCAGTATTTTTAGTAAAACTGATTTATCAGTTTTACAAATTATCCCATCTGCATGGCACATTGCTAAGGGAACTGGTGTTAGTGGATACGACAAAACTTTATCAATATTCAACGTGTGCTCTAGAGAAATTAAAAGCAACTGTGCAAATAAGTCGCGTTGCACGCGAACTTCTAACAATTTTCCAGAAATGGCTAATTTTTTCTTCGGTACTGCATCCACGAAGGTCAAAATTTTGTTCCTTTTTATCGCCTTTTCAAATCTTTCTGCATCTTCAGAACATTCTTTGATAAATTGTTCTCGCAACTCATTTCCAAGGTTTTCTACATTGAGCAAAAATTGTTCAATGTTCGCTTGTAATGCTTGACCTGTTGAAATATTATACAACAAAGTTTTGTCCAAATCATTTGAAAAGGGATTGATGTTTTGTTTGATATTAGCAACAACATTTTCGAGCTGTAGCGAATTTCTTGTTATTCTACTCTTCTCAAGGTCAGCAGTAATGTCTTGAGACTTTTTTAAACCTGTTTGCTCCATGATATGGCTGATAATTGTTGAGCGAATGCTGTGGCTTTTGCACCAACGTTGACGAGCCGAAATCGAATTTGTGGTATGCATTATTCCGGTCAATTTATTTGCAGCATCTGCATTTATGGTTTGCTCTAGCGTCAGATCGATAGGCTGTCTCGAGAATGGTTTGTCCGTTCGTTGAACTCCAAACGATCCCCCTGCGAGTTGCAACTGCAACCCTGGGTGAGATTCGTGAACTTTCATCAATTTATCGTGATATATCACGGTATAACGTGAATAATTTGGTTGATTGAAAGTGAAAAAGAGATTTGCAATTTTAGGTAAAACAAATCTAAACTAGTAAGGGTGTAAAATTTGGCCTGGCCAAACATTAAATACCCTACACTGCAGTATTTTTCAAATTTTGCTCATATGGGAGTTGCTACGCCCTCTTGTCCGAGGTCACCCAGTTTTTGTTCAGCGCTTGCATTTATAGTTTTTAGTGTCTGAGTGACAAACTTTTTCAGTAAAGCGTTTTGAAGCTTTTGCTTATATAGGAGGTGCCACGCCCTCTTGACCGAGTTCGTCTAGTTTTAGCTTTGAGCGTGCAATTATAGTATTTAGTATTTGAGTGAAGCTTGGTTCGATTATCTCAAGAAACTGTTTCAGTATAGCATTTTGAAACTTTTGCTTATGTGGGAGGTACCACGCCCCCTTGTCCGATTTCACCCAATTTTTGTTGAGAGCTTTCATTTATGATTCTTAGTGTCTGAGTTAAATTTGATTCGAATATTTCAAAAAACGCTTTCAGTATAGCGTTTTTAAGCATTTGCTTATATGGGAGGTGCCACGCCCTTTTGTCCGAATTCGCTTAGTTTTTCCTCAGAGCTTGCGCTTACAATTTTTAACATTAATGCGTATTTTGGTTGCATTGTCGTGAAAAAAACTCCTAAAATTGCATTTTGAATATATTTTTTGTATGGGTGGTAGGCGTGTCCGTTGACCGATTTCGCTCATTTTCAATCCCCCGAGCTAACTTTGGTGACGAAGGCAGTGTACCAAGTTTCATTGAATTATCTTGCTCAGTTTTCCCAAAAAGTGTATTTCAACACACAGCCAGCCAGCCAGCCAGCCACCCAGCCAGCCAGCCAGCCAGACAGACGGACATGGCTATATCGACTCAGGAAGTGACGCTGATCAAGAATATATATACTTTTCTATATCTGCCACGCCTCCTTCTCTGCGTTACAAACGGAAGGACAAAGTGAATATACCCTGGGTGTAGGGTATAAAAGATCGAGGTTGGCTGTTCGGATACTCCTGCATAGCATGAAATAATGTTCAATCAAATTGACATAAATCATATAAAATTGCGGAGTTTTGCCATACTCTCCATTGAGTGTTTGTTCTTTATACTCTTCATATTTTTCAAAAAAATCAACCAAATCTTCTCGCGTAACCGTTGGATTGACTGATTTTTCTGTCATGAAATCTGACAAGTATTTTTTCATTTCATCAGTCATTTCCATGTTTCGATCATTTGCGAATTTTTCAAAATGAAGAGTTTGGAGAGCCAAAGATAAAAGAGTGTGCAACCGTTTGCACCTGTTAAAGTGTTTACCAGTTATAAAACTATTTATGGAGCCACTCGCAAGAATCTCACTATTCAACATTACATTCGTAATTCCGCAACCGTCGATGAACTTTCCGACTGCTTTAAAATATGCCATCATAATGTGAAATGATCCAAAATGAATAAATAAGTTATCGAATCGTGGTTTTTCCATACTTTGAATCTGCAATGCGATTTTGGCGATAGCTAAATCGTACGTAACTTCCATATAATTTTCATTGCATTCTGAAGCTACTTGTTGGCCCTGTTTCATGGTTTCGATTACAACTGCCGTATTCGTTGGAGAAGAATTTATTGTCGTTAAATAGGAAATTTTCTCTTTGCGACTGGTGTCAAGATAAATCATGCTATTGTATCCTACCCATGATGGAGTATTTGGCAATTTTAAGAAATGCTACCCAAGCAAGATCAAGATGAATCAATGATCGAAGATTTTGGGGAGTATATAATCGCAAGAAACTTTCAGCGGGCTCTAAAGTTTCGTGGAATTTTGGCTTTTTGTTGTATGGTTCCAACTCAAATGTTATAGCATCAAAAGTACGCCGTTTCTTTTTAAAACTTTCAGAACTCCCAGCATTTTGTGCAATAGTTTCTGAATCCGCGGTATTCTCAGCGATATTTTCAGAATGTTGTGGGCGATCGTTTGTGGAAGCGGAATCAACCATGTCCTGAAATATAATGCCAACGGTATCATGCAGCGTATCTTTGCCTGTTGGAGTATCTACAAACCGATCGAAATTATTGTAAGCTAATCCTGTGCACAAATTTTTTGAACGATTTATGTCATCAGGACAAATTTCTGATCGAAGAGTAGAAGAAAATGTCGCCTCGGTTTCTATTTCTTCTAAAACAGTGTAGCCACAGCAATGCCCGTACTTATTCATGATGTTAATAATTTTTTTGCTGTTTGTCAAACTTTTTAATGTCAGTCCAAGATTGATGTGTTTTGAAGGTTTAATTTGCCCGTTCGACACAGCATAAATTAAATCTTCGGAAAATAAATGAGCCAATCTCGTCACGTTCGAATTACGCTTTCGCCGGAAACTCGAACAAATCAATTTTGAATAAAAATCAAGCAACAATTTTGGACTGTCACATTCTCCTCTTATCAGATCTTTCGTTGTTAATTTATCTGGCAGCGGATTGTGATGCATGTCGCTGATTTCCGATCGCAAAATTAAAACAGCTCTATCCAAAATGTCTTGTACGGTTTAAGAACTTTTTTCGAGTTCATAGAGACCACGGCAATTTTTTTTGGAAATGCTTCTAATAATCTTTTTTCTAAGCTGTACGGTTCGATGTCCGCAGATATGTCTGTTATTTCACCTTTAGCGAAATCGATAAAAAGTGATTTTAAAAAACTTAAAAAGAAGCATTGTTTCTTCTCAATAACGTTTTCCGAAACAAACTGACAAACTTGTTCGAAAGCTGTGGCATGGATATCCCGGGATCTGTGCCATTCCGTTTTTTCATTTTGTGCGGCGATCTGCAACTTGAGTGCATTCCTACAATTCGAGCGACAAAATTTGTGATAGTAAACGATTCCAAATTTTGGATATTGTGCCGTAATTTTATTTAATATACATATCTACGGCCCCTATTTCGCTCACTTTACGCTTTAAATTGGAGATGCTCTCATCATTTGCACACGTCTGCAGCTGTTGCTCGCGGCCTTGATATTTTTTGCGAGTTTTATTGCGAAAAAGACACACGTGTTCGAGTTCTTGTTGCTCAGCGTCCTCGGCTCCAGGTATATCTGGCGTCGTTGCTTCTTCGCTTGCAGCTCCACGTGTTTCCTCAGTGTATTGACTGGATGACACGTCGGTGTTTATATTTTCGGTGGCAGCCAAGTCATCGACAGGTTGAACGTCTCTTTCCGAGCTAAAAGATAATCTGTTATTGTTTCGTATGAAATGGTCATTACGAAGTTTATATAGTTGAAATGTAACGGAATTTTTTTTCCCGTTCAAAAAACAAAAAATTCCACACGTAGTTTGTCTACAGTATTTGCACAATTTTTTTTACACGAATCAATGGCAAAATCTGATAGAAAAATTGAAGCGATATAAAAAATAAAAAAATAATGAGTTGAAAGATTTTTTTCGTCGCGAAACAACGATGCGAAATTCAATATTACTAGATTAAAATATAAAGATTCAATTATTTTTTTACAAGAATTAACAGCAAAATCTGATAGCGAAAATTGAGACGATAAAAAATCAAAAAATAATGAAGTGAACATTTTTTTTCGTTGTGAATCAACGATGCAAACTTCAATATTAGTATTAAAGAGTGAACATCGAAATAACATGCAAAAATTAATAAAGTATGACTATTACCTTGACGCTCCAGATGTCGAAGGATTTTCAACGGCTATCCTGTATTTTGGCGGTAAAGCGGTGAATTGACGATAACACTTGGCATGATATTTTTCAAAATCGTTCAATTCCAACGGCACTTTAACACTTTTAAAAGCCAGATTGTTTTTCTGTCGAATTTCCAACATCGGAATACATTTTTCTAAAGTTTTTTCAGAAAAAAGCAACAGTTTTTCTTTTTTTTTGCCACAGAATACACAAAACGGTTGAATCGTCGACATATTTGGACATGCGTCCGTTCGTTCGAAGAGGAGAACCGAAACTGATTGTGTACGACAAAGATCCACACGGAGAGTCAGATGCTGCTTTGAAATTTTAGGGGGAGAGGCTTAGGTAGCCCGAAGGTCGTGTTATGGGTTCAAGCAAGGCCAGAATGTATCTCAAATTATGTGTTTGAAAGAAAACAGCCTCACAGCAATACTCCAAAATTTTAAATTTTAACTGGGTCGGCTGACGGTCTTTCCACCGCTACTCAATCAGCTGATTGTTGTTTTCGTACTCTAAATTATTTGAAGAATCATGTACTTAAATTTCATTCGGCGTATTATAACTTTATTTTACGTTTTTTTTTTACAAGTTCATGCGGGCAGCTGACGCATAATCCCCCCTCTACGATGCAGCTGACGATTTTTTTTTGCTCAGTATAATGTCAACTATTTATGGAAAAAGTTCCAGCCAGCGTACTATTACTTTATTTTTTTTACCACTTCCGTAACCTCCCAATTCCACACCCACCGCGGGTGCGCCAGCTGACGCTTGGTTCAGTTATAAGTAATTCGCGATAAATAGTAAAATAAGGCAAACGATCGGCGTAAAATCACTGCCGAAAATGCAACGCTACCTCCCGGACTACTCTTGGACCATGAGTCGCTCCAAATAAAATTTAATACGGTGTATGCAGAATCCAATTATCTTTTAAAAGGGTTTTTTAATTTTTTGTGTACGACTCCTCGTTAAAGAGAAATCGCAATTTTAAAAGTAAGATATTTTAATATGAACTTATACGTAGCATTTACATATAAAAACTGTGTACAACTTTTTAAATTGGGTTATCTCCTTAACTATAAGCTATACGAAAACATTTTTTACATCCTTAAATGGGAAATTTCCTGTGTTACAAAATTGTGGAGAAAAATTTTTCTGTAAAGGTTTGCGTTTGCGAGATATTTGCAAAAAACTGATTTTAGCGACCTTTGAGCCTGAATAACTTTTTATGCGCACAATGGACTTCAATGGACTTTTTACACATTATTAACCATGCATAAATAAATATAATTCCGGTGAAAAAAATTCACTTGGAATTTTTTCGCACAGCAGCTCTTTTTTCGTCTTATTTTCCTGGGCTATATTGGAAATTAATGAATTAATTATAAATTTTGAATTAAAATTGACTTAAAACCTAAAAACGACTCATACTTTAATGAAAATCATTAAAGTCGATTTTGAAGCTTATTGAATAAGATTTTTTCATGTTTATCCAAATTCCTCCTTCACGGTGGTTTTTAAAAAATTTCAACTTTTTGAAATACCACCCGCGATTTTTTTCGGGGATAGTGTTGGGGGACCCTTCTAGTATCAGAATCCAGGAACCGCGAAATCGAACGTCCAGCCGTTTTTTTTTTTTTCGACATTTTAGTTTTTTTAACGATTTTTGAGAATGTATCGGATTTATATACATGTTATGTACACATATATGTGTATGTACGTACATATATATACTTGTGTATGTATATATGTGTAATATATATATATGTATATATATATACATACATACATACATACATATAAAAGGTATCGTTTCCGCACCATTTATTTTAAAAAAAAATCTGTTTTTTCGTATATAAAAAAACACAAACAAAAACCGGATACAGCAATAGTCACTCCAGATGTGATTTCTGATGCTTAATCCGAATCCGGTCTTAGAATTGCTCTATTACTTCTGGACTTTGAGATATCCTTACATATATGTATAAAGGACACCACTTTTTTTCCTATTTTTGAAGTTATATAACAAGATAAGATAATATTATGCCGTAAAATCTGGTATGACAGTTAATAGCCCTAGTTTTTTTCTTGAAAACTCAATCAAACCGATAACGATATCTTTTTTTTTGTCGGAGATATCTTTACCTAAAAAGTTAAAAAAGTGCAAAAACACGATTTTTGGCTATATTGGATGTTATATGCAGGACACACAAAATTCTTCTGTGAATTTCTATTACCAGAAGCATTTAGTACTTTCTTTTGGCTTTCAATTGAGCTATTAAATGTTTATCTGCAATATTTCTCTGCAAAGTTATGTTAACTTTAAAATCACACCATGAAACTCAAAGTGAAAAATCTCGGTTTTCGGCTATATTTGAGGTTGTATACAGTACGGACGAAACTCGTCTGCTCTTTTTTACTAACCGACACATTTAAAACCATTCTTTATCTTCAAAATGAGCTAACAAGTGGTCTCTTGTAATAGTTTTCTGAAAAGTTATGACTATTTTAAGACGACATGTTGCAGCAATACGTATATAAGAAATACTCGTACACTATATTTTAGTGGCACCCCTGTGAGTTTGCACTTCATAATGTAATTTTTAAATGGTCATAACTTTGTAGAGGAATATTGCAGATGAACATTTAATAGCTCAATTGAAAGCCAAAAGAAAGTACTAAATGTTTCTGGTAATAAAAATTCACAGAAGAATTTTGTGTGTCCTGCATATAACATCCAATATAGCCAAAAATCGTGTTTTTGCACTTTTTTAACTTTTTAGGCAAAGATATCTCCGACAAAAAAAAATATATCGTTATCGGTTTGATTGAGTTTTCAAGAAAAAAACTAGAGCTATTAGCTGTCATACCAGATTTTACGGCATAATATTATCTTATCTTGTTATATAACTTCAAAAATAGGAAAAAAAGTGGTGTCCTTTATACATATATCTAGGGATATCTCAAAGTCCAGAAGTAATAGAGCAATTCTAAGACCGGATTCGGATTAAGCATCAAAAATCACATCTGCAGTGACTATTGCTGTATCCGGTTTTTGTTTGTGTTTTTTTATATACGAAAAAACAGATTTTTTTTTAAAATAAATGGTGCGGAAACGATACCTTTTATATGTATGTATGTATGTATGTATATATATATACATATATATATATTACACATATATACATACACAAGTATATATATGTACGTACATACACATATATGTGTACATAACATGTATATAAATCCGATACATTCTCAAAAATCGTTAAAAAAACTAAAATGTCGAAAAAAAAAAAAAAACGGCTGGACGTTCGATTTCGCGGTTCCTGGATTCTGATACTAGAAGGGTCCCCCAACACTATCCCCGAAAAAAATCGCGGGTGGTATTTCAAAAAGTTGAAATTTTTTAAAAACCACCGTGCCTTATTTAAGTCTAATTTATGGAATTTGTGACCGAATACCTTTACTTTTTATTACAATATCTGTGCCGTTTGCTTGATATACGGAAATAATGACTAAAATTTTGTTCGGCGTCACGCCTCTTTAAGTGCTTAATTTTAATGTTGTCTTCTTATGCAGCTCCTTTTCCAATATAACTGAAATCGGTACAGCCATTACATAACTAGGATAAAAAAAGTACGGCAAAATACTTGCATGGCTGCGGGCCCTTAACTTATTTTTTAACAAAAGTGTGTTAAAGTCATCCTGGAGAGCTGTAATTTGAAATCCGTCCTTTGTCTTCACACCTTTGCCTTATCCAATGTAAACTTAAATTGTATTAGGACAAGCAGGTATATTGTTATCGTTGCTATGGACTATAAAAATGAAAAATTTGTAAAAAGTCAATTAATAATTCTGAAAATCTTACCGATGTTAACAATTCACGGTTTACATTAACATATCCTTTTAAGCTGACAATGGCGGGGTTCATCTCGATTGCAACGATAAAAATATCAATTTCATTTTTAGTTTCCTTATCCGTCTGACGTAAGTCCATAGACAGTAGAGCTTTTTGTACACCCTTTGACACACCGAGTGTGGCGTTATGCGAGCAATCGCAAAATATGAATAAAAGCGTAGAACAATAAATTGCATCTACAATTAAGCCGACTTCTTTGTAAGAAACACGATATCCCTCTGCATGGTCCATAATTTCTGCAAATGCTCCATAAACTGCTATTGCAATGTTGACAAATCTGTTTATGTTAAAGTACACATGTGGCATTATATTCCATTTAAACTTTTTCGTCTCATAAAACTAGTTCAGATGATTTTTTAAAATTTTTTTATCAAGTCGTTTCAGAGATATAAAAATCTAAAAAACTGCAAAAGCTGCAAAACGACATTAATTCGTTTTTTGAAATACTCATAGCTCCGCCAATAGACGTCGAAATCATGTGATTGTTTTTTGTGCTATTTTTTAAAAAAAAATTTATAATAAATTCCAAAAATTTTTATAATTTTCTTATAAAATTTTCGACTTTCAAAACTAAATTGCTATTTTTATCAATGATTATACTCTTCGATTTTTTAAAAAAATGTTGGAAAAAACTCTAATGTATTTGACAAATTTTAAGACTATTTCACACTGGGCCTCAATAAGTAACAGGTGCGAGTTTAATCTCAAGGGAAACTGAATACGTACGTCGATATATTATTGATTCCTGATGAAAAATTCGTTGGATTCAAAATCCTATCTGTTCCTTTTGCAAAGTTATGCTTGTTTTTCATTTTTACGCACCTGTTTTAATGTATGTATACTTATTACACTAGTTTACAGCCAAAATTCCCAGTGAATGCCATTATTCATTTTATATGTAAAATGGGCTGCTGATTCCGAAAATCGCATTATTTTTTTTTTTTTCATTCGTGTCGTTTTCGAGATATCGGTCATTTTCGGTTTTTGGACCAAAAAAAAAAAATAGTTCCATTTAAATACAAATATCTCAAGAACCAATATTTGCATTTAAACGTATTATATTTCATATTAAAGATAATTAAATTACCTACAAATAACGTTACATTCACGTTTTGGTTGGTTTGTTAGTTTTGGCGAAATACATTGATTTCTAAAAAAAAACATTTTTTTTTTTTCGAAAAAATTAAGAAAAAATAAAAATCAACTTCAAATTTGTACAAAAAAAAAAACTTTTTTATTATATGATATTTTGTTTTTTGTAAAACTTTTTTATTATATGATATTTTGTTTTTTGTATCATAGACTATATATTTATGAAGAAAACAAGATACCACATAAGAAAATCGATGGAAAAATGCAAAAGTTGTATACAATTCATTGAAAAATGCGACCTAAATGTGGGGTCTTAGAGGGTTAAAATTTCCTACAAAAATATTCCTCGTAATATCCTGCATAAGTTTACTGAACGCGTGATACACCTCATCGATTTAACACAAGAATGCGCTATTTTTGTTTGTTTCATGTACAGTTATAAAAAAAAAAACGGAAAAATAGGGAAAAACGCATTTTGGTAACTTTTCAATGAATTGTATACAACTTTTGCATTTTTCCATCGATTTTGTTATGTGGTATCTTGTTTTCTTCATAAATATATAGTCTATGATACAAAAAACAAAATATAATAAAAAAGTCTTTTTTCTTGTACAAATTTGAAGTTGATTTTTATTTTTTCTTAATTTTTTCGAAAAAAAAAAATGTTTTTTTTTAGAAATCAATGTATTTCGCCAAAACTAACAAACCAAACAAAAAGTGAATCAAACGTTATTTGTAGGTAATTTAATAATCTTTGATATGAAATATAAAACGTTTAAATGCAAATATTGGTTCTTGAGATATTTGTATTTAAATGGAACTATTTTTTTTTTTTTTGGTCCAAAAACCGAAAATGACCGATATCTCGAAAACGACACGAAAAAAAAAATAATGCGATTTTCGGAATCAGCAGCCCATTTTACATATAAAATGAATAATGGCATTCACTGGGAATTTTGGCTGTAAACTAGTATAATGTCTCTACATTAAAACAGGCGCGTAAAAATGAAAAATAAGCATAACTTTGCAAAAGGAACAGATAGGATTTTGAATCCAACGAATTTTTCATCAGGAATCAATAATATATCGACGTACGTATTCAGTTTCCCTTGAGATTAAACTCCCACCTGTAACTTATTGAGGCCCAGTGTGATTTTTAGAATTGGAAAACGATGGGATCTTTTTTTTAATTTTTTAATTAACAAAAAAGTAAGTGAGCGAGCACTAACATATTCTTCGTTGCCGGAAGAGGGTCAAAATGTTCACCTACCGTCATTAATTTTTCCTCTCCAACATTTCTCTTAAATATTATTTTTACCCCTGCCTCGCATATAAGTAAAATATCTCTTCCCAATTTAGAGAGTTACACTCTTGCTGATCCATACTTTCATGAAAGCGGTCGTATTGATTTGTTGCTTGGCGGTGATGTTTATAGAGACATCATTTTTTTGCAACTCACACATTTCGGTTGGGTCGTGTCGGGTCATACGTCCGATATCTCATACGCAATAATAAATGTGAACATATGTACTCTCGATGAATAGCTTCGTGCGTTCTGGGAGCAAGAGGAGATATGTGAAAAGAGACAGCTTACTAAAAGGAAGCTAAGTGTGAAGAATATTTTAAAAATACATACACTCGCGACACAACAGGGCGGTACACAGTTGCCTTGCCATTTAAGTCAAATTCAAATAATTCACCAATGCCTTCAACTACAACTTATTTCACTCTCTAAGCGAAGGTAAGAGACGGTCGGCCATTCTGGCTTCTTAAACCTAATTTTAGCACCAATGATATGACCACGGTCATATCAAAAGATGAAAGAAATAAATCTCTGTTTATTACCTCGGCGTATATAGCCCATGGCGACGACGCCCCATCTGCTGACCTACGGAACCTAATCCAAGCAGCAGAAACCGCAAAACACAACATTGTGATAGGTGCTGATGCAAACGCACATAACACCCTTTGGGGGAGTAGCGATACCAACAGCAGAGGTGAGTCTCTCCTCAACTATTTAAATACTACTAATTTATGTATAGGTAACCGCGGTAATGAACCAACTTTTGTTTGTCCTTTAAGCCAAAACGTATTGGACTTGACCCTTTTCACTGAAAAGAACAACTTTAAGCTTGAAAACTGGCACATCCTCAATAAGGCTTCTTTTTCTGACCACAAATACATCGTTTTTACAACAAATTTTTGTTCAACTTCAAAAATTAAAAAAGTTATTCGAAACCCTTATAAAACTGATTGGGCGTTGTACAAAACAATAGTCTACAACAAGCTCGCTCGTATAAGCACTACTCCAGTTAATACTATACAACAGGCTGAGGAATTAAATGAAACAATTTCGGCCATTTTACTTAAAGCTTTTCATATTACTTGCCCAGTTAAATACTCTTCTAAAAAATCCCAACCACCTTGGTGGAACAAGGAACTCGCTGAAAAGAGAAAGAAAATACAATCTCAGTTCAAAAAGGCTCGCAAGCTAAATACCTACACCGCTTGGAGTGAATATAGGCTTGAGCTTAAGAAATTTAAAACTATTCTGCGTAAAGCTAAACGTTTAAGCTGGCAAGAGCAGTGTACTAAAGTGGAAAGTACCACTGAAGCTGCCAGGCTACGCAAAATTTTATCCAAAAAAGAAATTTCACATCCATTAATCCAAAAAGACAACGGGGAGTGGGTTGCAGATGAGCGAGAAACGGTGGAGGTTCTTTTGAACACTCATTTTCCTGGCTGTCTGGCAAATCCGACACCTGTTAGGACCTTTGAAAACAGTCCCTTTATGGACTATCCTATTATATTTACAAAAGACAGTGTCTGGTGGGCAATTAAATCATTCAGCCCTTATAAATCGCCAGGCCTTGATGGTCTGTTTCCAGCCATGCTTCAGCATGCTGGAAAATGTTTTACGGCAATCCTTATTATTCTCTTTGAAGGATGTATAAGGCTTAATATGGTACCAAAGTCGTGGCGAGAGGCGAGAGTGGTTTTCATACTAAAAGTGGAAAATCCAGTCACGTCAAAGCCAAAGATTTTCGACCTATTAGCCTAACTTCCTTCATTTTAAAAACTTTTGAAAGAATTCTTGACGCATACATTAGAGATAAGTTGCCCATAAATGCTATCTCAAGCTGTCAGCATGCTTACCAAAAAGGAAAATCCGTGGACACAGCCCTTCACTCAGTTATTCAAACTATAGAGAGTGCTCTACATTTTCAAGAATACGCTCTGGCTGCTTTTTTGGACATAGAGGGCGCCTTCAATAATGTGAGCACCAATGCAATCTTGGAAGCTTTAACTAAAGCAGACGTTAACCTTCCGATTCGAGAATGGATTGAAACACTTTTAAGTAGTCGTATTATTAAAGTGGAATGGGGGCAGAGTGTCTGCCTAAAGTATGCAACTAGAGGTACTCCACAAGGGGGTGTTTTGTCACCACTTCTGTGGATAATTGCTATCAACCCTATCTTGCATACACTTAATAAAAAGGGTGTCATAGTCGTAGCCTACGCTGATGACATTGTTATTCTAGTCAAAGGTAAATTTCTAGACACAATGAGTGAACTTCTAGAAAGTGCTCTCGAAATAATAAGCAAATGGGCTTTAAGAAATGGACTTAACGTTAACCCTTCAAAAACAGAACTGGTTTTGTTCACAAGGAAACACAAAGTTCCCGTTTTTAGGAATATTTGTCTAGATAATATCAAAATACCTCTATCTAATGAAGTAAAATTCTTGGGAACAGTCTTGGACCGCAAACTAAACTGGAAACCTAATATAGAAAATCGTATAAAAAAGGCATACGGTGCTTTCTTTGCATGTAAAAAATTCTATGGAATCACTTGGGGCTTTGACCCTAAAATCACCATCTGGATCTACACTGCAATAGTGAGGCCCATCTTATTGTATGCAATACATGTTTGGTGGACCGCGCTAAACACAGCATATATACAAAAGAAACTAGAACGATTACAACGTCTTTTAAGCATCGGCATCACTGGTGCCCTGAGGTCTACCTCTTCAGAATCCTTAAACGCTATACTTTTTTTGTTACCTATTGATCTCTTTGCCAAGGGAGTGGCTTATAATACTATACTTAGGCTTAAAGAATCGGGGGGCCTTAAGTTAAGGCCTTACGGACACAGTAACGTAGGTAACATTGAGAGTATTATTACTGACTACATGATTCCTAAGCTTTCTATGGAGAAAAAATTCCTGGTTACATTCCCGTCTAGAGAATTCTGGAACACACAAGGTGAAGATCCAACCGAAGTAATAAACGTATACACAGATGGCTCTAAATCAGATAATGGGGTTGGAGCAGGTTTCTATGTCTCCAACTCAAACGTAGAACACTCATTTAAATTGCCAGATGAGTGCAGCATTTTCCAAGCGGAAATTTTCGCGATTAACAAAGCGGTCGATTACCTTAAAGAAAGTGTAAGCGAGAAGGAAATTGCTCTATACGTCGATAGTCAAGCTGCTTTAAAAGCTTTAAAATCAAACTTTATTAAATCAAAGACAGTTTTTGAATGTTTTACCGCTTTAACTTCCCTTAGTGAAAACAACCAGGTATCCCTTCAGTGGGTGCCGTCGCACTGCGAAATTTTAGGAAATGAAAAGGCAGATCTATCAGCAAAAACAGGAGCTCTTTTAGAAGATCAACACATTAAAATTCCAGCACCGCTTCAACATTTCTTCTCTTTAAAGAACGCTCAAATGTTCTCAGTAGCGAATAGACGCTGGGAACAATCCCCAACCAGTGCTATAACAAAGTATTTTTGGCCTTGTTTTCACAAAGCAGATTTTTCCAAATATTTACTATCTCTGACGAGGAGCGAGTGCAGCCTGCTGACTAGAGTTGTGACTGGTCATTGTCTAATTGGTCATCATGCCTTTAGACTGGGCATAGTCTCCAACAACTGGTGCAGAGACTGTCACGAGCCTGAGGAAGAGGAAACAATTGAACACCTTTTATGTCTTTGTCCTGCTCTTGCAAGAACTAGACTGAAATGCTTTGGTCGGCCATTTTTTAATTCCCTAAAAGAACTCACTAAAATTCACCTAAGTGACATTAAAAGATTCGCAGTGCTTACAGGATCCTTCAGTTTGGACAAACACCATATTGAAAGGACCAGAGTTTATGAATAGACGTTAATATGAGAGTTTGTGGTATCACTATGGACCCTTGCGGTCTATGTGTGGCAATATTGCCGCCACCCTAACCTAACCTAACCTAACCTTCATTCAGCTATACTGACTATAGTAGTCTACGCCGGTTAAAATAAAAAAACCAGCCTTAGGTGAAGCTTATCGGAAATTTATGAACGAATGTGAACAATTAGGTGATATGCGAAAAATTGGTGTATACCCTAGAGACTTAGTAAAAAATTGTTATTTTTTACCCCATCACGGTGTGCTGCGAGAGAGCAGTGTATGTATGTATGTATTCTCCTTTAACTCCTAGGAGGAGCATAGGGCCAATGCGAGAGAGCAGTACGACAACCAAATTACGTGTCTTATTTGATGGAAGCAGCAACCGACTTCGTCAAACGTCTTTAAATGATGAACTTTCAGCAGGCCCAGCGCTGCAAAATGACCTTACAATAATAATCACACGTTGGCGACGATTTAAAATAGGCTTTCGTTCAGATTTAGAAAAGATGTTCCGACAAATTAATGTCGTAGAAGATCATCAAAAATACCAACAAATCTTATGGGGAGACTCATCTCAAAAGGATATTTACATTTATAAATTATGCACCGTCCCATATGGGACCATTTCAGCTCCCTATTTATCTATAAAGGTGTTACAACAGTTAGCGTGTGATGAAGAAAAAACTTACCCAGAGGCTTGTAAAGTGTTAAAATCAGATACCTATGTAGATGACGTCTTTTCTGGCGCTGATACTTATGATGAAGCCGTAACTCTACAAAAACATCTTTGAAAGTTATTAAAAGCTGGTGGCTTTAATTTACGTAAATGGACATCAAACTCTGTTAAGCTTTTGAATGTAATACCTGAAGAATCTAAGGAACAGTCCACGAAATTTCAGTTGAATAATTCAAACGACCAAAATATAGTAAAAGCACTTGGAAGTAGCCTATTATCTGACGCAGCAAAGCTATATGATCCATTGGGCTGGTTAGCTCCTACAACAGTACAGGCTAAAATTTTGTTTCAAAAATTATGGCTGGTAGGCCTTGATTGGAAAGACGCGTTACCAGAAAATTTAAGCAGTGAATAGGCTCAATACCGCAGTAAGCTAAAAAGTTTAGAATTTAATAAAATTCCGCGTTGGATCAGCGGCAATAAGTTAAGTTGCATTGAAATTCACGGATTCTGCGATGCATCACAATCGGCATTTGAAGCAGTTGCATATGTAAAAATAATTGATAGCATGGGCAGAGGACGCGTGAGTTAACTTCAATCCAAAACAAAAGTTGCTCCGCTAAAAACGGTCACAATACCACGGTTAGAGCTCTGTGGAGCTACATTGCTTGTAAAACTAGTCTCAAAAATTAATACGCAACTTGAAAGAGAAATTTCTCAGATTTTTTATTAGACTGACAGTACAACAGTACTCTCGTGGATTAGAAAGCAATCATCGAAATGGTCAGTTTACGTCGGCAATAGAGTAGCTGAAATTCAACGACACTCAAATGCCAATCAGTGGCGCTACATATCAACTAACGACAATCCAGCGGACTGCGCTTCGCGCGGTATATCATCCGAAGAACTTTTGAATCACAATTTATAATGGACGGGACCACGGTGGTTGAAACAGCCGTTAAACGGTTGGCCAGAGCAGCCAAATACTCAGTACGACACTTGAGTCGAGCTACGCAAAACACAAATTGATGTTCATATAACAACAACTACTCAACTTGAATTTTCAGACCTACTTATAAAATATTCTTCGCTGAATAAAATCATACGTATCACAGCATACATAATTAGATTTACTCATAATTTGTTGCATAGACTGCGACAACAACAAAACAACAATAGCAAAAAGAAAACGGGATTTCTTCACACGCAAGAGCTTAAGAACGCTTTTCAACAGCTTATTATACTCTCTCAGAAAATTGACTTTCAAGCAGAGATTGCTAAACTACAAAAAGGGAATTTTATAAACACATCCAGCAGTATTTCACGATTGTGCCCATTTCTCGACTCGAATGGTATTTTGAGGGTCGGTGGGCGCATTCGAAATTCTAACTTTGGTTATTCAATTAAACATCTAATTTTACTTAAAAAACAAAATCCTTTATCATTTCTTATTTTTGCAGATGCTCATATTAAAACACTGCACGGTGGCTTGCAGTTAATGCAGTCGTACGTCGCTCGAGAGTATTGGATTCTTTCAGCACGCAACCTCGCAAAAAGCATTCAAAGACGTTGTGTTGTTTGTTTTAAATACAACGCCAGAGCTGCACAACAAACTATGGGCAATTTGTCGAGCATTCGATTGCAACCAGCGCGACCGTTCAAGCATAGTGGTGTTGACTACGCTGGGCCTATAACTATAAAACAATCGACTGCTCGTAATACAGTCACTAGTAAAGGATATATTTGCCTATTCGTTTGTATGGTCACAAAAGCACTACATCTAGAAGCAGTAACGAGCCTTTTAACTGAGTCATTTCTCGCTGCCTTCAAGAGGTTTACGTCACGACGTGAAATTTGTACAGATTTATACTCCGATTGCGGGACGACTTTTATTGGTGCCAGCACAGAACTACAGCTTCTTAATAATCGCAGCAAATATTAGCTGCCACAAGAACTAATCGAAATTCTTACTAATACTGGTACACAGTGGAATTTTATACCGCCAGCACCCCCCGATTTCGGAGGCCTCTGGAAGGCTGGTGTTAAATCAACAAAACATCATCTCCGCCGCATCATGATGCATCGAATTTTGACTTATGAAGAGCTAAGCACTTTACTGGCTCAAATTGAGAGCTGTCTAAATTCAAGACCACTTTGCCCCCTCTCAACAGATCCAGCAGATTGTAATGCGCTCACTCCAGCGCATTTTTTAATTGGAGAGCCTACCCTCTGCGTACCTGAAGAAGACTTAGTGGACTGCAATATTGATTAAGGCAATCAGAAAGTAGTCGAGAAATTAAAGCAACAGTTCTGGAGGCGTTGGGCAAACGAGTGCCTTTGTCGAATGCAGGCAAGACCCAAATGGTTAAAATTGCACAGGAATGCAGAAATAGGAGATCTTGTGCTCATATTTGATGAACGCTGCCCACTTGGCCAATGGCCGCTTGCTCGTGTACAACAAATTCAATGGCAGAACTTTTAAGAGACCAGTCTCAAAAATAGCATTCTTCCCAGTTAACGAAACTTCTTCAGAACTAGTTTCTCAATCTGAGCAGCAGGCAGCTATGAGTAGAGGCACAGCTAGATCAACAGAGCGACCAAACCAAAATACCTCCAACGGGTCGGATCGAGACGAAGCGGTTTAAGAACAGTCGTTCTTCGTGGGGGAGAATGTTGGAGCATTATATATTTTTTTGTACCACTCTAATATGATTTTCATTTTATGATTTATTTCTCTTTATAATAAATTAATCTCTTACATTACTTTGATTTTGTTATGTACTACTTACTCTTTCGCATTATGATACTACCATAAAACTTGTTCAATGTTCCCTTATTTTGACTGTAGAAAAATATTTTGCTAGTTTGAAGTTGATACGCAAATCTAAGTGCACACTCACCGTATGAATTGAAATGGAATCAGTCTATAATTTTTTAAAAATAGAAATGTTCTGTATTTCAGTAAGTGTTTTGTATTTGTTCTGTATTTCGCAAAATTGTTTTGTAAAGCGGTTTCCACCAAAAAATTAAATAAAAATAAACTAGCAAAATCGAAATAATGTTGCCAACGTGAATATAAATATTGCATACAAACACAAATTTGAAATGAGAAAAGAGGTGTCGGTAACAGTGTTTGTTTGCTCTAATGATAATTTGCTCTAATGATCTCAAATCTACATTAGTGTGAGCCAAATTGTTCGGATGAAAAAGATATGACCAAGCGCTTAACGGAAGTAATCTACGAAAAATTCTAAGAAAATTTGGCCAGTAAAACATTGTACTATAGGTCAAAAGGACATTTTTTGGCCAAAATTCATAACGTCCATATTATCATGGTGACCAACTTCAAATTGAGTTTTTATGTTGACTTTAGACTAAAGGAACAATTCTGAAAAAAATCTTAACCCTTGTACTACCGGGTCAAAAATGGTACGTAATACATTTTCTAAATCAAAAACACATGCCAACAAGGTTTTGTTGCCAAGCATTTCCGAAGTAACTTTAGGCGTTGAATCCGAATCCGCGGAGAGAATTGACCCACCACCTCAGGATTTGGAGATATTTGAGGTCGAACTCATGAAAAATGGCCATTTCGGCTAAATGTATCTTGTAGTTCTATTCTGTTTCTTCAAAATGAGCTCTTAAAATATGCCATACAATAATCCCTTTAAAAGTTATGGCTGATTTAAGATGTCATCTTGAAATCCCATAAAACGGGTAAAACGACACGACTTTTGATAGCATGATATCATCTTGAATCTTTAATAACTTTTGAAGAAAGTATTGTATGAAACATTTTAAGAGCTTGCTTTGAAGGTAAAAAGTAGTACTCAGTTATGAATTAATTATGCACAAAAAATAAAAAAAAATTTTTAGCCATCTAGAACTAACCTCAAAAGTAAAAAAAGTACTAATTTTTCGTATATTAACCACAAATATCTCTATTTTTCGAAAAACCTGGAGCAAAAATTATACGCACTTTTACCCAAGTTACTTGGACTAGTAGTATCTTCAGTATTTTTTTATAAGAAATTGAAAAACAGCTACTTCGTTTTCTTTTTTGTCTATCTTTTGCAACCAGATTTCGAATAAATCGGAATTACGGAAGAAAAGTTACCTGACAAAAAATTCACTAAAAAAAAACGGGCAAAATCGGGCGTCTATATTTCTAAAAAACATTAACAATAGCAACGTCTTACTGGTTTCGGGTTTCTTAGGACTAACAAATTCCAATATACTTTTAAAAGCTTACACGAAGTTCGAAATTTAAAAAAAAATATGAAAAGTCAGGGGTCTAATTTGAATTTTAGATTTTTCCACAAAAAACCAAAATATATTTTAATGTTTTGACCTAAATCGTGTTATACATATAGTGCAGGCAAATTAGGTAAAAACAGGTATTCATTTCTAATTTTGTTGAACATGCACCGATTTTGATCCGACAGGGCTCATTTTGTTCGCAATAAAATTTTGAACAAAACCAACACATTAGATTTTTCCGGCCTTTCCCTAAAATTTCTTTCGTGTTCAGCGACCTCAAATTAGTTTAGAAAAAATGGTTTGCAAAATGTTACAAATATTTTTAATTTTGTGTTGTATTAACTTTTTATAGTTAGTGCTTAAATAATAAACAAATCAAAAACACAAAAAAAATTTTGGTAAACTTTACTTTTTATATTATAAACTAGTAAGGGTGTAAAATTTGGCCTGGCCAAACATTAAATACCCTACACTGCAGTATTTTTAAAATTTTGCTCATATGGGAGGTGCTACGCCCTCTTGTTCGAGTTCACCCAGTTTTTGTTCAGAGCTTGCATTTATAGGTTTAAATGTCTGAGTGAAAAATGTTTTCAGCATAGTGTTTTGAAGCTTTTGCTTATATAGGAGGTGCCACGCCCTCTTGTCCGAGTTCCTCTAGTTTTAGCTTAGAGCGTGCATTTATAGTCTTTAGTATTTGAGTGAAATTTGTTTGGATTATCTCAAAAAACTCTTTCCGTATGGCATTTTGAAACTTTTGCTCATATGGGAGGTGCTACGCCCCCTTGTCCGATTTCACCCAATTTTTGTTGAGAGCTTTCATTTATAGTTCTTAGTGTCTGAGTTAAATTTGGTTCGAATATCTCAAAAATCGCTTTCAGTATAGCGTTTTGAAGCTTTTGCTTATATGGGAGGTGCCACGCCCTTTTGTCCGAGTTCGCTCAGTTTTTTCTCAGAGCTTGCGCTTACAATTTCTAGTATTTATGTGTATTTTGTTTGCGTTGTCGTGAAAAATACTCCTAAAATTGCATTTTGAATATATTTTTTGTATGGGCGGTAGGCGTGTCCGTTAACCGATTTTGCTCATTTTCAATCCCCCGAACTATCTTTGATGACGGAGGCAGGGTACCAAATTTCATTGAATTATCTTGCTTAGTTTTCCCAAAAAGTGTATTTCCACACACATCACCCAGCCAGCCACCCAGCCAGCCAGCCAGCCAGCCAGACAGACGGACATGGCTATATCGACTCAGGAGGTGACGCTGATCAAGAATATATATACTTTTCTATACCTGCCACGCCTCCTTCTCTGCGTTACAAACGGAAGGACAAAGTGAATATACCCTGGGTGTAGGGTATAAAAACAATATCCCACACCGACCGTATAAATTCATTCAATGTAACAAGACTTCTAGGCTAAAACCCCCTGTACGCAGTTTTCCGGGCGCCATTTTGAGTTTTTTCATTTTCCAACATCATATTTGGATTCAGCAATCTAGAGAACCCCTTGAATAGCATATCTTTCCATTTTTAAGCATTTTAGAACAGTTTTACTGAATTTATCCGGTTTTGAGGGTTCACAGGGGACTTAAGAAATTTTGGGGAAAGGCCGGAAAAAACTAATGTGTTGGTTTTGTTCAAAATTTTATTATGAACAAAATGAGCCCTGTCGGATCAAAATCGGTGTATGTTCAACAAAATTAGAAATGAATACCTAATTTGCCTGCACTAATAACATTATCAATTTTATTCATTTTTGTTTGAGAAAAAAACAAATTATTTTGATAACTTTTTATTAATTGAAAAAAGGAGATAAAATCACGACTTTTTTGCGTTATCGCATTAAAATGCAAATACAACATCGCTGAGAAACGGAAAATCACTTTTTTCCAAAACAAAAAACACTTTTGTTTGTATTGAAGTATTCTCCGTTACACTGTATCAACAAAAACTCAATAGCAATACTTGTAAAAATTTAATTAAATGGAATTTTGGCCAAAAAAGTGTGCCTTTTGACCTATAGTGCATTGGTCTAAAATGAATATCGAGCCCCCGATTTTTAACGTGAAGATTGTTCAATAACATTTTTATATTAAAAAGATACCTTCTTAAGAAAACACTATTGTATCATCTTAAAAAAAATTAATCTGTTTTTATGAATTTTTAAGGTTTTTTTTTTTTTGAAAATGATAATAAATTTAGAGACAGCAATTTTTTGATTGGAATCTTTATTTGGTGTTTTATAACAAATACCAAATTCATCATCCATATCACTTCGTCATTAAAAGTTGTTTTTGCAAATATCCTCATGGCCTTCGTGCCTGACCAACTTTTTACGCGACAGTGATCTCAATGAAGATTTTTGACTTGGTTTTTAAACACCAAAATAAAGCGATTTCAATTAAAAAAATTGCTGACTCTAATTTTTCGATCAGAAAGTCTTATTTCAACAAAATTTTTCAGAATTTTCGACCTCTTTTCAAGAAAACCTGTTCAAAACTCGACCTGAATATTTAAAATCGTTCATGGCAAAATAGATTCAGAAAGCTGATAAAACCAATGAATGATTGATGTCATGATACAAAAAATTTCTAATTAAAAGCGGGAGCTTGATATTGATCTTAGACCTATGGTTTATTGGAAAAATATTCTGTAGATACGTTTGTATTCCTTTTTTTTTATTGTTCTGTATTTCAGTTTCGAATAAATGGTCACCGTAGATATATATTAGGGTGGGCCAAATTCTATGGACCAAATTTTATCGACCTCGGCTACCCCCTATGTGAAAGCTCATTCAATTTTATGAATATTTGCCCAAGGGACCATACCTCTGCGTTCAACTTTAGTTCGGCGCATTTTGATAGCGTGAAGTTGATGATATTTATTTAAAAAAATTATATGGGTCGAATAACTGACTTAAAAATAAACGAGTCATATTTTAACATGGATTTTTTCAATCAAAACACCAACCTAAGAGTTTATGGATGCTAGGATGCCGAATGTGATACTCATTTTTTCCAAGGCGGCATCTAGTGGCAGTTTTAGTAAATAAATTAGCCGCTTTTTTTTTAATTTTACAGAACAATATACCAAAAATCCATGCAAAAATATGAATTGTTTATTATATAAATCGGTCATTTGACCGACATAATTTTTTGGAATAAATATCATAATTTCAACACTTTCAAGTAAACTTTCCGTAAAAACAGAACCAATTTTATGGATTACTGACAGAATACCACCCAATTAATATTTTGATATTATGTACTTTTGTCTCTATAAGAATTTTAAAAATTTAGTATAAAAATAAATATTAAACGCAAGGTAAAACTTCCAACCGAAAATGCGCCGAACTAAAGTTGAATGTAGAGGTATGGTTCCTTGGGCAAATATTCATGGAATTGAATGAACTTTCATCCTAGGTTGGTGTTTTGCTTGAAAAAAATTCATCCAAAAACACTTATGAATCGTTTATTTTGAAAGTGGGTCATAATAATCGGCTATTTGTCCCATATCACTGTTACAAATATATCCCATCAATTCCACACCATCAAGTGAACTTTTTATGTAAACAGAACCCAATTAATTGATTACTGACAGAATACCCACCAAATCATATTATGAAATTACTTTTGTCTCTAGAAAAATTTTCAAAATTAAGTATGAAAATAAAAAAAATATTAAATGCAAGGTAAAATTTTCGATCGAAAATGCACCGAACTAAAGTTGAACGCATATTCATAGAATTGAATGTGCTTTCACATAGGGGGGTAGCCGAGGCCAGTTTCCAAATCGGCCAACCCTAATATATATATATATATTATATTATATTTTTTGTTTCGAAAATTTTAATTTTTTTAAAAGCTATTGAATTTTTATGAGCGTCTTTTTTTAAAATGCGATTTCTCCGTAAATATTGATCGAAAATTTAGATTAAATAAACTTTTCTTAAAATTTCTTAAAAATATTTCACTTTTAAATAAACATCTAGCAAATAGTTATATTTTTTAATTGCTACATATTTCATTTAATTTAAAATAAATTAAATTAAAGTTTGAAGATGATTACGTAGCGGTAACCGAAACATATGTCACCATAGCCGTGTTAAGTAGTTTTCTGTTTTTGCCAAATTATAATAATTTTCTAAGTTGAAAAATGCATGGCATTTGATGCTTGCAAATAATAACCAAACCTCATAAAATTGCTTTAAAACAAAAGAACACCACGAATCAGAAGGCGTTTTGGCACTATGCTGCTGAACAAGACCACTGTGAACTACCTACTTCCGCATTAAAATTTTTGAAAATTCTCTCATCATCGGCACAATTAGAACGGCTATGCTCCCATTGGGGATACATCCACAATGGCATCAGAAACAGGCTTTCGGTCAAGACAACACACAAACTCGTGAACATTTATTTTAAATTACAATCGGTAGGTGAAATACCTGACGATGACAATATCAAGGATTAGGGTATCAGTAATAGGCACTGAAAAAAAATCTTTGACAATAATATAACCTGCATAAGTGACATTCATTTTTATTTTGTTATATAGAATTAAAAATTTGGAAATAAATTCCATTTTTCTAAATGCAGCGATAATATGAACTGAACCAAGCCTTTTCATTTTTGCGAGAAGGCAGTGTGCTCGTGCTCGAGATAATATGAAAGTCAAAAGTCTAAAAGTATCGAAAAACATCGTAAATATCGTCAAAAGTCCAGAAGTATCGAAAAACATACAAAACATCGTCAACAGTCCATAAGTATCGAAAAACATCTAATTTTTCGTCAGAAGTCTAAAAGTATAGAAAATTTAAAAGAAATCGGTTAAAGTCGGAAAGTATCGAAAAACTTCGAAGAAATCGGTAAAACTCCAAAAGTATTGACAAACATCCAAAAGTATCGAAAAATATCCAAAATATCGTCAAAAGTATCGAAAAATTTCGAAAAAATCGACTAAACATCTAAAATATCGGCAGAACTCCAAAAGTATCAAAAAATTTTGAAGAAATTGGTAACAGTTCAAGAGTGTCGAAAAATATTTAGAATATCGCTAAAAGTCCAATTGTTTCAAAAATATTGAAAAGCATCGAAGAAATTGATAAAAATCTACGAAAACCATTTAAAAATGTTAATTTATACTTATTTGTATAAATAAAATGGTTTATGTTGACTATATGAAAATTATACTAATTTTATGAAGTTTAGTCAATGTTTTGCAAGAATCGAAAATTCCATGCATTTTCCAACTTAGAATATTATGACAATTAGGAGAAGAGAAAAAACTACTGAACATGGCTATGGTGACATATGTTTCGGTTACCGCCACGTAACCATCATCAGACCAATTTATGTTTTATTTAATTTATTTTAAATTAAATGAAATAACAATTGAAAAATTTTTGAACTTTTTGTCTGAGGCTGGGATCGATCTATGAACCTTTCGAAATCAATCTCTCTACATAGCGCATTTATCAACGGACTGCGCTGTGTGCCCTCGGAAAAATTGGTAGCTTAAGTGCCTATATGCATGTAGCGTGGTTTCATTCTCTATACTCCTTTGTCATCATTCATGTTGTGTTTGTTTGGTAA
This sequence comes from Calliopum simillimum, assembly GCA_951812925.1. Classification (NCBI taxonomy): domain Eukaryota; kingdom Metazoa; phylum Arthropoda; class Insecta; order Diptera; family Lauxaniidae; genus Calliopum; species Calliopum simillimum. Next base: position 77,112,549 of record OX638368.1, on the reverse strand, counting down.
GGCTCAGCCATTGGCTGAGAATCAATACCGTTATATTATATGACTGACAAGTGTTGCCAGTTGCACATATTTGGCGTGTTCTCCATGATTACTTAAAATGGTTTATGTTGACTATATGAAAATTATACTAATTTTATGAACTTTAGTCAATGTTTTGCAAGAATCGAAAATTCCATGCATTTTCCAACTTAGAATATTATGACAATTAGGAGAAGAGAAAAAACTACTGAACATGGCTATGGTGACATATGTTTCGGTTACCGCCACGTAACCATCATCAGACCAATTTATGTTTTATTTAATTTATTTTAAATTAAATGAAATAACAATTGAAAAATTTTTGAACTTTTTGTCTGAGGCTGGGATCGATCTATGAACCTTTCGAAATCAATCTCTCTACATAGCGCATTTATCAACGGACTGCGCTGTGTGCCCTCGGAAAAATTGGTAGCTTAAGTGCCTATATGCATGTAGCGTGGTTTCATTCTCTATACTCCTTTGTCATCATTCATGTTGTGTTTGTTTACCACGCTACATGCATATAGGCACTTAAGCTACCAATTTTTCCGAGGGCACACAGCGCAGTCCGTTGATAAATGCGCTATGTAGAGAGATTGATTTCGAAAGGTTCATAGATCGATCCCAGCCTCAGACAAAAAGTTCAAAAATTTTTCAATTGTTATTTCATTTAATTTAAAATAAATTAAATAAAACATAAATTGGTCTGATGATGGTTACGTGGCGGTAACCGAAACATATGTCACCATAGCCATGTTCAGTAGTTTTTCTCTTCTCCTAATTGTCATAATATTCTAAGTTGGAAAATGCATGGAATTTTCGATTCTTGCAAAACATTGACTAAAGTTCATAAAATTAGTATAATTTTCATATAGTCAACATAAACCATTTTAAGTAATCATGGAGAAAACGCCAAATATGTGCAACTGGCAACACTTGTCAGTCATATAATATAACGGTATTGATTCTCAGCCAATGGCTGAGCCTTACCAAACAAACACAACATGAATGATGACAAAGGAGTATAGAGAATGAAACCACGCTACTTGCATATAGGCACTTAAGCTACCAATTTTTCCGAGGGCACACAGCGCATTCCGTTGATAAATGCGCTATGTAGAGAGATTGATTTCGAAAGGTTCATAGATTGATCCCAGCCTCAGACAAAAAGTTCAAAAATTTTTCAATTGTTATTTCATTTAATTTAAAATAAATTAAATAAAACATAAATTGGTCTGATGATGGTTACGTGGCGGTAACCGAAACATATGTCACCATAGCCATGTTCAGTAGTTTTTTCTCTTCTCCTAATTGTCATAATATTCTAAGTTGGAAAATGCATGGAATTTTCGATTCTTGCAAAACATTGACTAAAGTTCATAAAATTAGTATAATTTGTATAAATAACAATAGTTATTCATGATAATGCTACTTTTTCAACAAGTATCAAAAATTTTGTAGTAACTTGTTACTTTTGTATTAAGTAAAATGTAAACGTAAAACTTGTAAAATGTACAAGTAACTAAAAAATGTATGATACTTGTTACAAAAGTAATAAAGTTACAATTGTGCCCATCTCTGGACTGGAGACAATAAAAATTGTATAAATTTTACCACAGAGCAAATAGATTAAATTATCTTAGTAGGTAGGCGAAGCATCAGAATTGTAATTGGTGTCATTACAGGGCACTATTTAATAGACAAACACACCTCAAGGTTGGGGCTCCACGACGTAGGACATCTTTTTAGATATTGTAAAGATCCTGACGGCGATGGGGTTTTCGAACTTTTGAACTCTTCGACTCTCTTGAAGATATCGCTCAAAAGTGCTTTTTGGAGTTATTGAAGTGGTTCTTATAGGTTGATAACTAAGTCATAATCCGAGTATACAATGCGCCCAACTGCGGCCTAAGTTATGATGACATCTGTCATCCTCCTTGCTAACTTAACCTAGCCTAACACAGAACTTAACGACGAAGATAAAAAGTTTTTGTTGAGTAAAATTTTTAAATAATTTTTAGTATGGTTCATTGAGGGTATTCCGCAAAGTAGAGTTACCAAGGGACAGTGAGAAATATATTTGTTTGATTCAAAGAAAACGATGCGGAGACGCCCTTATAGACTGAGTGAGAAGAAAAAAGAGATTGTCAGAAATAGAACAAAAAATTAATTGATTATATATCATTCGACCTTGTTGATACCCATTCGCTAGTCTTACGTTCTTAGGAAAAATGATTTTGATTGCTTTTGTGTAGATTATACAATAATTGAACGAGAATTTATTCCTGATAAAGACAAAGAAATTGAAAGGCGTCGCAGAGCAAGATGTTTTTCATATTTTCATAAAATATTAAGCATGCGGCTTAAAGAACATTGAAAGAGCAGTAGAACAGGATTAGTTTTTGTTTACACTTTTTGGTTTAAGATACGCGTCTTAAGTATTCTAAGGTGCGTTGGGTGAACTTGCATTTCCTTTGTTTATAGTCACATATATAAAAGATCAAACATTTGCTTAAGGGTGAAAAATAGTTATAAAACAAATGTTAATCCGCATTTCAGAAGTCCATTTTTGGTTTTTGTGTTCTTAAAAGTCAGTATTTAGTAAATTACTCATAAATATCAAGATGCTTAATGTACATTTGTGAACAACATGATAGCCCATTTTACTACCAAAGATAAAACCTTGCTTGTGACATAATTTATACATATGATGTGGTATTTAAAACGACCTCTACCAAAATAAGGTTCCTTCCACTGAAATTTTTTATATGTATTTGTTTGGTTAGTAGAAAAGTAATTTCTTCTTTTTCGAAGTCGCCAGCGTTGAACCAGCCGTAATTCTTGCCAAGAGGGTACGTTTTAAAAGAATTAGACGACCTAAGCTATTCTTAGTACTCCATTGAAAGGCGATTGATCCATACACTTTTTGGTGGAAGGGAGGTGTGTGGTTCCTTAAGAACATCCCTTATAAATATAATTATAATAAATTTAAACAAATACTTACATAAAAATGCAGTAAGTAGAGTATGTCCTTGCATAAGCATTTCCTAAGGACTGTAGTAATTCACTTAAATTTAGCCATAAAAAGCGATATTTCGATATAGTTGATGCTGAACAGTCCTTTTGTACTTCCTTGGGAAAAGAGAATTTCTAATTAATTTTTTGAATAAACTTAATGCTAATTTAGCCCAGGAAAATAAGACATTTTCTGCGAAAAAATTCCCAGTGGAAATTTTTCACCGGAATTGTCTTTATTTATGCATGATACACAAACTGTGAAAAGTCCATTGCAAAGTCGTGTGCGCATAAAAAGTTATTAAGGCTCAAAGGTCGCTAAAATCATTTTTTTGCAAATATCTCGATAATGCTAACTTTTACAGAAAAATGTTGGTCTCCAATTTTGTAGCACAGAAAGTTTTCTATAAAAGTACGTTAAAAGTATTTGCGTACGACTTCTAGTTTAGGAGATCACCTCATTTAAAAAGTTGTTAACAGTTATGATATGAAATACTACCTATGAGTTCATATTAAAGTATCTTACTTTTTAAATTGCAATAACTCTTCAATGAGAAGTTGTACAAACAAAATTAAAATACCGTTTGAAAGATAATTTAATTTTCTATATACCGTATAAAATTTTTTTTTCGAACGGCTCATGACCTTAAAAATATTCTTGAATACCCGTTGAGGCTTCGAAATTACTGGTTTTTTAAGAATATCTGCGAATTGGTAAGTACTACGATAAAAAGTAATGGGACCAAATTTGTAGAGAATTACAAGATCTACAAAAAATAAGCGATATGTGTGCACATAGAAGTAACCGTTTAGAAGATATTCCAAAAAAACCCTTAAAATGCCAAAAAACCGGTTTCTATTGAATATCTTCTATACGGGTACTTTTATGTGTACATATATCGCTTATTTTTGTAGATCTTGTAATTATCTACAAATTTGGTCCCATTACTTTTTATCGTAGTACTTACCAATTCGCAGATATTCTTAAAAAACCAGTAATTTCGAAGCCTCAACGGGTATTCAAGAATATTTTTAAGGTCATGAGCCGTTCGAAAAAAAAATTTTATACGGTATATAGAAAATTAAATTATCTTTCAAACGGTATTTTAATTTTGTTTGTACAACTTCTCATTGAAGAGTTATTGCAATTTAAAAAGTAAGATATTTTAATATGAACTCATAGGTAGTATTTCATATCATAACTGTTAACAACTTTTTAAATGAGGTGATCTCCTAAACTAGAAGTCGTACGCAAATACTTTTAACGTACTTTTATAGGAAACTTCCTGTGCTACAAAATTGGAGACCAACATTTTTCTGTAAAAGTTAGCATTATCGAGATATTTGCAAAAAACTGATTTTAGCGACCTTTGAGCCCGAATAACTTTTTATGCGCACACGACTTTGCAGTGGACTTTTAACAGTTTGTGTATCATGCATAAATAAAGACAATTCCGGGGAAAAATTTCCACTGGGAATTTTTTCGCACAGAAGCTCTTTTTTCGTCTTATTTTCCTGGGCTAATTGTGATTTGGGCGATTTCACAAAAAAAAGTTAACATTGAATCCCACTAATTTTGAAATGTCACATTCGGTTTCTAAATGGTATAATACTTTAATTTCTGACGTTTTCTACTTGTTTGTTTGAACACCAGAAGTTTATAAAACTTTCTTTACATGTTACTATTGAACTAATTCTTTGCATGATTGTAACGTTGCATAATATAGGCCATAACTGGAGAAACTTTTTATCTTTCAGTTTTGATCATATTGGATTTAATTTGACTAACTAAAATTTAAATAAACATCAAAGTTATTAGTTAAACATTTTTGTGATTTAACCAGTACATAGGTACGTACAAAAATGTGCTTGCACGAAGACAAGCATTAAAAGTTATACGAATCGGTTTAATTATGCTATTTGAACACTTTTTGGAAAATATCGGTGAAAAATCATCAACCACAGATAACGCTTGGTTTTAGCTTTAAAATTGCAGATGTAATCTAATCCTGGACATAGCTAACGCTTTCCTCAGCCTTAAACTAAAACGATCGTTACAAATGGCGCCCGAGCAGAGACCTAGCTCAGAGAATAATGCAGCTATCCTACAAATACTTATAACTGGAATACCACTTCAACAAGAATATAAAACTAATACGACAGTTCCTTCATTGCTAGTCTAGCGGCTTTAAATAAATCTACCATTTGAGAAAAGAAAGATTGATAGAGGAAATGGCGAAATAAGGACTCAAAACCGAAGGGAACATAGAGGCCCTTCGACGCAGACTTAGTACCTTTATCAGAAACCCACGTGGTCGGAAGTCCACAGAAAAGCTCTGTTCTAAGTAATGTGGATGTAATGGATCTCGTATAAAAATGGAATTTAAGATATGAAGTGACTGAAGATATTTTCAGTTTTATCGAAGAGGTCGAGAAAATGGCTTGGTGTTACGAAATTCCACTCGATAAATTTCTGGTTCCAATTATTGGATAGCTGAGGAGGAAAGCAGCTGATTGGTTGAGGATAAAAAGGAACAGAATATCGACTTGGAAACAGTTCCGCAGGGAAGCTGAAGGCTTCTTTATCTCAGCAAGATACGTCACCCTTTTGTAGGATGACATACATCGGAAAGGCCCCCGCGAAAGAGGAAAAGATTACATACTGCCTATCCAGAATCTGATTTCACAACATCCCCAAATGCGGACAATTGATTTTATGGACCGAATTTACGGCGGAGTATGACCCGCACGCTCAATAACTTGGAAAAGAACTAGTCCACCACCGAAAAGGAATGCCTGGCCATACTGTGCGCCCATGCCTTGAAGGAGTTCACTTCACTGTGATCACTAATCACCTTTCCCTCAAGTGGTTGCCCTTTCTGGAAAACCCGGCTGGCCGCTTCGTTCGCTGGGCATTAGAACTTCAACAGTATGACTTTACCATTAAATACCGCGAGGGAACTACCAATGTAATCTCAGACGCCCTACCTCGGAAACCTTTAGTGCTGGAAAATAAATAGACTGTTCTCAACAGCAGCAAAGGAATCAATGGACTGGTAGACCAAGCTAAAGAAAGTCGTCGTGAAAATTCCGGAGGAATGGCCCAAGTATTCATTAAAGAAAGCTGAAAGCTGGCATGAAGAAGGACATGACAGCATTCATAGAACGATGCAAAACCTGCGGTCAGCACCATGGAATATAATGTAGTAAGTTCCAACTTCATAGGACCGTTTCCTCTTTCCATGGGCCTGCCTAGTCTTTGTGGACAAATTTACTTAGTGGGTCAAACTAATCCCAGTGCGGAAAATAACTACCGCGGTTGTTATAAATGCATTAAGGGCACGTATCGTCTTCCGTGTTGGGTGTCCAAAAACTATTATCTCCGATAATGGAACACCATATAAATTTGTTGGAAAACACTCGACTCGACTTATGTTGTATGTTGCCTAACACTGGTTGGGCACCAATTTTAATTAAAATATGTGATATTTTATTTGAATTCGTATTTTTTAATTTTATATTTTATTCCCTTATGTCTTACAATTCAAATCTCAAATTCTAAATTTTCAAAAGTTATTTAATGGGCCGTTCACCTCCCTCTTCCCGGTCGTAACGCAACGTAACAAACCGTAAAACCCCCTCCCCCCTAGTAACGTAAAAATCTTAATTTTATTAATTTGAATTTGAATTTTTTTGTCGCATTTAATTATAAATCGTCGTTTCGTAACGTAGTTGATGACCCCTATCACTCTCATGACACACTTCGTAACAAATCGTTCCACCTTCCCACCCCCTTGACGCTTTACGTAATATGTGAACGGCCCTTAAGCTTAAAATAGGTCAAGAAGTAAAGTTAATTTTAGCGGCAACATGTTCATAATATATACGAATATGAGGAAGCTGTTTGAGAAATATGAAATACTCCATCGACTCCATATTCTTCACAAGAAAACCCCACCAAAAGGGTGAACCGCTTCTTCAAGGCCATGTTGACCCAAAACGCAAAAGTCAGCCGTCGAAGATAGGACGGGACTCTAGAAGAAATAGCTTTTGCCATGAATTCGGCCCGCCACCAAAACACCAAGCATTTGGCAGCTGAACTCAATTATGGAAGAGTTCTGTGTCCTCCAGTGTCCCTGGGGAAGATTTGAAAATCCCAGACCTGAAAAAGTTTTATGAATAGGTGCAAAAGAATTTGGCAATGACAAATTCGACGAAAAAAATACGACAAAAACCTTAGAATTGAAATTGGATACCGAAAGTTGGTGATCTAGTGTACCGCTGGGAACACACCCAATAATCAGCACCCGAACTTCACAGCACAAAAACTGACGCAAAAGTTTTCAAGCCATATCGATTGGTGCAAACACTTTCTCCAGTTATCCGGTCCTGAAAAATTACGAAGAGTCAGGAACCCCCACCAGAAAAAATGTATGTAAAAATTTTTCACCGTCAAAATTAAAAATAAAAAAAATGCCAAACGACGAAGAAAAATTTTTTTAAATCGGTCTACCTCAATTTTTTTAAATCCCAATTTATTGAAAAAATTACCAAGTTGTACTACAAACAAAAAAAAAAATTAAAGAACGAAGATTTGTTCGTTTAATTACATGTATCTCGCTTTAAACAAACAAAAACTTTTCATACTTTTAAGAGCAATGATCACGGTACAATTTGTCATCAAAAACTTAAAGATTGGCCCAAGCAGAAAAAAATAAATAGCTCTTGAAAAACAAAATTCAAACCAAAGCAGTTTGTGCGCTTACGAAAAAGGAAGAAATGGAGTCTTACTTAAAAGCTTATGTTATTCTGCACTTTTTCACTTTTTAACCATATTTCTAGCGTTAAAATTGACCGAGATAAGTTATTTTGAAGTAAGACTCCATTTCTTCCTTTTTCTAAAATGCACGAAAGCTATCTAGTTCTTTCTGTCTGGCCCAATCTTTGAGTTTTTGATGCCAAACTGTAGCCGTGATCATTGCGCTTAAAAGTAGAAAGAGTTTTTGTTTGTTTTCTTTTTTTTTAAGCGAGATACAGGTAATTAAAAGAACAGACCTCCGTTTTTTTTCTTTTTTCTTTTTTTTAGTACAAAATGGTTTTTTTTTTCAATAAATCGGAATTTAAAAAAAATTGAGATTGACCGATTTAAAAATTCTTTCGAATTTGGAATCTCCGCTATTTTCTGCATAGTTTGACATTTTTTGTTTTTAATTTTAACGCTGAAAATTTTGGATACATTGTCGCGCGGATGTGTGTTCGGATAAAAACCTGCAAAAACTTGTAGTAAACGAAAAGACCACATATAAAAGGTTACGTCATATGTGTGCTCAGGAGATATCTTTCAAAAACCGTTCAAGTTTTGAATGGAAATCTCCGGAGCTGTTTTTCGCTCGATAAAAAGTAACGGGATCTATTTTATGAAAACTTACATGATCTACAAATATTATTTGATACATAAAAAAATATACGAAATAGTTATCGTTAAATTTTTTTACTTGGAAAAAAAAAAAAAAAAAAAAAAATGGCGAAAACGTAAAAAAAATTGAGAGTCATTTTCGTTAGGCGGTTTGGCGCTCTCAATAATTTACGTTAGAATATAAGCTACTCTATTCTGTATTATTACTCGTACAATAAAGATCATAGTGCGTTTTTGAACCGACTTGTTTTCATTTCTTTTATCTCGATTCTATCCCAAGTTTTATTCTAGGTAGCTAGAATAAAGTTTCCCCAGTTCTCTCGCGAAAACTCATAAGTTGTCGTCGAAAAATTTTGTCCTTTCGACCCGTTTTTTAAGTGCTCGCGTTTTGGTTTAAAAATTCGGAAAAATTTCGCTTTCGCCGAGAGTGTTTTGTATATTGTTTTTTTTTAAGTTTTTCCATTGGGAAAAAATATTAACAAAAAAGCCTTCTATAGTGCCCAAAAATAGCTCTTAAAGGTAATAAAAAGTGTGTTAGTGCTTTAAAAAAAAAAAAAAAACCCAATCAAGCAATTAATTTGTGCAGTAGCAGATACTTGCAGCGCACTATAGGTCAAAAGGCACACTTTTTTGGCCAAAATTCATGACGCCCATATTATCACGGATACCGACTGCAAATGTAGTTCTTATGTTGACTCTAGACTAAAAGAACAATTCCGAAAAAAATCTTAACCCTTGGACTACCGGGTCAAAAATGGCACGTAATAAGTTCTCTAAATAAATAAGACATACCAGCAAGGTTTTGTTTTTAAGCATTTCCGAAGTAACTCCATGCGTTAAATCCGAACCGGAGGTCAGAATTGACCTACCACTTAAGGATTTGGAGATATTTGAGGTCAAAATCATGAAAAATGGCTATTTTGGCTATTTTTGCGGTTCGATGCAAACTGCACAAAATTTTCATTATTTTTTTTACCAAATGTATAACGTAGTTCTGTTATGTTTCTTCAAAATGAGCTCATAAAAAATGTCATGCAATACTTCCTTTAAAAATTATGGCCGATTTAAGATGACATGCCATAACATCTTAAAATCCCATAAAACGGGTAAAACGACACAACTTTGGATTTCATGATATCATCTTAAATCTGCAATAACTTTTGAAGAAAGTATTGTTTGGCACTTTTTAAGAGTTGGTTTCGAAGGTAAAAGTCGTACTCAGTAATGAATTACGCAAAAAAAATAAAAAAAAATTTTGTGCAGTCTACAACTAACCTCAAAAGTAACAAAAGTACTTATTTTTCGTATATTGACCTCAAATATCTCTATTTTTCAAAAAACCTAATGCAAAAATTATGCGCACATTTACCCAAGTTACTTGTTCTTGTAGTATCTTCAGTATTTTTTAATAAGAAATTGAAAAACAGCTTCTTCTTTTTCTTTTTCAGTGCTTTTCGCACTAGATCTAGTGCTTTTTTGGGATTATTACCCGTAAAATTTTTTGCCTAGTGCTTTTTAATTTTTAGTGCTTTTTTCTTTCTTCTTGAAGACTTTGTTTTGCTCGTTGAGTAAAGTTCATAAAACGCAGATGTGAACAGGCTTTTAATTTGGAATTAGAAAACAGTGCTACGTCTTTTTGGATCAATGAAAAAGGTTTCAAAGATTCTTTAGGCCTAAACGCTTTTGAAGATCTAGCAATTTTAGTTCTACATGTGTTGTCATTGCCATATCCCAATGCTGAAGTAGAAAGAGTAGTTATTTATTTATTTAAGTTTCTTTACTTCATATTAAATATGGATTAAAATGAAATGGTTGCTGCTGCGACACTTATGAATTACCAGATCAAACACTTTTAAAAGTTTTTTTAATTTATTTTATTTTGCCCACATATCAGAGAGGGACTTAGGCAGTTTTGATATTTAACTACACATATACACGTATATAGGGTAAGGGAGGGAAATATGGACTACGTGGGTAATATGGACCACATGGATATTTTCCATTGCGTACATAGGATTTACCGTCATTCATATTTAAACGTTAAGCCAATACCTAAAGCTTATGTCAGTGCGATTTTAGCGGTCGGTGCAGTCGCATGATTCTGTTAAGTTCTTTCTTCTAAAAAAGAGTTTGGTGATCATTTTTTCCCAGTGATTAAATTTCATTATTTCACTTTAAAGACATGGTGTTTTAAATAAATGGTTAGCTATATAAAGTCAGTGAATACCATTAATAACACAGGTTTACAAAAAAAAAAAAATTTCATGGCGTTTTGACCAGACTATGTGTTTCCTAGTGACTTTGACGTCCTGAATCTGAATCCGGGGTCCGTTTTTTTCCAGAACGTCTGAGAAAAAAAATTTCAAGTTCATATGGAGGTCAAAATGGTCATATGTCGTTTAGAGATAAATTCGCTAAAATTCTGAAACTTATCTTATATCATTGAATTCTTAGTCCTTTAAAAGAATATGTGATCAAAACGGGTTTCTCGGACCTAGCTTCGAAAATATAGCCATCGGAAGATCCGGATATATCTTTCATGAAAACCGCTATAAGTTGGGAACCACTGGATGAACTTAGAAAATATTGGTGTCATATGAAAGTTATTTTGTTGTTGTTGGTGTTTTTTATGCATTTGTTGTTGTAATTGAAAAATTTCAGAAAAAGTCATATCTCCAAAACTATGAATCCAATTGAAAATATGCGCATAACATATATTTTTAAGGTTGTTAAAATACCTTTCATACGACACCAATATTTTTCAAATCCATCCAGTGGTTCCCAACTTATAGCGGTTTTCGTAGAAGATACATCCGGATCTTCCGATGGCTACATCTCTGAAACTAAGTCCGAGATACCCAAAGAAACATGTGGGCCAATATGGACTGTATAGTTCACATAACACTACACTTTTTTTATCTTAATTTTGAATATTTTTTTTTTTTACTTTTTTTCTTTATGCTGATGAGATATTTATCTGAAAGTGAATCAAAAGAAAGGTGAATTGATTCCTTTAACGAATAACATAAATTTAATTGTTTTGTTCTATGTTTTTTGAGTTTTATTTTTTTTGCAAATTAGAATTGAGTGCTTTTTTTTGGGAAAAAACGCGTTTTTTTGCCGGATTTGGTGACTTCAATGTGCCCAGCCGGAAAATTTTTACATCTTCAAAAAATACTTTTTCAAACTAAAATCAAACACATTTTAAAGAACATCATTTCCTCAAGTTTCATTACTTAAAATTTCCCACTAGTTTTCCCACAATTTTCCATCAAAATTTTCCGGCTGAAGAAAGTTGAAATATCTATAATTATGTTGTTTTTGAATAATTTTGAATAAAAGTTCTTGAGGAAATTGACTTTAAGCTTCTTTAAGTTTCCTCAAGTTTCTATATTTCCCTCTTACTGCCAGTTTTTCCACAATTTTCCATCAAAGCTGAAAATGCTTTCCGGCTGAACACATGATTGTTATACTACTTATAACGTAACTATTATTCAAAATTTGCTGCAGCATCTACTCGTAAAAATAAGTCCTGAATATCTCTAAGTTTCCTCAAGCAAACCCAATTTTCATCTCCATATAGTTTTCCCTCAATTTTCCATTAAAGTTTTCCACAATCAAGATATTCAGATAATCAAAGTTTTGCTGCTATTGCATACTTTTTGGGTGAACAGTAATACTATACCTATAACTTTGCTGTTGCATTTAATCTTAAAAATTAAATATTTTTAAAGAAAACTTAGGGAAATTAATTTTTTAATTTCCTCAAAATAACTCATTTTCCTCTCTTCAAACTTTTCCCATAGTTTCTAATCGAACTTTTCTGGCTTAAATTCATTGAATTTTTCATAACTTTGTTAATCTTCAACATTATTATATGAAATTAAAAATTAAATTTACTTTTTTTTCCTCAATCTATCTTAACTTACCACGCTTTTCTACTTCCCTCAGTTTTTCCACAATTTTCCACCAAAGTTTTCCGGCTGAAAAATCTTAAATCACGCATAACTTTGATTGTGTTAAATATTTTTGAAAGAAAATTCTTGAGGAAATCAATCTTCCATACACTTAGTGTTTTGCATTTTCCGAATTTTTCCTCTCTTCTCAGGTTTCCCACAATTTTCAATCAAAATTTTCCGAGAGAAAAATATTCACACAATCAAGTTTTTGCAACTATTGCATACTTGTAGGCTAAAATTTTAAAACAGTTTTTATTCTACTAACTTTATTTGTTAATAGATATTTTTACAGAAAAACTTAAGAAAATAAGTTTTCCACCTTCTCAAAATAAGTTTTCAATTTTCCCTAAATAACTATATCATTTTCCACTCTTCGAAGTTCACCCGTAGTTTTTAATCGAATTTTTTTGCCTGAAATTCAGTAAATTTCTCATAACTTTGTTATTATTCAATATTTTTCAATGAAAACAAAAGCAGACTTTAGTCTTTACTTTCCTTAAGATTCCTCAAGTAACCACGCTTTTGTGCTTCTCTCAGTTTTCCCACAATTTTCCACCAAAGTTTTCCGGCTGAAAAATCTTAAATCAAGCATAACTTAACATATTAAATATTTTTGAAAGAAAATTCTTGAGGAAATCAATCTTCCATACACTTAAGTGTTTTGCATTTTCCGAATTTTTCCTCTCTTCTCAGGCTTCCCACAATTTTCAATCAAAATTTTCCGAGAGAAAAATATTCAGACAATCAAGTTTTTGCAACTATTGCATACTTGTAGGCTAAAATTTTAAAACAGTTTTTATTCTACTAACTTTATTTGTTAATAGATATTTTTACAGAAAAACTTTAGAAAATAAGTTTTCCACCTTCTCAAAACAAGTTTTCGATTTTCCCTAAATAACTATATCATTTTCCATTCTTCGAAGTTCACCCGTAGTTTTTAATCGAATTTTTCTGCCTGAAATTCAGTAAATTTCTCATAACTTTGTTATTATTCAATATTTTTCAATGAAAACAAAAGCAGACTTTAGTCTTTACTTTCCTTAAGTTTTCTCAAGTTACCACGCTTTCCTACTTCCCTCAGTTTTCCCACAATTTTCCACCAAAATTTTCCGGCTGAAAAATCTTAAATCACGCATAACTTTGATTGTGTTAAATATTTTTGAAAGAAAATTCTTGAGGAAATCAATCTTCCATACACTTAAGTATTTTGCATTTTCCGAATTTTACCTCTCTTCTCAGGTTTTCCACAATTTTCAATCAAAATTTTCCGAGGGAAAAATTTGCATTGCATATTGCATACTTGTAGGCTAAAATTTTAAAACAGTTTTTATTCTACTAACTTTATTTGTTAATAGATATTTTTACAGAAAAACTTAAGAAAATAAGTTTTCCACCTTCTCAAAATAAGTTTTCAATTTCCCTAAATAACTATATCATTTTCCACTCTTCGAAGTTCACCCGTAGTTTTTAATCGAATTTTTCTGCCTGAAATTCAGTAAATTTCTCATAACTTTGTTATTATTCAATATTTTTCAATGAAAACAAAAGCAGACTTTAGTCTTTACTTTCCTTAAGATTCCTCAAGTAACCACGCTTTTCTACTTCTCTCGGTTTTCCCACAATTTTCCACCAAAGTTTTCCGGCTGAAAAATCTTAAACCAAGCATAACTTAACATATTAATAGCCTTATCATGTATGACGAACGAATCGTTTTACTGATTTTCAACTGCTTATATCCTCCAAGTTAAAAGATGATTTGAAGTTTATGCTTAGAAACTTTATTCTTTGAACTAAAATGAACGCTTAGGTTATAGTAAGTTCTTAATAAAAAGTTTTAATAAGTTGATATTAATGAGTGAAAATCAGTCACTTTATTCGTTCGTCATACATGATAAGGCTATAAATATTTTTGAAAGAAAATTCTTGAGAAAATCAATCTTCCATACACTTAAGCGTTTTGCATTTTCCGAATTTTTCCTCTCTTCTCAGGCTTCCCACAATTTTCAATCAAAATTTTCCGAGAGAAAAATATTCAGACAATCAAGTTTTTGCAACTGGTACAAACCATTTCAAAACGATCAAGATTTTTTTTATGGCATCCGATTTGGCTATAAATTGGCATACGCAATAGTTGCATAGTGGAAAAAATTACAACCAAATATTTTTTCAAAATTTAAAAAAATGGCGGAGATATGGGACTTTGAAATTTTTAGGTTAGTTTTTTTTGAGAAGCTATAACTTCGGTTGCATTTATCCAATTTTCAAATTTATAGTGTTAAATGATTTGTCTTAAAACAGGCTTTGAAATAAAAACTAGCAAACATTTTTTTTTTTTTTCTTATATAGCTTACACTGAAAAAAAAAATTTAAATTGAGTTTCCCAAAATACGTCCTTTTTAATATTTTTTATTTTTCTTGTAAAAAAAGCTACAAGTGTAACTTACCAGTCCTCCAAAAATTGGAGTGGGCCTCCCAGTGGTTCTCCAGAAAAACAATAAAATGTAGCTTTTGCCGCAATTTTTCAGTACAATTTTTTTGAATTTGAAATTTTTAATTAAACGTTAATTTGAATTTGAAAAAAGTGCGTTGGTACTTATATTAGTACTATACAAGCAAAAAACCAGTCAATAAACTATTTTCAGGATTTGAAAATTTTTTTCAATAAAAATTTTAAATTAAAAAAATGTACTGAAAAATTGGGGAAGATGCTACATTTTATTGTTTTTCTGGAGAACCACTGGCAGGCCCACTCCAATTTTTGGAGGACTGGTAAGTTACACTTGTAGCTTTTTTTACAAGAAAAATAAAAAATATTAAAAAGGACGTATTTTGGGAAACTCAATTTAAATTTTTTTTTTCAGTGTAAACTATATATAAAGAAAAAAAAAATGTTTGCTAGTTTTTATTTTAAAGTCTGTTTTAAGACAAATAATTTAACACCATAAAATTGAAAATTGGATAAATGCAACCGAAGTTATAGCTTCTCAAAAAAAACTAACCTAAAAATTTCAAAGTCCCATATCTCCGCCATTTTTTTAAATTTTGAAAAAATATTTGGTAGTAATTTTTTCCACTATACAACTATTGCATATGCCAATTTATAGCCAAATCGGATGCCATGAACAAATTTCTTGATCGTTTACACATGGTTTGTACCAACTATTGCATACTTGTAGGCTAAAATTTTAAAACAGTTTTTATTCTACTAACTTTATTTGTTAATAGATATTTTTACAGAAAAACTTTAGAAAATAAGTTTTCAACACTCTCAAAATAAGTTTTCAATTTTCCCTTAATAACTATATCATTTACCACTCTTCGAAGTTCACCCATAGTTTGAAGTATCCTGTGTCACACTGTATCATGAAAAATTCAATAGCAATACTTCTAAAAATTAGGTATTGACCATAAAAGTGTGCTTTTTTACCCATAGTACATAGCCCGATTATTTCATAGTTGTATTAGTATAAAATAAATTTTCTTATTTATTTTTGATACTTGTTACAAAAAGTTACAGCCTTATTATTATTTAAATGAATCGATTAACTTTTTTATAGTGTTCATAAATATAAGTACGTGTCAATTGTGTTTGAAGAGGATATAATTTCTATTAAAGATAGTTTAGGAGTAACATAAAAGGATTTTAAAAATTTTTAAGGTAAGAAACCTCTGGTAGGTGTTGATAAAACTAAATTTTTGATTTTATTTCGGTATTTACAACAGTGTTTTTTACTAAAAAAAAAAAAAAAAACATCTTATATAATATGAATCGAGAAATATTAAAAGGGCGAAAGCCAATATTAACCAAACATAAGTATTGACATTTTTTTTTTTTGGAATCCTCGTTAAAGTACACTTGTTATACCAATTTTTTTGATTGAGGTCAAAAAAAAAAAACTTTTCAAGAACAATCCACTTGAAGACACCAGTAGTAGCGCGCACAACGCATGCGAGTAACCCGTGTGTTACATAGAAAAGTATTTTTTCCGACCTCAAATTAAAAAGTTGGTATGGCAAATGTATTATCGAGTTAAAGAAAATTTTACAAAAATTCAAAAACAAAAATTATAAAAGGGTATGTTAATAGGACCTTTTTCATACCAAAATAGCCGCCAAATTCAAAAATTAGGAAAAAAAAGATATAATATTAACTGAAAAGGTCCAGAACTTTACGAAATCCTTTTGAACTGTATAAACCAAAAACACCCTTAAAAAGCTCATATAATAAGCTAAATGTTTATTAAAAAAAAATTTTTTGTCTAAAACGATTGGTTGACGCAGTAAAATTGTTTTTCTAAAACGAGTCAGGAAATCAGTTTTAACCCTATAATTACTCAGGGGACAGTTTAGACTACCCTCAGGTGCAATTTTTTGTTGGTCCAGGCTTTCTTTATCGCCTCCTAGATGCTTCGTAACCTTATGCGGTACACCCTATATAACACCTATAAAAATTTATGATAAATAAAAAAAAAAAATAATAATTTTCAGATGATTAATTTTTTCCAAAAAAAAAAAAAATTTAGAAATCAATTTATTTCACCAAAACTAACAAACCAACCAAACAGTGATGTGAATATTATTTTTAGGTAATTAAATTACCGTTAATTTAATTTATAGAACGTTTAAACATAGATATTGGTTCTTGAGATATTAGTAGCTAAGTGGAACCATGTTTTTTTTTGGTCCAAAAACCGAAAATGATCGATATCTTGAAAACGACGAGAAAGAAAAAAAAAAGTGATAGATCGTATAAGAAGAGAAAATATCTCAAAACCATACGAGACACATCAATTTTGATGGCAGGTTCGGACACAACATTGCAAAGTACAGCTACAAAACGTTTCTAATTTTAGATAAAATAAGGAAACATTTTTCAAAAAAAAAAAAATCATAAAAGTCGGGAGCTGCCCTTGAGGACGTCACAAAACGAGACTTTATTATGTTTACTTCGTCAATTCCACACCATCAAGTTCACCTTTGATTAAAATAGAGATAAATTTTATTGTTATCTTGCAAAATATCAGCCATTTAATATTATGACATTACTTTTGCTTTTTATTGACTTCCGACTTTTTAACATTTGCCGATTCATATATGTATGCATGTTTTAGATAGATTTTATTGTATTTAAAAAAATTATGTATGCAATATAAGTCACATACTTACACTGGAGAACCAAATAATTTACAAAACTACTTTACAACTTTTACAATTTTTTTTAATTTTAGTTCACAACTTTTTAAATATTATATGTAATACATTAACAAAAGACAAACTATTTTGTAAAAACTGTAAAAATCATTCATGTTATAAAAAGGTATTAGTTGGAGAATACATATTTATAGATGTGGAAAATCAATTTAAAAATTACTCATTCCCCCTAACAAGCTTTCCAACTAATTTAAATATTCAAAATAGACGATTTGAATTAGTGGGGGCTATAGAATATACAACTAATCATTATATATCGTTTTGTCGAACATTAGGTGTTGAAAATTGTTGGGACAAACGAAATGACATGAGAATATGCGGAACTCTAGAACCGCTTAATAAAAATATAGACTTACAGAAAGATAGAACATTTCATAGCATTTTGTGCATTCAATTTAATTAATTTTAAGTGTCCATAATTGTTTAAATACAGAGCTTTTAATGCTTGAAACTATTTTTTTATGATTGAATTATAACTTTTTATTCATATTTTATAATACTTATTGCTATTTTAATAATAATTTTGTTTTTGTTAACTTTCACTTATTATAAAAGAAGTCAATGCATATTGATAATTGCTTTCATTATTAAATTTCAATGACTTAACTGATTTTCGGATGTATGTATATATGTGTATATAGTGAAAAGTCGTGTTTTCAGTTAAAAATCTTTATTAAAACTAAAAACTATAAAATTTATTTGAAGTATTTTCAAAATCTTACTTTTACAAAAATTATTTTTACAAACAAAGTAAACGCAAAGTATTTTTAAGCAAAGTAGAAGTTACATTAAAATAATAATATTTATATTGATAGTGATAAAAATAATAGTAATGATAATGAAAGTGATAATAATAATAGTAGTGATAATAATAGTGATAGTAATAATGATAATGACAATGAATAGGGTAATGGATAGTAGATTGGAATGTTTAGGTATAGTTATGAACGTGACTATGTGACACCTCCACCCTAAGATATTTGCAGTCCCTGCAAATCTGCTGAAATCTTTTAATTTTTACATGCATTTTAGGAATTTTTTATTTACAATATTGTATCCTAGTTCTTGAATTGCTTTTTTTAGTTTTATTTTAATAATTTTTAAAATGTTTTCATTACATAATTAGCTTATTCAAAAATACTTTCCTTATTTATTTTTAATACTTTGTTATTTCGTATGAGTAAAATATGTAAAACTTTTGAAGAATCCATTTTTAATCTTGAAAGTAAAGAAGTTTATTTTATTGGTATTTATACTTTCTTTTAACTTGAGTCTTGTAATATCTTTTTGCTTTGTTATTGGTATTTGATACAATGTAATTTTTGTCCGTAGTATAATTTGTAAGTTTTTTGTATTTTGGTTGCGATTTGCTAACGCGGTAATTTTTTACAAAGTTGTCGGTAAGTAGTTTGTTATCATCGTTTACTTTATCATTGAACGTGTTAATTTTCTTAGTTTTATTTTCCAGCATTTTATTTGAAAATTGATCTATCTCTTATTTTGTGATTACATTATTTATGAAATCTATTGGTCTTTTTTCAGTAGTTGAATGAATTGTCGCATTATAAAACATTATGGCTTAATATATTTTTTCGTCTAAGCTATCAGTATTATTTTGGTCTGCATGAAAGATTCGTAAGTGTTCGTTCAAGGTTTGGTGTAAGCGTTCAACGTCTGCGTTGCCAGTTTTGTTATAAGGGGTCGTATAATGAACTTCTATATTGTTATCCTTAAAAAATTCTCTAATTGTTTTTGTATCTAGCTCATTGTCAGTTACAATTTTTTCGGGTTTCCCTAAGTACTGTATTCTTTGTTTTATTGCTTTAATTATAGAAATCCAAGTTCTATCATCTAAACAATACACTGTGGCATATTTAGTTAGTTTATCTATAGTTGTTAGATACATTGTGTTTCGTAACGGATACCAAATGTCAATATGAACTATTTCATTATGTCTTTTAGGAGTTTCTGTTAAATTAAGCTTATGTTGCATTGGATTTCGGTCAAATTTAGCTAAATTGCAAATTTCGCAATTATTTATGAATTTATGTACTTGCTCTTGTAAGTTTGGATAATAGATAGACGTTTTCAATTCTTTGAATGTCTCATTTATGCCTCTATGATTATTTTTAAGATGGCTTTCTTCTATTTTCTGTAGCAAAACTTCTTTGTCTGTTACGTCTTCTATAAATAAATTGGATTTTAATATTTTCAAATTTTTATTTTGTGCAAAGTATTTAATATAAAGGTTTTGAAATTTCAAAAACAATTCTAAGTTAGGAATAAAAATAGCAATTAGTCCTTTAGAAGGAAGAGTGTCCTGCATGATTTGCAAAAGATTATTTTCTGGTTTTATTAAAATTGTATGTCTTATTGTGTTTTTATATAGTACCGACTTTTTATTTGATGTATTCTGTGAATAATCAACTATTATTTGTGTTTTGAATAAGTTAAGTGGTTTTTCTGATATTTTTATAAAATTTGTGCTATCGCTTTCTGCACTATGAATGGTTCCTGTTGACATTGGAACTTCAATGTGTTCGTTCATGTTTATTTCTTGAATAGTTTCATTTATCGTGACTGGGCTTATTCTGCTAAGTCCGTCTGTCAATTGATTTTGTCTTTTATTTTCGCAAGTATTGGAATTTTGAGTATTTTCGTTTATTGCATCAAAATTTATTCTGCTAAGTCCATCTGCAACAACGTTTTCATTACCTTTAATATGAATAATATCGAAGTCAAATTCATTAAGTTTAATCTTCCATCGCTGTAGTTTACTATTGGGTTCTTTTAAATTATTTAGCCAGACAAGCGGTCTGTGATCTGTTTTTATAATAAATTTGCGACCGAATAAGTATGGCCTAAAATACTTCGCAGCCCACACTATTGCTAATAATTCTTTTTCTATGGTAGAATAATGCTTTTCATGTTGGTTTAAAGTTCTACTTGCATACGCAATGGTTTTGTTATTTTGCATTAAAACCGCTCCTAATGCAAAATTGCTAGCGTCGGTAATTAAAACAAATTGTTTTGTAAAATCAGGATGGGTGAGTATAGGATCACTTTGGAGTAGTGTTTTTAATTTTTGAAACGCTTCTATAAAATCTTTATCCTTTATATTTACTTTAATATCCTTCTTTAGATATTTTATAAGATGGTACGCTATCTTCGAATAATCTTTAATAAATCGTCTGTAGTACCCCGTGATACCTAAGAATGATTTAATTTCTTTTTGATTTTTAGGCAAAGGAATTTTTTTTATAGTTTCTACTTTGTTAGGGTTTGTTTTTATACCGTCTGCTGTAACTATATGACCTAAGAATTCTGTTTCTTTAGCCATGAACTTACATTTTTGAAATTGTACTTTTAAATTTGCACGATTAAGACATTTAAAAATTTTATCAAGAGAATCAAGATGCTCTTCGATACTTGTTGAAAATATAATAATATCGTCTAGATACACTAAACAAATTTTTCCAATGTATTCTTTTAGTACGCTATTCATGAGCCTCTGGAAGGTTGCCGGGGCATTCTTTAGACCAAATGGCATTCGCAGAAACTCATAATGTCCATGTGTTGTCGAAAACTCTGTTTTAGAAACATCATCTGGGTCCATTTCAATTTGGTGAAACCCTTTGGCTAAGTCTAACGTTGTGAAATATTGGCATTTTCCGAGCTTATCAAATATGTCTTCTATATTGGGGATAGGGAATCTGTCTTCTACAGTATTTTCGTTTAATTTTCTATAATCGACTACAACTCTCCATTTCTGCTTACCTGTATTATCTGCTTTCTTAGGAACTATCCATATTGGACTATTGTAAGGACTATGAGACTCTCTAATAATGTTTTGCTTTAGCATTTCATCGATTTGCTTATTAACTTCTGCTTTATGTATTTCTGGGTATCTATAAGATTTGCTATATATTGGAATATCATTTTTAGTTTTTATTTTATGTTTAATATCATTAGTAAATGTAAGATTGCTATCTTCATTATAAAATACAATTGCATGTTTCTTTTGTATTTTTAATAACTGACTTTTTTCAAAATTATTTAAATTACTATTGTCATTTTTAATTTCTTTAGTTTCACAATTTAAGATTTCGAAATTTTTTTCACTATGCAATTGTTCATAATACTCTTCTTCTTCCTTGCAAATGAAAAAAGGTACTTCTGCATTTGTTGTAATTAATTTTCTATTTGGGTAATCAATAGTGCATTTGATATCATCAAGGATGTTGTTACCAATAAGGCCGTCAAATTTTTGATGAAAATTGAATTCCAAAAATTCACAATTTTTATGGGGATTAAATGAACCGAATTCCTTAAATAGTGGGAATCTATAGACGTAATTGCTTTTGTAAATATTACCAAACGCTTTAACTTCTGCGTTAACTTTTATTCTCCATTTAGGATCACAAACGCCTGGTTTTATAATGCTAAATTCTGCGCCTGTATCAATAACTAAATAAAATGAATCGTTACCTCGTCTTAATTTTATGTAAGGAAGTTTCTTGGGGCTTGTTCTAAAAAATCCGATTGTGTATTATTAACGTCCATTGGTTCATGTTCATTTGATCTTTTGGATTGTGTGCTTCTATTTGCATTTCCTAAATTTTGATTATTGTAAGTATGACGTGTATTTTGAGAAACGTTTTCATTTTGATTGTAGTAAGAGTTTTGTGGTCTATTGTAACGAGTGTTGTTGTTATCATAATATTGTGATCTATTATAATTAGTGTTGTTGTTACCATAAGTTTGTGGTCTATTATAACTGGTGTTGTTGCAATCATAGTGTTGTTGCCTATCATAAGTTTTCACTTGTTGCTGACTACTATACTGATCATTTTGATTTCTGAAATAATTATTACCATTTTGGTTTTGCTTGTTAGAGTTATAATTTGGTTTTTTATTTCCATAATAATTGTTACAATTGTCGCTAAAATTGAGGCGTGAGAATTGATTACCTGTTGGTTTATGTTGGGGAGGACCATATTGAGTGTACCCCTGATGTCTAGCTTCAGATATGATTTTAAAAGCTTCTGTCAAACTATGAGGATTTCTCGTTATTATCATTGTCTTAGTTGGTTCTGGTAAATGATCTTTGAAAACTTTTAATGAAATTCTATTTATGTCTTCAATTGAGTAAAGATCTTCATTATGTGTCATTAGTCTATTTATTATTCTATTAGCAAATTTTTGAATTATATAGAAAAAATTTTCTATGGTACCGTTAAGTGTAACTGTCTTTAATTTGTCCATAAGTTCTACAACAGTTTCTTTTTCACCAAAATTCTTCTTTAGAGTATCTTTTACCTGTTCCCAAGTTTCTGTACTATGTTCACGATGCAAAGCTTCTCTACACTTTCCAACGCATTTATTTTTTATATAATCTAAAAGAATAAGTTTCAATGTCTTATCAAAGTTATTAAAAGCTGGTAAAATATTTTCAATTTGCTTAATAAAATCTGGTAATAAATTTGAATCCGTCCCGTCGAAGTCTTTTATGTGACCTATACACGTGATCATTAGGTTCATTTGTTGGACTGTGTTGTTATCCATTTTTTTGTATTTTGTTTTTTTTTTTTTTTTTACTATTTAACAAAACTCAATATTAAACGTTTTTAATGTTTTTGAAAATTTTCAGGAAAGTATTTTTTTTACACTTCTTATTTTTTAACACTTTTAACACACTATATTTTAATACTCAATTTTTAATACTTTTATCACGTATTCTAAAATATCTTAAAATACTATTCTTACGCATGAATACCATGTGATGTTGATGTCTATTGTTGGTCCATCCTTTTATTTGATGTAGCTGATTCTTTATTCAAATGTTGATGAATGTTTCTATTTTTGTGATGATTGATGCAAAATTTGGTCCAAGCGACGTCTTGGTAGCAGATAAACACAAATTTTTTTGCTTTGGCTTGGCTTGATACAAAATCTGGTCCAAATGAAGATTAGGCAGCAAATAATGGATGTAGTGTACCACGGATCTTTATGTGTAAATTGTACAAACTGAATCCTTTTGCACCGCCTTGATTTAAAAATGATGACCTTGATTTAACAATGATGACCTTGGTTCCGTTTTCTTGTGAATTCTTAGCAGAACGAAAATTCACCAATTTGTTTTAAAATTTGCTTCTTCACAAATTGAAATTAATGATTTTTAATTCTTTCATTTTAATTTTCTTTAATTAAAATTTAAAAATTTTTATTGGCTGATGTAATTTTCTTAGTACACCAGAAAAAAAAGTTTGCCGACTGCGCCAGTGAAAAGTCGTGTTTTCAGTTAAAAATCTTTATTAAAACTAAAAACTATAAAATTTATTTGAAGTATTTTCAAAATCTTACTTTTACAAAAATTATTTTTACAAACAAAGTAAACGCAAAGTATTTTTAAGCAAAGTAGAAGTTACATTAAAATAATAATATTTATATTGATAGTGATAAAAATAATAGTAATGATAATGAAAGTGATAATAATAATAGTAGTGATAATAATAGTGATAGTAATAATGATAATGACAATGAATAGGGTAATGGATAGTAGATTGGAATGTTTAGGTATAGTTATGAACGTGACTATGTGACAATATTGATAATACTGCAAAAAACCAAGATGCTTAAAATCTTTCAATTACACAGTAAATTTATATTTACAACATATTTATTGAGCTTAGTTTTTCTATATTTAGTTTTATTTTTAATTCTGCCCTAAAACCATTTGGGCTTACAATTGAAAAGCTACTTATGGTAAAATATATTTCTATCATATGATCAAACAGGCAAAGAAAGCAAATAATAAAGCTTAATGATACTCTACAACCAGGGAATATTCATTTTGAGAAGGAATCATGTATGTATGTATGTCACCTCCTGAATCGATGCAGACTTGCCCGTGTATCTAACTTGATGGGTGTATGTCTGCGAAAATTATTTTAAAGTAATGAAAAATAAGCGAAATCGTGTAACGCAATGAGCGTTATTAACAATAATGCGACCAAAATACACGTAAATATCAGGAATACCCGTGTAAACGTTTTAAGACGTATTAAAAAAAAATTAAGTGGCCAACATGAAAAGTATTTTTTCCGACCTCAAATTAAAAAGTTGGTATGGCAAATGTATTATCGAGTTAAAGAAAATTTTACAAAAATTCAAAAACAAAAATTATAAAAGGGTATGTTAATAGGACCTTTTTCATACCAAAATAGCCGCCAAATTCAAAAATTAGGAAAAAAAAGATATAATATTAACTGAAAAGGTCCAGAACTTTACGAAATCCTTTTGAACTGTATAAACCAAAAACACCCTTAAAAAGCTCATATAATAAGCTAAATGTTTATTAAAAAAAAATTTTTTGTCTAAAACGATTGGTTGACGCAGTAAAATTGTTTTTCTAAAACGAGTCAGGAAATCAGTTTTAACCCTATAATTACTCAGGGGACAGTTTAGACTACCCTCAGGTGCAATTTTTTGTTGGTCCAGGCTTTCTTTATCGCCTCCTAGATGCTTCGTAACCTTATGCGGTACACCCTATATAACACCTATAAAAATTTATGATAAATAAAAAAAAAAAATAATAATTTTCAGATGATTAATTTTTTCCAAAAAAAAAAAAAATTTAGAAATCAATTTATTTCACCAAAACTAACAAACCAACCAAACAGTGATGTGAATATTATTTTTAGGTAATTAAATTACCGTTAATTTAATTTATAGAACGTTTAAACATAGATATTGGTTCTTGAGATATTAGTAGCTAAGTGGAACCATGTTTTTTTTTGGTCCAAAAACCGAAAATGATCGATATCTTGAAAACGACGAGAAAGAAAAAAAAAAAGTGATAGATCGTATAAGAAGAGAAAATATCTCAAAACCATACGAGACACATCAATTTTGATGGCAGGTTCGGACACAACATTGCAAAGTACAGCTACAAAACGTTTCTAATTTTTGATAAAATAAGGAAACAACATTTTTCAAAAAAAAAAAAATCATAAAAGTCGGGAGCTGCCCTTGAGGACGTCACAAAACGAGGCTTTATTATGTTTACTTCGTCAATTCCACACCATCAAGTTCACCTTTGATTAAAATAGAGATAAATTTTATTGTTATCTTGCAAAATATCAGCCATTTAATATTATGACATTACTTTTGCTTTTTATTGACTTCCGACTTTTTAACATTTGCCGATTCATATATGTATGCATGTTTTAGATAGATTTTATTGTATTTAAAAAAATTATGTATGCAATATAAGTCACATACTTACACTGGAGAATCAAATAATTTACAAAACTACTTTACAACTTTTACAATTTTTTTTAATTTTAGTTCACAACTTTTTAAATATTATATGTAATACATTAACAAAAGACAAACTATTTTGTAAAAACTGTAAAAATCATTCATGTTATAAAAAGGTATTAGTTGGAGAATACATATTTATAGATGTGGAAAATCAATTTAAAAATTACTCATTCCCCCTAACAAGCTTTCCAACTAATTTAAATATTCAAAATAGACGATTTGAATTAGTGGGGGCTATAGAATATACAACTAATCATTATATATCGTTTTGTCGAACATTAGGTGTTGAAAATTGTTGGGACAAACGAAATGACATGAGAATATGCGGAACTCTAGAACCGCTTAATAAAAATATAGACTTACAGAAAGATAGAACATTTCATAGCATTTTGTGCATTCAATTTAATTAATTTTAAGTGTCCATAATTGTTTAAATACAGAGCTTTTAATGCTTGAAACTATTTTTTTATGATTGAATTATAACTTTTTATTCATATTTTATAATACTTATTGCTATTTTAATAATAATTTTGTTTTTGTTAACTTTCACTTATTATAAAAGAAGTCAATGCATATTGATAATTGCTTTCATTATTAAATTTCAATGACTTAACTGATTTTCGGATGTATGTATATATGTGTATATTGATAATACTGCAAAAAACCAAGATGCTTAAAATCTTTCAATTACACAGTAAATTTATATTTACAACATATTTATTGAGCTTAGTTTTTCTATATTTAGTTTTATTTTTAATTCTGCCCTAAAACCATTTGGGCTTACAATTGAAAAGCTACTTATGGTAAAATATATTTCTATCATATGATCAAACAGGCAAAGAAAGCAAATAATAAAGCTTAATGATACTCTACAACCAGGGAATATTCATTTTGAGAAGGAATCATGTATGTATGTATGTCACCTCCTGAATCGATGCAGACTTGCCCGTGTATCTAACTTGATGGGTGTATGTCTGCGAAAATTATTTTAAAGTAATGAAAAATAAGCGAAATCGGGTAACGCAATGAGCGTTATTAACAATAATGCGACCAAAATACACGTAAATATCAGGAATACCCGTGTAAACGTTTTAAGACGTATTAAAAAAAAATTAAGTGGCCAACATGATTGTTTATGTTTAATTTAAAAAAAAAAGACTTTCTGAACGTTTTGAGAACCAGAATATTTAATTTAGCTGAGAAAAGTATGATTTGCACAAAAGTTTTGCAAATACCTAAGTGGCAACATTAAAAATGTTTGTTAAATTCTTAAAAAATTTAGGTATTTAAACGTTATAAGGCAACTTTTTTACCGTTTAGATATGGCTAAAGAAAAACTAAAAAATTTAGGAGGCAGCCCTGAAATTTTATGTACACTGCTCAAAAAGTCTATCCAAGCGTTTTTCAAACCAAACATTTTTATATGGTATCAACAAATGTGATTTAAACAACATTTTGAAAAATAACCAAGTGGGAATTCTGAAAATATTTTGAAGTCTGTAAAGAATTTAATTTAAATTTCTAGACCAAAAATTTGACTTTCGTAAAAGTAGTTATGGTAAGAAAAATTTTTTAAAATAACCAAGTGGCTGCCCTACAACTATATGATGAATTTTTGAAACGGTAAGTAAACGATTAAGGACGAAAACCTTTTTTTTTAGTATAATTTAAGACATGAAAAAAATCAATGGCGAATCTACCAGCTTACGTTCAATTTTAAAAATGTTCATCTGAGCGTTTTTGGAACCGGAATAATCAACTTAATTACAAAAGTATAATTCAAACATTTTGAAAAATAACCAGGTTACACTGTTCGACAATTTTGAACTTTTTTTAAAACACATTAGAAAATCCAAAAAATTCCTGAAGTGAACGATAAAAAAAATACCCGTTTCTAGTGGTTTTTCTCCAGCATGCCACATTTTTTTTAATCGATTTTTGAAGTTTTTTATTCACTGTACATGAAAAAAACAAATATACCGCAATCTTGTGTTAAATCGATGAATTTAACTATATGATTCTTACATCTGAGGTGTATCATGTGTTCAGCAAACTTATGCAGGGAATATTTTTGTATAAAATTTTAGCCCTGTTTAACCCCCACTTGTGGGTCATTTTTGCCCTTTTCTTAAAAAGGCACAAAAATGACACCCAAAACAGGGAAATATTGGGGAAATACCACGAGAAACGGGTATTTTTTTTAACGTCTACTTTAAGAATTTTTTTGATTATCTCATGTGTTTTTTTTTGTGTCGAACAGTGTTATCAGTTAACTTACGAGAAATTCCCCCATAAAATTCTTCTCCAAAATTCAAAAAAAAGGTTGGTCTCCTAACTTCTTATGAACTTAACAGACCACATGCGTCAGCATGGTAGTTGTTTTCATATCTCATAATTTAAGAACGATTTTAGAACAATATACAACAAAAACTAGGTGGCAATGCTAAAAATTATATTCAAATCAAAAATACTCAAATATTTTAATTTAATTTAAAATATATTTGAGGGTTTTGGGGACCAATATTTCAAATAAATTAAAAAAGAATTGGATTACAACAAAACTTTAGAAAATAACTTGATACCTTAATGTGTATGTACGATTTTTAATAAGTTCATTTAAAAGCATAAGGGCAAACATTTTTTGGAATGATTAAGTAAAATTTACAACAGCAACCCTGAAGAATTGTGTTCAATTTTTAAAAAACGTTTTTCGAACTAAAATTGAAGAGTGGCCGTACCAAAGGGCCTAAGTACCATTTCGAGGCAAAAGTAATGTCATTCTTTTTATGTGCTTTATAGTCGAATAATTGATTGTTATAATTTTTTATACATATTGACATGAATTTCACACTATCAAGTAAATTTTAAGTGAAGACAGAAAACAATTTTATTAACTTCAAAAAAAATGTTACCCGTTTCATACAATGACACTACTTTTGCCTGAAAATGGTACTTAGGCCCTTTGGTACGACCACTCTTCAATTATATATAAATTACAAATATATTACTGAAACAATAAGCCGGCAACCATAAAAATGTCTGCTAGTTTTTTAAAATTTTCATATAAAAGCTAAAACTAATTTGAAGCCCTGAAAAATATCGCAAAAATTTTTCATGATTATTTCTGTCACACTCAGATGGCGTTGTTCGGTACTAAAATCAAGTTTTATTTATAAAAGCCAAAATATATGAAAAAAAATGAAAATTGTGGGAAACTTTGAAAACTTTCGGAAAATTTTTTAGTAAATAAAGACTATTTTCCTCAAGTTTTTCTTAAAAAATATTTAACAACAAATATTGTATATAATAACACATAAGAATAAAAACTGTTATAACATCTTAGCCTACAAGTATGCAATAGTTGAAAAAACATGATTGTCCGAATATTTTTCTCTCGGAAAATTTTGATTGAAAATTGTGGGAAACTTGAGAAGAGAGGAAAAATTCGGAAAATGCAAAACACTTAAGTGTATGGAAGATTGATTTCCTCAAGAATTTTCTTTCAAAAATATTTAAGACAATCAAAGTTATGCGTGATTTAAGATTTTTCAGCCGGAAAACTTTGGTGGAAAATTATGGGAAAACTGAGAAAAGTAGAAAAGCATGGTAACTTGAGAAATTTAAAGAAAGTAGAGACTAAAGTCTGCTTTTGTCTTCATTGAAAAATATTGAATAATAACAAAGTTATGAGAAAATTACTGAATTTCAGGTAGAAAAACTCGATTAAAAACTACGGGTGAACTTCGAAGAGTGGAAAATGATATAGTTATTTAGGGAAAATTGAAAACTTATTTTGAGAAGGTGGAAAACTTATTTTCTTAAGTTTTTCTGTAAAAATATCTATTAACAAATAAAGTTAGTAGATTAAACTGTTTTAAAATTTTAGCCTACAAGTATGCAATAGTTGCAAAAACTTGATTGTCCGAATATTTTTCTCTCGGAAAATTTTGATTGAAAATTGTGGGAAACCTGAGAAGAGAGGAAATATTCGGAAAATGCAAAACACTTAAGTGTATGGAAGATTGATTTCCTCAAGAATTTTCTTTCAAAATTATTTAACACAATCAAAGTTATGCGTGATTTAAGATTTTTCAGCCGGAAAACTTTGGTGGAAAATTGTGGGAAAACTGAGGGAAGTAGAAAAACGTGGTAACTTGAGGAAACTTAAGGAAAGTAAAGACTAAAGTCTGCTTTTGTTTTCATTGAAAAATATTGAATAATAACAAAGTTATGTGAAATTTACTGAATTTCAGGCAGAAAAATTCGATTAAAAACTACGGGTGAACTTCGAAGAGTGGAACATGATATAGTTATTTAGGGAAAATTGAAAACTTATTTTGAGAAGGTGGAAAACTTATTTTCTTAAGTTTTTCTGTAAAAATACCTATTAACAAATAAAGTTAGTGGAATAAAGTGTTTTAAAATTTTAGCCTACAAGTATGCAATAGTTGCAAAAACTTGATTGCGTGAATATTTTCCTCTCGGAAAATTTTGATTGAAAATTGTGGGAAGCTTGAGAAGAGAGGAAAAATTCGGAAAATGCAAAACACTTAAGTGTATGGAAGATTGATTTCCTCAAGAATTTTCTTTCAAAAATATTGTTATGCGTTATTTAAAATTTTTCAGCCGGAAAACTTTGGTGGAAAATTGGGGGAAAACTGAGGAAATTAGAAAAGCATGGTAACTTGAGGAAATTTGAGGATGTTGTATAGTAACTTACTTCAGTAATTTTATGATAAACTGTGCAATAATAACAACACTATAAACGGTTAAAACTTTATGTGCCCAGCCGGAAAGTGTTTTTCCTTTATGGGAAAATTATGGAAAATCCAAAGGTAAAATAACAATCGGAAAGCTTGAGGAAACTTGAGGATATTAAAAGGTTATTTCCTCAAGTGTTTTTATGGACGAATGTCTGTTCGTAACGATATTATAGCAAGTTGTATGTTTTTCAGCCGGAAAACTTTAATGAAAAATTGTGGAAAAACTATTAAGAAAAGAAAAATAAAAAACCTTTAAATATCTTGAGGAAATCAAGGTCTTTAAAGTTACATGCGAAAGAACTTTTTTTTGGTATATTTTAAAATTTCCGGCTGAGCACATGTTGATGATTTGGTGCGTTTTCAAATTTAAAAGTTGGCAACACTGCATTCACACGTTACATATATGTACTAGCAGTCCCGGCAAACGTTGTTCTGCTCTTTTTCAATAGGTGGCACGATGAGTTTGATTTGAACGAAAGCTGCTATGGGTGCAGGGAATTATCATTTAAACAAATTTTTTTCTATAGCGTGCTCAACAACCTCATAAAGATCCCTGCAAGGCTAATGGCTGGCACTATTTATATTTATGTACCACGTTTTATAGCAAAAGCTGCTATTCTTACAGAGATATAGCATTTAAAGTAATTTTTTTGTGTGACAGATGCAACACCCCTTGTTCAATCCACACCACTTTTTGCACGTTGATTGGCAGTAAAAACATGTATCCACGTACCAAGTTTTATAAAAAAATCTGCAATACCTGCAGAGAAATAGCATTTTAAATGTTTTTTTTTTTTTGTATGGGGGCTACAGCTCCCCCTCATCCGATCCCCCTTTAGTATAGCTATGAACCACCTGCAGTACAAAACAAATACATAGTGCGAAAATAGTAATGATCGGTTAAGCTGTTTCAAAGTTATAAGGCGACAAACACACGCACACTACATTTTTATATATGAAGCAATCCACGCCAAGTGTACCAGCTCAAAATTTCGCTCAAATTTGGCAATATGGTAGATCCGGTGTGCAAGGATTTGGTCCTAGTACCATTTGTTTTTAAAATACAGGTTGAAGTTGGCATTTTTAGTAATTTTCATGACGATAAAGTTTGTAAATTTACCGGTCCCATTCATTTTAAAGTGTTCTTTTTATAAAGAAATATTTCTTGGTGAACAAAATTTTTTTTCACCAAAATTTTTTACACTTAAAAATGCTTTTGAATTTTTTAAAAAAACCCCCCTTAGATTTTTTTATAAGTACTTTAAATTAAAGCATAATTTAAAAGCTTTAAAATGATGTATGACTCAAGATGGGATTCGGACGCTTAATGGAAGTTTTTGGCTTTTGAACACCCGCGGAACGCAAAATTCTTTTTTTAGGAAAGCATCGTACGGAAAGCATCTTACGAAAAAAGTGTACTAGGCATAAAATGCTTAGGAAATAATAATACTGAAAAATTGCGGAACATGCTATATCTTATTGTTTTTCTGGAGAACCACTGGCAGGCCCACTCCAATTTTTGGAGGACTGGTACGTTACACCTGTAGCTTTTTTTTTCAAGCAAAATAAAAAATATCGAAAATGAAGTATTTTGGGAAACTCAATTTAAAATTTTTATTTCAGTGTTAACTATATAAAAAAAAATATTATTTTTGCTTGTTCTTATTTTAAAGCCTGTTTCAAGACAAATCATTTGACACCATAAAATTGAGTATTGGATAAACGCAATTAAAGTTATAGCTTCTCAAATAAAGCTAACCTAAAAATTTCGAAGTCCCATATCTCCGCCATTTTTTTCAATTTTGAAAAAATATTTGGTAGTAATTTTCTTCACTATGCTGCTATTGCTTATGCCAATTTATAGTCAAATCGGATTCCATGAACAAATTTCTTGATAGTTTTGACATGGTTTACACTATATTCTTTATCAGCGTCTCCTCCAGAGTCGATATAGCAATGTCCGACTGTCTGGCTGGGTGTCTGTGCGTGGAAATATATTTTTTGGGAAAACTGAGCAGGATAATTCGATGATTATTTGATTTTCAAATAGCACGAAATGATAAAAATCTTATCAAGTAAGGTAAGTGTACCGAATTCAAGTAAGGTAAGTGTACCGAATTACGGGCTAGTACCTAATTCCGTCAGTTTTTGTTGAAAAATAAGAAAACTAAGTACGGTTTTGAATATTTTTAAATCAAAATATACTCAATTCTTATAATTGATGTCAAAAAGTAAAAATTTAATTTTTACAATTACACTAGTTTACAAATTAATAATTTTTTTCTGTGATCTGAGGTCCACTATCAAATTCTAATGTAAAATGACTCTCTGATTCCGAAAATAATTTTATTTTTTTTTTTTCTACGGAGACGTTTTCGAGAAATCCCCCTTTCCCTGTTTTTGAAGGGGGGAAAAATATGATCGCATATAATCACATATATCTCGTAAACCAGTAAAGCCAGCTTAACATGTAAGACAACAAAAGAAAGGTAATAAAATTTTACATAAACGTCTAATGCTAAACTTTTCGATCAGTTTTTTAGTTTCTGCGCTATTAATAAACATTTCGAAAAATTTTGATCTTTCTTTTAAAAAATCGAAAAAAAAAGTTTTTCAATTGGGATATTTTCTTGAAATGAGATTCGGTAAAAATAAAAAAACTTCAATGTGCAAAAGTCTAAAGAAAAGATACTAATCGAGAAAATCGATGGATAAATAAAGGAGTTATAATCAATTAAGTGAAAATACCAAAAGTCAAATTTTACTCTATTTTTGTAATTTTCCTTGCAGAAGGGTACAATTTTGTAATTTTTTTTTCCGATTCGGCCGATTCATATTTTTTTTGATTAGGTGGACCATCATTAGTAAAAAAAAATTATTTTTATTTTTTTCGCTCGTGTAGTGTTGCCATATTAGAAAAAAAAAACAATTATTTGAGGTGTCACTTAACTTCAACTGATCTGTAAAGAGAACGTCATATTCTACTCCTTATCTGAGGATCTCATTGAAAAGGCAAATTAATTGCCTTTTTAACATTGGGTCATTTGTTGATACCAGATAAAAATTATATTCTATAGTAAACCAAATTTC
This sequence comes from Calliopum simillimum, assembly GCA_951812925.1. Taxonomy (NCBI): domain Eukaryota; kingdom Metazoa; phylum Arthropoda; class Insecta; order Diptera; family Lauxaniidae; genus Calliopum; species Calliopum simillimum. The sequence continues at coordinate 77,078,752 of OX638368.1, read as the reverse complement.
AAATTTAAAGCAAATTTCGATGATTTTCAGAATCTTTCTTAAACGCCATTTACATTTTCTAGTTCGAAAAAACAGAAAAAGTCAAGTTTTATTATTTTTGTCATTTATCTATTTTATTACAAAAATTTTGAGTTAATGCGGACCAAGATCGGATGAAAAATGACAGCTCTATTCTAGATTTGGTTTACTATCAGGGAGTCATTTTACATAAGAATTTTATAGTAATGCTTTAAGTAACACTGTTCAACGAATTTCAGACTTTTGATTTTATCTGAGTTCGGACTATGTAATTATTATTCCTTGCTATTAATAGTAGAACTGCAATTACAAAATTTTTCCATCACGTCTCAGTTTTCAGATAAAATGACAAATCCAAAATCACGATTTGCAACCGCGAAAAAAATAATTAAAAAATTTTTAGCCGTCAGAATTTCAAAAAGAGAATGCCAAACGATGCAAAACAAAAACAAAAATTACAAATCCGAAAAAAAAAAAAATTTATTCAGTCCGACAGACTTTTTTTTATGCCCGTTTTATTGAGAAAATTTATTGAAAAAACCAAAACCCATCTACCTTTAATTACACATATCTTGATTAAACAAATGTAAAATTAAAAAAAAAATATTCGTGGTTTTGTGCGCAATTGCCACAGCTTTATTTTGACACCAAATGTGCTCATTCAGAATTTCAACTTTGCTGCCTCGAATCGTGTTCGCTCTCGCCGCCATATTGGAAAAATGCCGTCCAAAATCAGAGAAAAATATTGTGTTGCAGTATTATGGCTTATAAAATTTTCTATAAAAATGAGATATCGCGTCTTGAGAATCATTCAAAATTGAACATGTTACTATGCTTCCTACTATGTTCAATTTTGAATGATTTTAAGGTCGCGATATCTCATGAAGGGTAAGTCTGACGAAAAAATAGTTCGAGGAGACCCTTATAGGGAATTGAACTTTCTACAAAATGCATGCACAATTTTTTTTTTAGGGGAAGAACCGTTTGGAGCTATTTTTGAAAAAATGGTTCTTTTCTAAATTTTAGGTTTGTTGAAAAAATATCTCCTAAACTATAGGTCATATGGATAAAAAAATAGTACATAGCTTATAATACAAGTAATTCCCTATAAACACATTTTTTTGCTTTAAACGTGTGACTCACCGTTCAAGAGTTATCGTAATTTTAAGCTCAACACATTACTGTGCCTACTCATAAGCGGCATGCACAATTTTCTAATTTTTTTTCGAATTTTGAATTAGGATATCTCCTGAGTTATAAGTCGTACGAAAACAATTCAAAGGTAATTTTGATAAGCTATAATATTGCGCCACAATATTTTTCTCTAAATGTAACCGTTAAAGAGATATTTGTAAAAGACTGATTTTGGACGCCATTTTACCAATATGGCTGCGAGAGCGAACACGATTCGAGGTAGCAAAGTTGAAATTCTGAAAGAGCACATTGAAATCTATAAAATAACTCATTTGCAAAAATCCCGCAAAACTTTTTAGGTAACATCATTTTATGATTGTACTGTACAGTTAGCGTCAAAATAAAGTAAACACTTTGCTTTCAAATTTTCAAAATCTAATAGCAACAAAGCAATTCACTATAAATAAAAAGTAATAATCAGGGCTCGGATTTTGATGCCCTTAAAAACATCGAAAAATGACCAAAAAAAAATGACAAAATGCCCTTAAAAACCCTAAAAAAGACCTTTTAAAACGAAAAAATGCCGTAAAAAAATAAAATCAGTGCATATTTAGTCTTTTGATAAAAAAATGTATTAATTTGCGTTCTAATAAATTACAACGTAAGTTTTTAAAAAAACTTCTTTCTACTTTTGCACTGACGAGATGGGCATATTTAAAAAAAAGAATTTGATTTTAGTTGGCTATTTGCAAAAATGTTGCCACTTTATAATTCGAAAATATGACACAAACTTTTATATCCAGAATTTTTATCCAGCACGTAAATAAATTTTCTAAAAACATTCCCACCAGCATTAACGCGTTAAGCTTTTCTTTTAGTATACTTTAAATCAAAGCAATTCCATTTTCCAAAGACAATGATGTTGACTACAAAGATTCTATACCTTGTTTTGATGTACGCTAATCAACTAGTTTTGATGTACGCTAATCAACCTTTTATTTTATCTCTGGAAAAATATTGTTGAGCCTCTCCAACTGCTTTGGCATCAAAACTTTCAAACGTATCTACGACTTTTTTTACTGTTTCGAAAAACAAAGATGCAACGCTTTTCAATTCAAAACTTATTGTAAAGAAGTGACAAAAATATAAAAATCAACTTAAATGCCACAAAAAATGGCGTAAACTATGAAAAATTACCTAAAAACTAAAAATTAACATAAAAAACCATAAAAATGCCTCAAAAAATGTCGTATACTAAAAACCAAAAATGACTAAAAAAGGCAAAAAAAATGGCATAACTACTTTTAGCTTTGAAACGTAGCGACCATGAACGGTGTTTCTGTGTTATCAGAAAACGTCTATGTAAGAGCAGAAAAAGGATGACATTTCATCAAAATCCAAGCCCTGGTAATAATGCATAAGTCAGTAGTCATTTATGGAGAGTTGAACTAAACATAAAGATAAAACAAAACTAAAACACAACCAGAAATAATTCACCAGATTTTACACGACAAAAAAAAAAAAAAACAGATGTTAATATAATTACAAAAACTAGCTTTATATTACAGATTAATTTTTGATTTCAGTCCAGATTTTTTGTAATATCAGGGGAGATTTCGCTCTATTGTTTTCTAAACACTTGTTTTAGATTCTTCTTGATAGAAATGGTCCTTTCCCTGATTTTCTGTCAACATTTTTCTATAAATGTTCACTAGGGTTACGATCTTGGGTCTCAAGGGGGTAACCAAGGGTCTTAGGTGTGCGTTGTTGTAGGGCCTTAGCAGCGATCGCGAGTCGGCAAGATTCGTTAGAAAAACGAAACGAATCGGCAAGATTGGTAGCACAGCTGAAATCACGCGAATGTAAAAAAAAATGCATATTTCATATGTTTAATCGACTAAATTCCATACACAAGTAAAAAATAGAAGTGAAACCTAGTAATATGCAGATTTGGACAAATTACTTTAAATTATAAGACATATGATAATAACCATTTTAATTTTCTTAAGTTCGCCGACTCGGCTGATTTGCAGAGTCGGCTGCATTTCCGTAAGATGGTTCACGAATATTCGATTCGCCAAACGCCAAGGCTACCAATTCAGAATTTAAAGCTAAAATGTCAATCTTGAAGTTTAAAATATTTAGAATCAAGGCTACTAAGTCACAAATTCAGAAATAACCAACAGGAAACTGGGGAAACCTTTCACATAAAAAATTGAAGTTTGTTTAAATTAAATCCATGTTTATTAGTTTGAAAATCTACCGTCAACGTATCGTATCCCCATGTTGTGATCACAAACCTGCATCATAAAAAAATTGGAGAATACTTATAGACTTTTTGCAGTTTTCATATACAATCATTGCATTCAGGCTGTAAAAGCCTTTTCTGTTTAAATATTGATGCTTCAACTCAACCGGTGCAACTATATCACAGGTAAATTAGCATAAAAATTGATGTTAAATAACAATAATTAGGACAAAGCTGAAAATCGGTACAGACCTTAGATACACCATTACAAGTAAACTGTCAAAAGTCCCCATTGATCCCATGTGAGCTAAAAAAGTTATTCAAGGTCAAAGGTCACAAAATTTTTTTTTTCGAAATATCTCGCCAGCGGTAGCCACTAGAGAAAAATGTTCGTCCGTAATTTTATAGCTAATAAAATTTCCTATACAAATGGTGTGCGAATCGATTTCATGCGATTTATAGCTTAGAAGATATTCTTATATGAATTGCGGCAAAAACTAGTAAAAAGAGCGTGCCGAGTATGAGCATGCATAGTGATGTGTTGAGCTTTAAATTTAATTAACTCTTGAACGGTGAGTCACATGTAAAAAGTGACAATACTGTTTAAAGGGAATGGCTTGCTTTACAAAATGCATGTTTTTTTTTTCTTGTGACTAATAGTTTAGGAGATATTTTTTGACAATCCCAAAATTTATAAAAAAACCGTTTTTGCCAAATACCTCGGAAACGATGTGCCCTAGGAAAAGTTTTTTTCATCTATTTTGTAGTACATGCAATTCCCTGTGGCGGTCCCTACGAACACTTTTTTCGTCCGACTTACCGTTCAAGAGATATCGCGATTTGAAAATCATTCAAAAATCAACTTTAAAATTATTTTACAATGCACACTCGTATGCAGCAAGGCCTTTGCTTTGTCGTAGCTACGTCGACTGCGCACATTATCGTTTTCAGGGCTGTCACATGGTATTTTTTAAGTAATGCTTAAACCATACATATAGCAAAATAAAAAACAAAAATTTTTGTTTAAAAAGTTTATATAAACTTTAAAAGTCCAATATACACTTTTAGGGTTGCCACCTGGTTTTTTTTCGTATATTTGGCTTAATCCATATACTTTAAAAACAAAAATAAATTTTAGTTTTAAAACGCTTAGATAAAGTTTATAAAAATAAGTTTTTATGGTTGCCACCTAGTCATTCTACAAAATATTCATTAAATCTCACTTCTTTTTGACTTAATTCAATTTTTTGGCCTTCAAATACGGTTAAATAATCTCTTCAAAAAATAAGTAAAACTTTCGTGGTTTCACCTAAAAAGAAGTGAGATTTAATGAATATTTTGTAGAATGACTAGGTGGCAATCATAAAAACTTATAATAGATTTTTATAAACTTTATCTAAGCGTTTTAAAACTTAAATTTATTTTTGTTTTTAAAGTATATGGATTAAGCCAAATATACGAAAAAAACCAGGTGGCAACCCTAAAAGTGAATATTGGACTTTTAAAGTTTATATAAACTTTTTAAAACAAAAATTTATATTTTTTATTTTGCTATATGTATGGTTTAAGCATTACTTAACAAAATACCATGTGACAGCCCTGAAAACGATAATGTGCGCAGTCGACGTAGCTACGACAAAGCAAAGGCCTTGCTGCATACGAGTGTGCATTGTAAAATAATTTTAAAGTTGATTTTTGAATGATTTTCAAATCGCGATATCTCTTGAACGGTAAGTCGGACGAAAAAAGTACTCGTAGGGACCGCCACAGAGAATTGCATGTACTACAAAATAGATGAAAAAACTTTTCCTAGGGCACATCGTTTCCGAGGTATTTGGCAAAAACGGTTTTTTTATAAATTTTGGGATTGTCAAAAAATATCTCCTAAACTATTATTCACAAGAAAGAAAAAAAACATGCATTTTGTAAAGCAAGCAATTCCCTTTAAACAGTATTTTCACTTTTTACATGTGACTCACCGTTCAAGAGTTAATTAAATTTAAAGCTCAACACATCACTATGCATTGCTCATACTCGGCACGCTCATTTTACTAGTTTTTGCCGCAATTTAGATAAGAATATCTTCTAAGCTATAAATCGCATGATATCGATTCGCAGACCATTTGTATAGGAAATTTTATTAGCTATAAAATTACGCACAAATATTTTTCTCTAGTGGCTACCGCTGGCGAGATATTTCCAAAAAACTATTTTTTGTGACCTTTGACCTTGAATAACATTTTTAGCTCACATGGGATCAATGGGGACTTTTGACAGTTTACTTGTAATGGTGTATCTAAGGTCTGTACCGATTTTCAGCTTTGTTCTAAGTATTGTTATTTCAAATGCTAATTTGCCTGAACTACGATGCCCATATGAGTTCCATCAAAACATCAAATGACTCCAGGGGATACAGATTTTCTAAAAAAGAAATTTCTTGCCTCTTGCTTCTCGCCTTCTGTCATTTCCGTGTTAATGAACTCGGGGCAAGTGACTTAAATATTTTAAAAATTTCTTTTAAAACTACTGAAACCGTTGTTTGAGCAAAGCCCAACTCAAAGTCATTTCCAACACTTTTTTTATAGGAGCCGTCAACGAAAAAGTGTAGAGCACAAGCTAATTTCAATGTCAGAGGAATGGAATAAAAACAAAAAATTCTTTATTCAATCTAAACTAAGATACAAATCTGAGAAAACAAATTGTATAGTAGTGTTGTACGTTTACTATTAACGTTGTGAAATATTGGTTTACTTTCAGTTGATATGGAAGTTCAAGTGGATTAAATGTACATATCTCTAATAGTTCGTCGCAATCTTTGAATGTTGTTCTCTAAAAATTCGTAACCATCCTCAAAAAATAAATCTTTGAAACAAAAAATTCCTCAAAATCTTATTTAATATATCAACACTGCACTGCAGTGACCTTTCTTATGTCAACGCTAAGCAAAAATGACAACTTTACTAAACATGAACGTCTCTGTCTGTTGCATTTGCCGTCGCATCTTTTTATTTGCATACTAAGTAATAAACCTGCCTGATCTCTGGCCGGGCCAGAGTACGCACGCGAGTTACGTCCTGACCTAACCCTCACTTAGTCCTAAACACTAACTACAAACTAATCGTAGATTAATTACAATTTAACTAATTCTCAGTATCTGTTATTACTAAAAGTAACAGCTGTTTCGTAAGAATAAGAATGTGCACTTAAGATGCAAGGGATGTTTTTATAACACCAACCGTAATAAATATATCTTAGGATTCCATTTTATAATATCGACCGCAATAAAGTTTTATTGTTACAAATGTATTATTCTAGGTATTTATTTAGTTTTAAGGATAAACCTATAATTAAGAACTTATTCAGTTTTAAGATAATTTTGTATAAATACTTTCTTCATTAGAAAATATAGAGAGAATACTTTTGTCAGTCGAAGAAGACAGTTCTTCAAAATAATAATAATAATAATCTAAAGATTAAAAATAAAAATAATTAAATATTTAATAACCAAAGTTTGTGTATCTTTTAAAGTGAATAGTGAAAATATAAACATTCATCAAACACAAAACATATAATTGGCTTAATCGATAGGCCAAATTATATAATTGGCGCAGTCATAGAGGAAAAAAAATCCGAAGATTTTTTTTTAACGAACCAAAAATATTAAGGTCAGAGTGTGAAAAATTGAGTCAACAATGGAACAACGATTGGACCAGTTAATGCAAGTCATCATGGGAATGGACGAACAGCTTAAACAACAACAGCAGATGCAAGAACAACAACAGCAGATGCAACAGCAGATACAACAGCAGATGCAAGAACAGCAACAGCAGAATCAACAACAAATACAACAACTAATGCAACAATATTTGCAAAAGCGGGGATTGCATGGACAAAAGTTGCAAGTGCAGCAACAAGAAATGCAACAGAATTATAAAACTGTAGAAGAAAAACCAGTGACTGAAACCCCTAATGTACCACAACAGCTGATGATGATATTCTGCTTAATCCGAAGAAACAAATATTAGACATTGATGTTGCAGAAGAAGAAGCAGCAACAGCTAAAGACACATTATCTGAAAAAGTCGTAGTTGATGCAGAGCCAACGAAAAACGTAAAAAGTGCCATTGTAAAGAAAGATGATGCAGGCAAAACAACCGAAACTGAAAAAACCGCTAACACTATTGTCGACGCTGCTGGTACTGCAGATGTGGATATGCAAGAGACGGGTGAAAATACTGAAAGAGCAGCCAATGTGATCCGAGCTCTACCCGAACCAGATAAGAAAAAAGTACAAAAACAACAAAGTCAACAACTATACCAGAGAACGATCAACACAAAAAATTCAAACGTAAGCGAATATTTTAATGAAAAACATATTACACATATCCTAAAAACATTTTTATTTAACATACCGCCACATTTATTTGGTAGCATGTATAATAGGAATCTGAAAACAATAAGAGAGTCATACTACTGTCTATAGTAGTCATTTAAATGAGAACACCCATAACCAAAATAAAATTAGATAAACCTATTCAACTTTCTATTAGGACAAACAAAAACTTTCAAAGACTAATTAGGAAAATATTAAAAAAAAATACATGTTTTTAAACAAAAATTTGCTTAGAAAATGAGTTTATTAAACATTAAACATAAGAAAGTATTCAACACTGAACGATGACAGTAGTAATTGAGTTCTAAATCATGAATATCTATAGGAAAATCGAGATAAAATAAGATAAGAAAAATTCTGCCTTGATAAAAAAAGGGTTCTACTTTATGTATATTTTTCTTATTTTATGATAAAGATTTTCCGTTAATATTGTTGATATTGTCCGAGGACATATCGATTTATTCTGAGTTAGAGAACTTAATTCACAATCAATTACAGCTAAAGCTTATTAAATTATTCGGAAGAAATTATACGTACAAATATAAAGTTAATAATAACACTGAAATTTTATAGATGAAGATTTTCTATTAATCAAAAACATTGTAATCATATATGTAGACCAAAATGGAAAAATAATAGAGTTATTCACGATCTGGAGTAACGAGCTGAGTAACAGGGTAAAAGTGCACTCAGTTACTCTAAATAGTGAGCATACTCAATACTTTGCACGTATATTTGCTTTTTGTTTCTCAAAATAATTTTAGCTGCCAACAAAAAAAAAATTGTTTTAAATAAATATTTTGCTCTCATTCAAATTTTTATTTTTGATGAACGAAAATTGCCTCTCAATCATAAACAAGTTCAAACGTTTCTATAGAAATAGAAATAGTAAAAAAGGCAAAAGTGTAAGATTATTTTACACTAGAAAATAGCTTGACTAAAAGATTAAAAGGGTAACAGAGTAACTTACGTATATTTTGTTGTTGTGGTTGTGCACTGTTACCCTGTTACTCTGTTACTCAGGACGTTACTCTAGATCGTGAATACCCCTAATATTTAAAAAAAAAAAAAAAAAAAAGTAAAAATATGAAATAAAATAATGCGATTCGGGAGAATCTCGATTCACGGGATGGAGGAGTTACGTCCTGACCTAACCCTCACTTAGTCCTAAACACTAACTACAAACTAATCGTAGATTAATTACAATTTAACTAATTCTCAGTATCTGTTATTACTAAAAGTAACAGCTGTTTCGTAAGAATAAGAATGTGCACTTAAGATGCAAGGGATGTTTTTATAACACCAACCGTAATAAATGTATCTTAGGATTCCATTTTATAATATCGACCGCAATAAAGTTTTATTGTTACAAATGTATTATTCTAGGTATTTATTTAGTTTTAAGGAAAAACCTATAATTAAGAACTTATTTAGTTTTAAGATAATTTTGTATAAATACTTTCTTCATTAGAAAATATAGAGAGAATACTTTGGTCAGTCGAAGAAGACAGTTCTTCAAAATAATAATAATCTAAAGATTAAAAATAAAAAGAATTAAATATTTAAAAACCAAAGTTTGTGTATCTTTTAAAGTGAATAGTGAAAATATAAACATTCATCAAACACAAAACATATAATTGGCTTAATCGATAGGCCAAATTATATAATTCGCGCGTAATTTTTTCTTTTTCGATTTTTTCTTTTTTTGTGTTTTTCTCTTTTTGAAAACGTTATAATTATTAAGTTAAGTACATATTGTTACTTTGTGAATAAGCAAATAAGATTTGTGACGCGTTTTTGTGTTAATATTTTATTGATGTCTTAATTTTTTTAAGCCACATGTATTAAATGTGCATACGTTTTTACCGTTTGAGAATTATACCGTTCGATTGTAGTCACGCGATATAACAGTAAAATTTTCTGTATTAGAGTAATAAAATGGACATTTTTACCGTTCGCGGTTAATCACATGAAAGTAAAATTTTTAATTAAAAAGTTAAAATTCGTTTTTAACCTTATAAAAAGTACAACACCAATTTCTCGCGCGGGGTTTGGTGTCGGCCTCCGGGAACGTGCTGGTGGGTTACGCTAAGGATTACAGAAAGGATCTCGAGTTTGTGGTAGTCCTTCCCAATACCTTCCCTGCAAAAAATGAGTACCAGTTGTATTTGAATTTTTTACATTTCTTTATTTTTTTATTTCCATTTTTGTTTCACGTACGAGTATCTGGAACATTTCCTGTATTTTCTAGGTATTCGTACCGCTATTTTTCCAACATGTAGTTTTCTGTCAGTTTTGAAAATTCAAATTTTAAAAACAAAACTAAAATTTGTTTAAAAATCAAAAATGCTGCTAAAAGTCAATATGAAATCAGAATATAATGCACCGGTGAGCGATTATCTCAGTCCAGGGTGAGTAGTAGTGTGTAATGGAAATCTTTGAATTTAAAAAAATATAATTACTCTATATTTATATTCTTTCAGAGTTGCTGGCAATCATTTGCACATTCAAGTGTCTGCTCGGCAAAGATGCCTTTTCACAACTCAAGACGTTTTCTTAAAAAGATAATTAATGGTAAGTCTTGCATAAAGTACCCTTCTAGCTTTTGTCCATGAACATAAGAGTGCCCAGATGTGCAAAGTTTTAATTTTTTTTCTGATTATTCTTCACAAAAGATGCCTTAAGCACATTAAGTTACTTCTTCGACTCTTTTAAAGATATCGTTGAAAAGAATCACAAATCCATTCTGAAGTTTATAAAAATTTCTGAAAATTTCATATACATAGGTTAAAAACGAAGTTAGCTTAAGTTATGATTGCCATTTCCCGCGCTTACCTTACCTAACAATAAGCCAAAAATTGTTTGTTTTGAAGTTACGGACAGTAAAAGTGATTTGCCCTTTTAAAGCCCATTTTTGAAACCTTAATTGAAAACGAGCTGAGTTTTCCCACTAATTCCAATTGTTTTTTTAATCTTTCTTTGACCTCTTTACGAAAATATACTACGAGGAACAAAAAAAATACAACTTTGCACAGTTCATATGTTTATCTTATGGGCAGTCTAATGGACACAGTTTTGTACCTAAATATTAAATTTATTTCGAATTGAAAATTATATTGTAACTTAATTTCTAATACAATTTACAGGTACAATGGTAGCCACAGAAGCCATGTGGAAAAGAGTATTTTAATACAAGGAAAGCACTCCGGAAGTTCATTGGATTGGCTTATATCTTCATTGTTATTTATTAAGACTAGTTTTTACTATACTCTAACTTTAATATCATTCATTCAAATTTGTAATTATAAAGCCTTCAAGACCAATGAAATTTTATCACCATTATTGTGAAATAAAATTTCCATTGGAATTGTTCATGTTTTCGTTTTTTTTTTTTTTGGATTTTGAATGTGATTTCAATCAGCATACCTACAAGATACAGTACCAGTACGCGTGCTTAGAAACGTACTCGGATTATTGTAGATACGTGTAACGAGAATGGTACCTGTACGCATATTTAGAAACGTACTTGTACTATTTCAGATACGTATAACAGATACAGTCCCGGTATGCGTATCTAAGTATTTATGCAGGGACGAGAAACAGATACAATACAAGTATTGGTACGACAAAACCAATGCCTGTATTTTTCCCGACAGCAATGTAAACGTTATTGAAAGAGTACGGCAATTTCTATGTGATTTTCAAAAACAAACAAAAAAAAATACGTGTTTATGTCCCCGATACATACGCCGTTTGTATCTAGTACACTGTTTGCAGGGATACGCCGTTTGTATCTAGTACACTGTTTGCAGGGTTGTACTGTTGCAATATTCAGTACATTATAAGAAGAAGAAGAAGATATACCTGCCTCTCATCGTAACAAAATAACTTGTGCATTATGAATTTTTATTGGAATTTCCATATTTGTTGCAGAAAATTTGTGTAGTTTTATATTCCCTATAATTTTCTCAATAAATACGTTTTATTTATGCTGGTTTTTTTTTTTTTTTTTTTTTTGAGTTATTTATCCAAATCTGATTCATTCATTAAGTTGTCACATACATTTTTCATTCGCCGGATTTTGGCATTTGCATTTGTGATACAAAAAATCCCTCCAATTCTTTTTTTAAATTTCAACACTGCACTGATCTGGTGTATCTTCATTAAATTGAAAAACGTTAAACCTAAATGGCAACTTGGAGTAGTGTATCATTCACTCAGTTCAAGTGATGCAAATTTTATTAACTATTTAAGTAATGTGTTATAGTAGGTAATACATGCGAATTATCTGACTGTAATATTATCGTAGGTGATTTTAACATCAATTTTAACAAAATTTCGACGTATAGCACCAAATTATCTGAACTGTTTCAGTCACATTCGATGTCCCGAAAAATTGATTTTGATACCCGTATAACCGATTCGTCCAAAACAAAAATTGATTTACTGTTTTCTAATTCTAATGATGTAATGTGTAAAAAGTTAGAAGAATATCAAATATCAGATCATGAAACGATTCAATTTACAATTAAACGGGACCCCAAATTCCAAATGAGGAGCACTATTAAAATACTTTCATGGGAATTTTATAATACTGAAGCACTTTTAAACCAACTTCGTTTGTGCAACTTTAGCAATCTTGATGCGCTTGACTTAGAAAGTAAAGTATGGGTAATTAATGACACTGTTCTGAATATCATGAAAAATTTAACCCATGAAAAAGAAATTAAATTAAAAATTATGAATAAATGGTACGATCACGAGTTAGCCAATCTGAACAAATATATGTTTGAACTTTATAAGCTGGCGCAAGTATCGGGAAACTGGCAAGAGTACAAAAACGTAAAACAGTCTTACAAAAAACTATTAAGATTTAAAAAAGTAAAACATTTGGAATACAAAATAACTAGCAATAGTCAAGATAGTAAAAAGATGTGGAAGTATCTTAAACATGCAATTTGCATGGTGAATGAAAATACACCTATAAAAAAAATAATCATTGATGGTAGAATTTTTATGAGCGAATTAGAAATAGCGAACGGTTTAAATAAGTTTTTTGTTGATAGTATTGTGAATATTAACAACAGTATAGCACTAATTCATAGAGACTTGAGTTTTATAACTCCAGTAAATTATAGATTAGAATTTAGTCCAGTAACTTCCAGTGATATCGAAACAATAGTTAATAAATTTAAAGCAAAAAGAGGTGGGAGAAAATTATTGTCTGAAGGTGTTCTTAAAGATTTAATGCCGTATTTGGGTTTTTTTATGCTCAAATCATAAATGAAAGCTTAAGTACAGGTATAGTACCAAGTATTTGGAAAACTTCGGTTATAGTCCCAATTGAAAAAGTAAAAAATACATTAAAAGCGGATCCGGATTTAGACAAAAACACTCTTCTGAAACAGCTTTAAATATGGTTATGGCTGAATGGAAAGAAGAACTAAATAATAAAAATATTATAATAGCAGTTTTTATTGATCTTAAGAGAGCTTTCGAAACAATAGATAGAAAAACACTTCTAGAAAAACTTTCAATTATAGGTATCAGAAATACGGAATTGAGATGGTTTGAAATTTTTTTAAGTAATCGTAAGCAGTGTACATCAATTGGTTCTGCTATTTCGGAAGAGCTTGCTGTTGACATTGGTCTTCCTCAAGGTTCAGTTTTGGCTCCAATATTATTCAATATCTATATTAATAATATCATATTCGTCTTAAAATCTAGCTCTATTAAACTATTTGCTGATGATGCATTAATTTCAGTATGTGGAAAAAATGAAAATGTTTTGAGAGAAAAACTACAATCTGACCTCGATGCTCTATATGCGTGGTTGTGTGCTAACAAATTAAAAATTAATATAGATAAAACCAAATATATGATTATTACAAGAAAGAACAATATTAACGTGGGTTCCATTAAAATTAGTCATAAAGAAATTGCAAAAGTACAAAACATTAAATATTTAGGCATTCAAATAGATGAAAAATTAAAATTTGATGAACACATCGACTACACCATTAGCAAAATTGCAAAAAAAATTGGTTCATAAAAAGAACTTGCAAGGAATTAAGTAAATTTTACGAAGAAAAGGTATACAGGTCTATTGTGGAGCCACACTTTATATACTGTCCCACTATTTTTTTCATCATGAAAGATTCCCAAATTGATAAGCTTCAAAAAATGCAAAATAAAGCTATGCGGTTTATATATAAAAAACCATATGATACGTCAATTAAGGAAATGTTACGCAGCCTTAACTGGCTAAGTATAAAACAACAAATTTTCTTTTTCACAATGAAGTTTATACATAACATTAAGAATGGCCATTTACCAGATTACTTAATGAATAACATTCAATTTAATTATGAGGTACATGATAGATACACCAGAAGTAGAAATAACTTTAAGTTGCCTCTTTATAAAACAGAGGCTGAAAAAAATAGTCTGTCTTACAAAGGATTGAAATCCTATAATGAATTACCTGAAAGTATTAAAAACTGTGATAGTAACTTATTTAAAAATAAACTTTATAATTATGCTAAATCACTAGAGATCCGATAAATCCTGAGCAGTGAATAGTGAGTGGCACATGTTTCGAGGGTTGATTAGTTATGTAAATTTTTTATTATTATGTTCTTTATATATTGTAATTTTTTTTTCATATATTATACTTTGTCATATTAAATTCAAGCGAATAGAACTAGGCTCGTGTAAGTCGTAATAAATAAATAAAATTGATTTTATTTAATTGAACTTTTAGTCATATATTTGCAAAGATCGATTTACATATAAATCTATCAATGCATTTTTCTAACACATAATTATGACAAATCAAGGAACGGATTAAAAACACGGCTATAGTGACATATGTTTCGTCTTTCGCCACAAAGACTCATCAGACTATTTTTGTTGTAATTATAATTATATTTATTTTATTAAATTAATTATAATTGAAAAATTGCAAGTTTGAAAACTTTTTGTGTTTTTGGTCTGGGCGGGAGACGAACCAAGGATCTCTAGGTTGGTAGCAGAAGTCGTTACCACTGCACCAGCCTTATGACAAATATAATTATAATTACAACAAAAATAGTCTGATGAGTCTTTGTGGCGAAAGACGAAACATATGTCACTATAGCCGTGTTTTTAATCCGTTCCTTGATTTGTCATAATTATGTGTTAGAAAAATGCATTGATAGATTTATATGTAAATCGATCTTTGCAAATATATGACTAAAAGTTCAATTAAATAAAATCAATTTTCAATATAAAATGTCATTAAGTAACACACTTAAAGTTATTTGGGAAAACACGCCCTGATAAGGTGGAAACACCTGCAATCGGTATTGAATTTGTTCCAAAGGAACAACTATACCAAATATCAATAAATAACACAAAACAACAATTATGATATATCAATACGTATTAACACACAAATAAAACTGGCAAAAAGTCGGCTTCGCAGCCGGGCAAGGCTGGTGCAGTGGTAACGACTCCTGCTACCAACCTGGAGATCCTTGGTTCGTCTCCCGCCCAGACCAAAAACACAAAAAGTTTTCAAGCTTGCAATTTTTCAATTATAATTAATTTAACCCTCATCTCCCCAACATATTTTTAGCATCACAAGTCCACATCATGGGTAAATTTTACCCATAACTTAAAAACATTCTGTTTTGGTCAATATCCCAAATTTTTAACGAAACTTAGTTATTTCTACTTTAACAATCTAATACCAAGGTGAATTGAAAGGAAAATAAGTCATATCTGTTGTTTTTTACATATATTTTAAGAAAACTTTGAAAATAAATAATTTTAACATTAATTCATTGGCAATTTTTTGAAACACAAAAAAAAAACTTAATGTTTTTTGTAACAAAATACATTTTTTATATAAATAAAATAAACTATTTTTATATTATTATCAATTCAATTAAATAACATTTCAAAATTTTTTATACAAGCTCATAAAAATGTACCAAAAAAATAAAACAAATAAGGATGTGCATGTACTGCAAATCATAGCCCTATGCTCAGAGCAAAAAGGTTTTTACATCAAATTTAAAGGTTTTTAGTTTTTCGGTCTTTTTTTGCCGGACATTAGAAACATCTGACAAGTATTTCTAGTACAACATTGGTTGTTTTCAGAGTGGACTAAAAGTACGAAAAATTTTCATTATAAGCTCCTTCAAACTTTTTCGAAGTTGTGTGATTTGGTATCTGCTTTTTAACTTTGGCTAAAACAACGAGAATTCAATGTTTTTCAAAATTCTAATTATTTCGTCGTCATGTTTTACTCTTTTACGTGCCATTTTTCACTATTTTCAATCAAAACGAAAAAAAAAAACTTACATAAGTCCACAACATGGGTAAAATTTACCCGAAAAAAAAATTAAAACGCTATACCTCCGACAACAGACGACGACCGCTTGCGACAAAGCCCACAACAAAAGGAGAATACAGTGAAGTAATTTACATGCGCTTACTTCGTTTTTTTGTTCGTTTTTTAGCGAATTATTACGAAAACAAACTTCGCATGGGTAAATTTTACCCATGATGTGGATTTGAGTGTTAATAAAATAAATATAATTATAATTACAACAAAAATAGTCTGATGAGTCTTTGTGGCGAAAGACGAAACATATGTCACTATAGCCGTGTTTTTAATCCGTTCCTTGATTTGTCATAATTATGTGTTAGAAAAATGCATTGATAGATTTATATGTAAATCGATCTTTGCAAATATATGACTAAAAGTTCAATTAAATAAAATCAATTTTCAATATAAAATGTCATTAAGTAACACTCTTAAAAAATTCTTAAATAAATAAAATAAAAATAAAATAAAATAAATCTGTCTTACGTCAAAGCAAAACAAAAGTAACGAGTTTACTAAACAAGAACGTCTGCCTGTCTATTGCATTTGCTGCTGCATCTTTTTATTTGCATATTTTTATTTGCATAAAATAACTTGTGCAATTTATGCTTGATTTTTTGAGTTATTTATCCAAGTCTGATGTATTCGTTAAGTTGTCACATACATTTTTCATTCGACGGACTTAAGCGTTTGTGGCGAACGAATTTTATCCGACTCGGCAAATTAACACATTCGTTAACCATGCTATGAAAGGTTTAGTCGAGTCGGTTCGTTGGCAAAATTTTGCCGACTCGCGAACGGTGCTAGGCTTTATATTGTTGTCCTGTTGGAAGATACTGTTACTTGATACATCGAATAGAGTTTCAAGTGCACCTAGTAATTCATCGTTCCGAATCCCACCGATCCGGTCATCACAACACAGCGTTTTTACAACGGCAGCAATTCCTACAAATGCAACTTCTGCTACACCATTTACTTCAAATTCGAAAATCACCACACTAGCATCAACAACAACAACTACATATACAGCCGCCACGACGCAGCCTAGAATGACGCCGGCTATTGCATCACAAAGCAGCTCAGCTGCATGCACATCTCATATAAAATCTAACAATTCTACTAACTCACCATCAGCAAGTAAGAGAAACCGAACTTCGCCCAATAAGAGA
This sequence comes from Calliopum simillimum, assembly GCA_951812925.1. NCBI lineage: Eukaryota > Metazoa > Arthropoda > Insecta > Diptera > Lauxaniidae > Calliopum > Calliopum simillimum. The sequence goes on along the minus strand of OX638368.1, from coordinate 77,061,416 downwards.
AATGATGAACAAAGCGTGAAAAAGCACAAACAGGCAGAAAAGCAAAATACATTAAATGATTACTTCTTAGCATCAAATAGATTTGCAAACTTCTCTCAACCGAAGATAACGAAGAAACTGTCAAAAACAATAAAAATGACAATAACAAAACAAAAGAAGCTGTCAATAAGAATGTGAATGTTAACAATACTAAAAACAACAATTCAAAAGACAGTAAAATTGGCAGAGGAAAAAAATCACCACCTATTTATGTACAAAAAGTGAAACAGTTGGACAACCTCGTAAAAACTGTAGGTGCTTTAGAAGTATCAAAATATGAAATTCGCGTATTACAAAATGATGAAATAAAAATACAACCTTATGAAAGCACAGATTATACTTGCACAGTAAAATTTTTGAAAGAAAAACAGGTAGAATTTTACACATACAAGCCGAAAGAAGAGAAAGGCTTCAAAATTTTCCTTCGTGAAATGCATCACTCTGCCGATAAAGATGAAATCAAAAAAGAATTATACGAATTAGGACTCGAAGTCATAAACATACAAAACGTACTACAGTCGATCAAAAAACACCCTTTGAATCTATTCTCCATCGAATTGAAAGATAATGAAAATATTAAAGATATCTACAAAATATCAATCCTAGTGCACTGTATACTCACATTTGAAGCTCCGCATTAGAAACGAACGATCCCACAATGAACCAATTGTCAAAAATACGGCCACACAAAAAATGTTTGCATAAAAAAACCTGTGTTTGTAAAATGCGCAGGTGATCATAAAACAATTAATTGCCAACTACACGGTAAGAATAACAATGTAAAGTGCGTATAGAAAACCATACGGCTAACTACAAAGGGTGCAAATTGTACAAAATTCTAAAAATTTATCGCTTTCCTGCCCTTAGAAGTAAGAATAATGAAACCAAGGGAACTCAACCTGAACAACCAACAACGTCCAAAAACAGTGCACCTGCAGTATCAACTCAGGCCTATAGTGCATGACCTAAGACCTATGCTGAATCGGTAGCGCCTCACCCCACCCTAGATAATCAAACTAAACAATCAGAACTTGCTGAACTAAGAGACATGATGAAACAATTAATGCAACAAGTGTCTAATGTAGTAAATCTTTTAACAACGCTCGTCACCCATCTAAATGGATCAAACAAATAAGTTGACAATAGTAACCTGGAATGCAAATGGCCTCCCCAAACTAGAGCTTAAATCTTTCCTACAAGAAAAAGCAATCGATGTGTTACTAGTTTCTGAGACACACCTCACCGAAAAAAATTATGTTAAAATCCCAAACTATACAATGTTTAACACTAACCACCCCGACAGTAAAGCACATGGAGGAACAGCAATTTTCATTAAAAATAATATAGAATATATCGAAGCTGATCAATATTGTACTGAACACATTCAAGCGACGAGCATTGTAATACAAGATAAGTATGGTCAACTTAAGCTCTCTGCAGTATATTGCCCTCCCGAATATAATAATACTAAGGATACATACTGTTAACACCAGCAATAAACACAGCTGTGCGGGCACAGGGTGTTTATTCTAGTCGTTAAAGTTTTTTTCTATGTTTTTCCTTCTTCCTTCTTCTTCTTTAATTCATGTGTGGGCAGCGCTTCTCGCTCCCTTTTTGAAAACGACATTGTTCTCATGTCGATGAAGCAATAAAGTTACCTAAATTTCGAACTCCGCGAGTTTTATTTCTTTTCCGCCTTTTTTAAGTTTTTTAATAAGTTTTTAAAAGTTTAGTTTTTTCCCCCTCAAATTCCCCCGGAATTATTCATTGGTCCTTCGAGCTTGATTTTGTTGTGTCAAAAAGTAAATTTTTCGGAGGAGTACCACAAACTTGAGACCAAGCAAATCCTTGGTCCTAAAAGTGAGCTATTATCTCTAAATCCGTTTCTGTACACAGATGCACTTTTGCGTGTTGGTGGGCGGTTAGCCTCTTCACCTTCACTTACTTACGATGAAAGATTTCCAGTTATATTGCCATACAATTGTCATTTTACTCGGCTTTTAGTACGATTTATTCATGAAGATTCACTTCATGGAGGGAATCAACTAATGCTTCGTCTTATTCGAACGCAATATTGGATCCCACGTGCAAAAAACCTCATAAAAACTACTTTATTCAATTGTAAAACTTGTGTTACACACAAAAAACAGTTAAGATCACGAATAATGGCAGCTCTTCCACCAGAGCGAACTGTTTTGTCACGCCCTTTTTCGTCTACCGGCGTTGATTTTGCTGGTCCGTTCGATATAAAGAGCTACCTGGGTAGAGCCTGTCGAATTACTAAGGGCTATGTCTGCCCTTTTGTCTGTTTTTCCACAAAAGCAGTTCATTTGGAAGCCACTAGCGATCTTTTTTCAGCTACCTTTTTGGCAGCGTTTATGCGATTTGTCGCTCGTCGTGGTTGTCCAGCAAAGGTTTATTCGGACAATGGCACCAACTTCGTAGGAGCTTCAAAGGTGCTTACAAGAGAATTTAAGGATTTTCTAAACCAATCCAAGGACATCGTGCAGGCACAATATGCTCATCAAGAGATCTCTTGGCATTTCATTCCCGTTGATGCTCCCCATATGGGAGGATTGTGGGAAGCTGGGGTTAAAAGTTTCAAGAGCCATTTCAAAAAGATGGCCGGAGCTATGAGTTATACCTTCGAAGAATTTCTCACTTTGCTAAGTCGTATCGAATCTTGCCTTAGTTCGCGCCCACTTAACGCCATGTCGGAAGATCCAAATGATTTTCAGCCACTTACTCCTGGCCATTTTTTGGTCGGCAGGCCGCTGTTATCTACAGCTGAGCCTGAAATTGAAGAACAGCCTTTGAAAATTGTCAACCGATGGCAAAAAGTCAAAGCAATGCAACAACACTTTTGCCAGAGATGGAAAAGTTAATACTTAACTGAGTTACATAGGCGAGTTAAGTGGAAGTCTCCTCAAAAAGATATTTGCATTAATGATTTAGTTGTCGTTAAAGAGGAGAATTTACCATCAAATGAGTGGCGGTTAGGTAGGGTAATCAAAACTTATCCCGGTAACGATAATCGTACACGCGTCGCGGACATCCGAACCGAGCGTGGTTGCATCACGCGACCAATTATAAAGCTTGTCGTGCTCCCAGCGGCATAAAACCAAAATCACTTTTTTTCCCTTTAAAATAGCATCTTTTGTCTCGTTTCAGAATGTCTTCTACCTCCTCCATCGCTGGCGATCTTCTGGAAGAATTGAATATCCAGACAGAATCCGAGGTTCAATTTAGTGAACCCGAGACTGTTCGCGAGCGTTCTCCGGATGTGGTGAGAAGTGTGGTGGTACAAGTGCCACGTCAAACGAAATGCTGTTTGTGCTCGTTAGAGCATGGTCTTGCGGGGTGTCGTCAGTTCCTGGACAAGAACCTTGAGGGGCGATTGAGGGCAGTATTCAGTAATGGATATTGCTCCAATTGCCTGTCCTCAGGTCACTTGCGCCAGGGCTGCCGAAGCACCGGAAGATGTCACCACTGTGGTGATGATCACCACACTCTTCTGCACTCACCCACTCGGGGACGTTCTCGACGGTCCTCCTCTTCCAGAAGGTCCCAAAGACGGAGAGCGGGTCGCAAGGCAAAGGCACAGCGAGACTATCTCAGTCATCACCGTGGTCAGCCAGCGCTTCAGGGATCGAATACGGGGTCCCGGCAGAGGCCGCGGTCAGGGCCAAATGCGTCCTCGACTAGGGCACATATCCCTACGCTGCCTCCCCCCGCAACACTTTCTGCGCTGACACTTCAACGCTTGGTAACACTTTTACCCACGGTGTTGATGCGGGTCATGGTGCCTGGGCGCCTTGTAACGGAGCGTGCGTTATTGGACGCATGCTCACCAAAGACTCTGATTTCTGGGTCTTTGGTTAGGAGATGGCGGTTGCATACCTCTCACTTTGACGGTGAAGAGGTGTGTGCGTTGCAGCTACGGGCGAGGAATGACACGAGCATGGCCATTGATGTCATGGCGGTCGTTGACGCAAGGTGCGAGCTGGTGACTCCCCCGCGCACTCTTGACGCAAGGGCTCAAGAGCCGTTCGTGAATTTTAAGCTAGCCGATCCAGGCTTCTTTAAATCGGGGCCGGTACACATCCGGCTTGGGGTAGACATCTACCCCAGGATTATGCTAGCGGGCGTGTGCCCTAACACAAGTGGCCAGCCGTTAGCTCAGAACACCATATTTGGGTTTGTTCTGTCAGGACCCTGTTCCTGGTAATCTTCGAAACCGCGTGACAAGTAAGAGGTTTTTATTTCTATATTTTTTTTCCTCTTCCTTATGCCGTTTCTCTTTCTCCAGATTTTAGATGTTGCATTCTTGCAAGGCGGGCGGAATGTTAACACCAGCAATAAACACAGCTGTGCGGGCACAGGGTGTTTATTCTAGTCGTTAAGGTTTTTTTCTATGTTTTTCCTTCTTCCTTCTTCTTCTTTAATTCATGTGTGGGCAGCGCTTCTCGCTCCCTTTTTGAAAACGACATTGTTCTTATGTCGATGAAGCAATAAAGTTACCTAAATTTCGAACTCCGCGAGTTTTATTTCTTTTCCGCCTTTTTTAAGTTTTTTAATAAGTTTTTAAAAGTTTAGTTTTTTCCCCCTCAAATTCCCCCGGAATTATTCACATACTTTCAGTACCTCAAAACCCTTGGCAATCGATATATAGCAGGTAGCGACTTGAGCTCCAAGAACACCATATGGGGGTCCAGATTAACAAATGGCAAAGGAAAAAACCTATACAATGCGATATTGGAAAATAGAGCAGAAACGCTAAGCTCCGGTGAACCAACATATTGGCCATCTGATTTAAAAAAACATCCTGACGTCATAGACTTTTTCATTTTCAAAAACAACAATAAACAACTACTAACAATAAAATCCTCAATTGATTTGTCATCTGACCACTCGCCAGTTATTCTTGTCTATGAAATATCGCAAAAAATGTATAGTAACAACACACCCATATTTAATCACACTACTTAACCTCCAGTTAACAGTCTCCTTAAAAAATGCCGACCAAACCGATAGTGCAATTGCTTACTTTAATGATTTATTAGTTAAAGCTGCATCAGAATCGACAGGTACAAAAAAAGTTAACAACTCGAGCACTAGGTGTCCAAACCACATTTAACAGAAAATTTGTGCAAAGAGAAAATTAAGAAAGTTATGGCAGGAAAATCGGTCACCTCAACTAAAAACTGTACTAAATAAAATTTCGAAAGAAATAAAAGAACTATTAAAAAACGAAAATAATAGTAAAACTGAAAAATATATTGCGAGCTTAAACAACACAAAAGCTACAAACTATTCATTGTGGAAAGCAACGAAACATATTAATGGTAATATTTTGCACCAACCTCCACTAAAGAGAGCAGATAATACATAAAATTAACATCAAATTAAATCCTAATGTCTTTATACAAAGCGTCCCAATAAAAAAGACAACTGCCAGCGAAATTAAAGCCACAATTAAGCACAAAATGGATGCAAAAAAATCACCCGGCTACGATGGTATAGCAGGAAAAATCTTGAGTGAACTCAAAAGCATTACAATATATGAAGCAAAACACGCCAAGTGTACCAGGTTTAAATTTTTTTGTCTCTGATTTCGCTCAAATTTGGTAATATGGTAGATCCGGTATGCAAAAACAACAATCCGGGAGGATTTGGTCCTAGTACCATTTGTTGTTAAAATACAGGGTGTTGAAGTTGGCGTTTTTAGTCATTTTCATGAAAAGGGTGTTTTTTCAGAAATTTGTAGCTTTCACTAAAGTTTGTAAATTTATAAATCTAAGTTACAGGTCCCATTCATTTTGAAGTGTTCTTTTTTTAAACAAATATTTCTTAGTGAAAAAATTTTCTTTTCACAAAAATTTTTTACACTTAAAAATACTTTTGAATTTTTTTTAAATAAACCCCACTTAGATTTTTTAAAAAAAAAATTTAAGTTAAAGCATTATTTATAAGCTTTAAAATGATGTATGACTCCAGATGGAATTCGGACGCTACATGGGTGCTTTTGGCTTTTGAACGCCCGCGGCAGGCAAAAATCTTTTTTACTCGAGAGGAAAGCATCTTGCGTAAAATGTGTAGGTACTAGGCAAAAAATGCTTAAAATTGTAAAAGCAATACGTGGGGGTCAAAATGACCCACATGTAAGGGTGTTGGTGGGTTAAAATTGCTTACAAAAATATTCCTCGCAACATCTTGCATAAGTTTACTGGACACATGATACACCTCAGGTGTAAGGATCATATAGTTAAATTCATCGATTTAACACAAGAATGCGTTATTTTTGTTTTTTTCATGTACAGTGGATTAAAAACTTCAAAAATCGATTAAAAAAAAATCTGACGTGCTGGAGAAAAATGATGAGACACGGGTATTTTTTTAATGACTACTTTAAGAATTTTTTGGATTTTCTTATGTGTTTTACAAAAAGTTTCAAATTATCGAGTAGTTTATTACAAAAAAACGAAAAAAATAGGCAAAAGTGCATTTTAGTAATTTGTCAATGAATTGTTACAACTTTTCAATTTTTCCATCGATTTTCTTAAATAGTATCTTATTTGCTTGACAAATATAAAAAATATGATATTAAAAAACAAAATGATTTTTAAAATTTTTTTTTCTTATACAAATCTGCAGTTGATTTTGCCTTTTTTTAATTTTTTCGAAAAAAACTATTTTTTTTTTTTCAGAAATCAATTTATTTCTCCAAAACTAACAAACCAGCCAAAAAGTATTATAGTGAATATCATTTATAGGTAATTAATTACCTTTAATATGACATATAATACGTTGAAACACAAGTATTAGTTCTTGAGATACTTGTATTTAAGTGGAACTATCTTTTTTTTTTGGTCCAAAAACCGATAATAACCAATATCTCGAAAACGACACGAAATAAAAAAAAAATAATGCGATTTTCGGAATCAGCAGCCTATTTTACAAATAAAATGAATAATGGCAATCAATGGGAAAAAAATTTTTAATCATTTGTAAACTAGTGTTATTAATGCAGAATGGTACATCTCCAACTACGACATTCATAGAGATCTAAATATTGAACTTGTTGCGGAAACAATAAGAAAAACTAGCATAAAACACACCACCAGATTACTGGCTCATCCGAATCAGGAGATGAGGCAATTACCAATCACCGAAACAGCATATCAAAGGCGCTTAAAAATAATTTTACCAACTGAACTTATAAACAGAATATAGTCAAATCTTTAATTATTATATTTGAAGTATGTTATATTGTAAATTTAATTTTTTTATGTATATAGTATTAGAAACGCTGTATTGTAAACACTGTATATAAACCATGTAATATTGTAAATTTTCATTTCAAATTACAATACTTACTTCCCAACTTCTTATTATAAAAATTACTTAATGCTTAAGGGCAGGTGTAATAAAATGTGGAAAATAAAATAAGAAAAAAACAAAAAAAAAGTGCAATTAAAATCTCGGAAAAAAATGCATAGAAATCATGTACACCAACGAGTGTCATAACCGTCAGGAGAGAACTCCATAAAAACGGCTAACATGGAAGATAACCACTCAATCAGCGTTGCCAATCGGTTACATTTTATACATTTTGCGTAACTTTTTGGCCTCTCACGTAACTTGTAAGTAAAATTTGTATTTTGGCCATTTTTCGTAACTTTTCAGGTTTTTCACATTACTCAATTTATATTAACGTGTTTTTTTTTTAAATTTTGTTGCACTGAAAAAACGAAACAATACAGTAAAAAAAACATAATGTGGCAATGATTACGATCTCCCTTAGCTTTTGGCTACATAAACCTTGTACCAGGCACCGAATCTTGTGAGCTTTATACAAAGTTTTCGCCGGAAATTTAGCTCTGACGTGATTTATAAATATAGTCGTTCAATCCTATCCGTTTCCACCGACCGAAAGATTTATTATTGTTCATATATTGATATGTATGAATGTTGGTTTTCCTTTTCTTCTTCATACTTATCTTCGATTTGCTTTGTTTTTAATTACATTTAATGCCAAGTAAATGGGTGCCATTTCGTCGAAAATCGCAAAAATTTGTAGCCCGGATGTGATTTATACGCAGATTTAAAATAAATCCCTACAGAAATAGATTTAATTTTTGTATGGATCACGTCATAAGCTAAATCTCGAAACAGCCGTAAATCACCTCTTAAAATTTGCGGTAGAAACGTAGTATTATTTCATTGAAATTTCTCATGACTATATTTTAGTAGGTTAAAGTGATAAGGGGCTGTCCATAAACTTCGTGACGCTTCTAGGGGGGAGGGGGTTCGAGCAAGCGTCACTTTTTGTCACTGGGGGGAGGGGGGGTTCCAGCAAGCGTCATGGGACGGCGTTTAAAATAACCTATATTTCAGAAGAAAAAATTTAAAAATTAAACTTAAGCTAATAAGAACATTTTCTTACTTTTTTATGATTTGGTTGTCAGAGAAGTGTCTTTATTTGATTTAAAAGGCCGTGTTGACTCTACGAACTTCGAATCACCAATCGCAATCATTTAAATCAATTATAGTACTTCCTCAATCATTTCAATTCTCTAAATTTTTATGAAAGCACTGAGTTTGTCACAGTTTTGAGAAATTAAAAAAAAAGTGAAAATCCGAATATTTAAATTTTTTTATTGAAACTTTTATAAAAAAAAATTGAATTCTTCCCATTTTAATTTTCGTCAGTTATTAGAAAGTGAACAAATGATAAATTATAACCCTTTCGACCCGGCTGGGACAATATATAAATGTAAATCGGGATATATTGTCCCAGCCGGGTCGAAAGGGTTAAACTGTGTTCATAACTTCATTTTGTAAGCTTTTCCATAGTTAAGTTTTATTTAATGGAACTCCATTTAAAATAATTGAAAACGAGGCCTAGAAATAAGAACGCTACACGAGTTCCGCGTGACGTTTTCTTAAATTTCGGTGCAACTGAAAAGACTTTTGGAAATATGAAATTTAACTGCTTCGTCTACATTCCGTGTACTCTTCCACAGTATAGTTCAATTTGATGCAACCCCTTCATTTTAGTCGGATTAGAGCCTTCATCAATTACTTAGGTTGAATTAAAGTACGGAAATAAAAACTAACTTTAGGGATTGATTTCCACTGACTTTAAATTACAATATTAAAAATATTAGTTTTGTAATTTTTGCATACAAAAATAATGATTAACAATTTATAACACACTTTCGGTGTGAACTGAGGAGTATTTTGAAAACATAAATTGTTATTCTCTAGAATCGTTAAATGTCAGTGATATACTGAAAACCTTCAGTTTAATGATTGTAGTTTATGAAGGAAATTTTACCAGAAAAGAGGTCATCACAATACTTAATATAACAACTCAAAGTTCAAAACTCAATACCCGTCTAAAAAAAAAAAATGACAAAACTAGTGCAACTATATCGACCCTTAACCGCCAAAGGACTTAACCGTCAAAAAACAAATTTTACAGTAGGACCTTTTTTTGAATTTTCTTTGCATACATTGTAGTGCCAGAGTCAAAATTGGTTTCGCTTTAACTTCGTAATGGTACTTGTTGCAGTCATGAAATTTGAAGGAAAGATGCTATGGACGCGAGTTATCGATTTCTTTCAAAAAACGGAAATCTGAAATCGTGTCGGTTAAGCCTTTTTGGCGGTTAGGGCTCGATACATTAATATGAATATAAATAGAAACTTATAATGAGAATTTATTTTTCTCTACTATTTAGTATTGTTCGTGAAAATACGTGCATATCAGTGTGCTCAAAAGGCAACTTAAACAACTTTTGCACTGGTACTTATATGCATAAAAAAAATATGGATAGGGGGGGGGGGTTCGGTTACCGTCACATGACGCTAGGGGGGTCTGGTCCAGCGTCACTTTTTGTCACATAAGGGGGAGGGGGTTCATTTTAGCGAATTTTAGCGTCACGGAGTTTATGGACACCCCTAAGCTCAAATGGAAGCTCAGCTATGCATTGGATTTATTTGGAATTGTTGTTATAAACTTTTTGAAAAGTCTCTGCATAGTAAAATATATCCTGAACAAATCTTGGCGAAATTTTTTGTAATACAAAAGCTATGTATGTATATGCAATTGAAAATTGTGCCATTTATTTAGAAAAAATTAATCAAAATGTAACTTTTTATCAAAAAATGTATCTTTTTAGCAACAAACATGTAACTTTCTCAAAAAAGCCCTGGCAACGCTGCACTCAAAATGCGATTCATATCATAAAGGATCCTCTCTATCAAGTTTAAGAGTGTTTATAACACATGCTTTACTGAAGGTTTAATTTTTGGTTCGTCAAAAAAATGTTTTCCCAAGAAGGTGAAGCCTCATTTCTGTATTTTTTAGCGACATCCATAAGCTTCTTCTTTGTTTATTTTTGATATGAATTGCTATTGAGTGGTTATCTTCCATGTAAGCCATTTTTATAGAGATTTCTCCTGACGGTTATGACAGTCAATGATGTACATGATGTCTGTGCATTTTTTTTCCTGAGATTTGAATTGCACTTAAAGCTCTATTCGATGTATTAAGTAACAGTATCTTCCAGAACAACAATATAAAGCAAAAGTCCAAATTATTAAGGAATGGTTACAACACCGCACACCTAAGACCCTTGGTTGCCCCCTCAGTCCCAAGATCGTAACCCTAGTGAACATTTGTAGAAAAGTGTTGACACGAAAATCAGGGAAAGGACCATTGCTATCAAGAAGAATCTAAAACAGATGTTTAGAAAATAACAGAGCAAAATCTTCCCTGATATTACGAAAAATCTGGTCGGTTCCATTTCTAGAAGACTGAATGTAGTATTTAAGACTTAAGGAAAACAAATCAAAAATTAATTTGTAATATGAAGCTAGTTTTTGTAGTTATACTAATATCTTTTTACTTTTTTTTGACGCGTAAAATCTAGTAATTTTTTTATTTTGGTGAATTATTTCTGGTTGTGTTTTGGTTTTGTTTTATCTTTATGTTCTAAGAATTTTTAAGTGTGTTACTTAATGTTACATATAAATCTATCAATGCATTTTCTAACACATAATTATGACAAATCAAAAAACGGATTAAAAAAAAAAGTTTTCAAACTTGCAATTTTTCAATTATAATTAATTTAGTGAAATAAATATAATTATAATTACAACAAAAATAGTCTGATGAGTCTTTGTGGCGAAAGACGAAACATATGTCACTATAGCCGTGTTTTTAATCCGTTCCTTGATTTGTCATAATTATGTGTTAGAAAATGCATTGATAGACTTATATGTAAATCGAAAATTCATAGAATTCGTATTAACTACCCGATATAAAACTATTATAGCTTGTTAGAAAGGTATTTCAATTTTCTATAAGATAAAATTATGCTTTGACTAATTTGATTAAGTTAAAAAAAATGTTCATTATTTTTTGCCTGAAAGCTAAATTTGACCTTGACCTCTCTTGAGGGCCGGGTTATCGTTATCCGATTGCCGTGAAACTTCATCGTGTTTGTTCTTATGACCAATGGAAGGATTTCAGGGGTTGGCATCAACGAAAATCAGAAAATCGTAAAATAAGTGCATGCCTAGTGCACACGCATACGGAGTTAGGTTCAACGCAAGATTTTAGACCGGAATGAGGGATAAATGAAGTGATACTAAATGTTTAAAGAATTATTATAATATAGGGGTTATCAATCCTTATGAAAAATTATATATCCGATCTGATAATTGAGTTGTAAGACTTGGAGTTGTTCTAGAAGTAGAGAGTACCTTAACATGCCGTAATTCGGTACACTTACCTTTATACAATTACTGAATTCTCATGAAAAAGTAATGGCACGAAAGTAAAACATACGGTTTAAACTTCAAAAATTACTGAGACAAACAGTGAAAAATATTGAAAAGAGAAGTGAAAAGTTGTCCATGAAAAAATACCAGTGAGCTCTGCAATATTTACCTACAATACATTTCAATAGAGATTGTAAAAAATTTTATTGAAAAAAAATTTAAATTATACAATAAGCTATAGAAATGAAAGTGCTACAGTAGCTTAGTGGTAAGAGCGTCGCCTACAAATACAAAGGTTATAAGTTCCATACTAGCGCCGCACGAAATTTTTCTATTTTCAATAAATTTTACCAAACGTAAACCGTAAAAACTACGGTTTTTCTTTACGAGCGCACAGTTACTCAAAAAATCAGTAGAAACAACTGGGATTTTCAATGAATTTTTACGATTTAGTTTTTTCCGTGTGCCTCCGCTTACCGCCCATACAAAATATATGGTCAAAATGCAACTTAAGGAAAATTTATCACGACACATAAATACTAGGAATGGTGAGCGCAAGCTCTGAGAAAAAACTAGAAGAACTTAGACAAGAGGGCGTGACACCTCCCACATAAGCAGAAGCTTCAAAACAATATACTGAAAACGTTTTTTGAGATAATCCAACTAAATTTCAATCAGACAGTAAGAACTATAATTGCAAGTTCTAAGCATAAACTGGGTGAATTCGGACAATAGGGCATTGCACCTCCCTTATAAGCAAAATTTTCGAAATACTACAGTGTAGGTATTAATTGTTTGGCCAGGCCCTTACTAGTTTAATTTCCTTCTTTCTTTTAGTTTTAAAGTATTGTGTTATTTTTTTAAGTTAAAGGTTTTAAAATAAAAGAAGCAATAAATAAATAAAATTAATAATTTCTCTAGATCTACCTACCTTTTGGAAACATGCCGCTAGTGAGTAAGATGCAGCTTTTATTGCTCTTGAGTTGATATACCACAAAGCACAATTCATGTTTATCATGGTGATGATATGATAGTAAGCCAAAGTATGCCATAAAGGATATCCTAGTAAAAATAAATTCAGGTAAGATACATTGTAGACACAGAAGCAGGTAATTCCTGTAATTTTTGTTTTGTAATCAAAAATTTTTATTTTTATTCGAAAGATCAATACATAACAATTATGTGCGCCATAATAATCACGAAGTCGTCTATAAGTTGCGCGAATAGGCGACTGATTTCCATAGTAGCATTGTAGCATTGTTCATCTTGCTCATTCCGAGATTTACCCATTTTTTTTTTTGCTAATTTGACTGGCCTACAATAGAATTACACAGCACGACAGAAAAACAGCAACCACAACAACACACCATAAAAAACATGCAAATCGCAACAGCCGCAAACTAGTAAATGATCTGAGTTCAATAACCCTCCAAACGCTTTCTAAAAAGACCATCTCTTTAAAGATATGTATAGGGTAAACGAGGGTGTTATGGATTAAGCGGGTAATATGGACCACACGGTTATTTCCCATATCATACATAGGATTTACTGTTATTCATGTTCAAACATTTCGCCAATACCTAAAGCTTAACAGGTCATCTAATAAGTCCGTAGGATAATTAAGAGAAAAACAAAATTTTGACAAAACGCGATTTTATTATTCAACAGAGTTGCTTTCGAGGGCGATACAACGATTATAGCGATTTTCCAACTTTTCGATACCACTTTTATATTACGATTTCTCTTTTTCAGCAATCCATTTGTATACGTATCGATGGAGCAGAGTTCGGAGAATTTTTACCAAGCCATTATTTGGTTTCCACTGTATTTTGTTCATCAAAAAGGAATGCTTTATCAAAACTCGAAATTCACTTTTTTCCATTTTTTTTTTTTTACTAACAAAAAATGCTTCACACAAAATGCTATAACTCATGAATCAATAGTCCGCGATTTCTGTCAAATTTAAACACGTATCGTTTGAAGGTTGTATGTCTTCTCCTTTAACTCCTAGGAGGAGTATAGGGCCAATATGAGACGTTTCCATTTGTTGCGATCCCTTGCGATGACTTTGATCTCTTGCCACGACTTTCCCAATTCTTGTATTTCCTTTTCCAGCGACCTTTATTAGTTGGTTTTGGGTCTACCACGTCCTCTACTGCCTTGTGGATTCCACTCAAGAGCCTGGCGATAAACTTTGCTGTGTGGTTTCCGGAGAGTGTGACCAATCCATCTCCTCTTGCGCAGCTTGACCTCATTTGCTAGTCTTCTGATTGCATTTTTGATGTAGCTCGGCATTTGATATAGTGCGAGGCCACCAAACATTTAGTATACGGTGTAAACCATTTCAAAACGATCAAGATTTTTTTGATGGAACCCGATTTGCCTATAAATTGGCATAAGCAATAGAAGCATAATGAGAAAAATTACTACCAAATATTTTTTCAAAATTTAAAAAAATGGCGGAGATATAGGACTTTGAAATTTTCTTTGAGAAGCTATAACCTTAGTTGCATTTATCCAATTCTCAATTTTATGGTGTCAAATGATTTGTCTTGAAACAGGCTTTAAAGAAAAATTTGCAAAAATAATCTTTTTTTTTTTATATACAATAGTTACCTAACACTGAAAAAAAATTTTTAATTCAGTTTCCCAAAATACGTCGTTTTTGATATTTTTATTTTTCTTGTAAAAAAAACTACAGGCGTAACTTACCAGTCCTCCAAAAATTGGAGTGGGCCTGCCAGTGATTCTCCAGAAAAACAATAAAATGTGGCTTCTACCGCAATTTTTCAATACAATTTTTTTGAATTTGAAATTTTTAATTAAACGATTATTTGAAAAAAGGGCGTTGGTACTTTCATTAGTACTATACAAGCAAAAAAAACAGTCAATAAAGTAACTTCAGCATTTCAAAATTTTATTTCATAAAAATTTTGAATTGAAAAAATGTTCTGAAAAATATCGAAAGATACTGGGAGGCCCACTCCAATTTTTGGAGAACAGGTAAGTTACACATGTAGCTTTTTTTGCAAGAAAAATAAAAAATACCAAAAATGACGTGTTTTGGGAAACTCAATTTAATTTTTTTTTTTTTTTTCAGTGTAAACAATATAAAAAAAAATAAAAAAAAATTTGCTAATTTTTATTTCAAAGCCTGTTTTAAGACAAATCATTTGACACCATAAAATTGAAAATTGGATAAATGCAACTAAAGTTATAGCTTCTCAAAAAAAACTAACCTAATAATTTCAAAGTCCCATATCTCCGCCATTTTTTTAAATTTTGAAAAAATATTTGATAGAAATTTTTTCCACTATGCAACTATTGATTATGCCAATTTATAGTCAAATCGGATTCCATGAAAAAATTTCTTGATCGTTTACACAAGAGCTGTCGGATCACGTGAATTCGTACTACACGTGACAGGGGTACGAAATCACGTACCCCCAAATAACGTGAATTTGAGGTTCGCACAGGTACGTGAATTTGGTAAAGTTCGTACCTTTGATACGAACTTCGTACTATTCGTACCTCGTACTTTTCGTACTAAGTAATTCGTATTTTTCGTACCTCGTACTTCGTATTTTTCGTACCCCGTATGAGTAAGTACGAAAGCTCAGAAGCGACCAAAGTATCAAATAGGTGCCACGCCCACTATTTAACGATTAATCGAAAAAAAATTTAACACGTTATATCTCGGAAACTATGGACGCTATTTCCATGGAATTCGGTAGGTAGGTGCTCTACATAGAGGGCATCCGTTGACCAGAAAGTGGGCGTGTTCCGTCAGTGCCACGCCCACTTTTTAACGATTTGAAGAATTGGCAATTTAAAACGCTATAACTCCCAAAATACACAAGCTATTTCGATGAAATTGGGTAGGTAGGTGCATCACATAGTAAGCATCCGCTGACCAAAAAGTGGGCGTGATCGGACAATGCCACGCCTACTTTTTAGCGATTCGAAGAATGGACACTTTAAAACGCTAAAACTCTTAAAATATACAAGCTAATTCGATGAAATTTGGTAAGTAGGTGCACCCCATAATAAGCATCCGCTGACCAAAAAGTGGGCGTGATCGGACAATGCCACGCCTACTTTTATACGATTCAAAGAATCGGCGCTTTAAAACGCTATAACTCCTAAAATATACAAGATATTTCGATGAAATTTGGTAGGTAGGTGCACCACATAATAAGCATTGGCTGATCGGACAATGCCACGCCTACTTTTTAACGATTCGAAGAATGGACACTTTAAAACGCTAAAGCTCCTTGTCCCATCACGCCCACTTTTTTGTCAGCGGATGCTTATTATGTGGTGCACCTACCTACCAAATTTCATCGAAATAGCTTGTATATTTTAGGAGTTATTGCGTTTTAAATCGTCCATTCTTCAAATCGGTAAACGTAAGCGTGGCATTGTCCGATCAAGCCCACTTTTTTGTCAGCGGATGAAAATTATGTGGTGCACCTACCTATCAAATTTCATCGAAATATCTTGTATATTTTAGGAGTTATAGCGTTTTAAATTGTTCATTCTTCGAATCAGTAAAAGTAGGCGTGGCATTGTCCGATCACGCCCACTTTTTTGTCAGCGGGTGTTAATTATGTGGTGCACCTACCTACCGAATTTAATCGAAATAGCTTGTATATTTTAGGAGTTATAGCGTTTTAAATTTTTTTTCGATTAATCTTTAAATAGTGGGCGTGGCACCTATTTGTTACTTTTGCCGCTTTTGAACATCCGTTCTATCTCAAATGGGGTACGAAAAGTACGAAGTACGAGGTACGAAAAGTACGAGGTACGAATAGTACGAAGTTTACCAAATTCACGTACCTGTACGAACCTCAAATTCACGTGATTTGGAGGTACGTGATTTCGTACCTGGCTGTGATCATCTCACTTTTTTCGAAATTTGCAGTTGGGTTCTCTGATTTTTATAAAAATTCACAGAAATGTTCTAAGTGCTTAGCATGGAGACCTCTCATTATTAGTTTTGCGAAAAAAATTTTTTTTCCAAGTTATGAGCATGGAACTTCAGAGTGTCCAAGTGGTGTTTTTGCGAAAAACCGATGCAATTTTTTTTTCTAAGTCCCGCCATTTTGTCAAAAAAAAATTTTTTAAATTTTTGTTTTCGGATTCTTGTAGCATTTTAAACGTTAATTAATTTTTCATTTTTAAATTTGGAAAGTTTTGAAAATTTACAAAATGGCGGCCATTTTTTGAAAAATCTTAAAAGTTGATTATCTCAAAATAATATTCTATTAATTTTTTTATTTTTTTTTTTGCAAAAAGGTGAATGAAATACAAACATTTTGTAGAAGACTTGTTTTGCGCTAAATGGCTGCGAGAGCCACAGGCACAGTTTTCTAAAAAGTCACGTGACAATTTTTTTAACTTTGTTTTATGCTTTCATTTACACCCACTAGGTGGCCAAAAAAAAAAATTTCAAAGTACAAGGATATAACTTCCATTGCTTAGAAAATAGAAGCTATACCAAAAAAACCAATATTTCCTATATGAATCATAAAAATAAGAATTGACGAAATGACGGCCATGTTTTGAAAAATCTTAAAAATCAATTTTCCAAAAGAAAAAAAAATTTGTTTTTCTTAGAAGTTTTTTTAATGAAATGTTTTGAAAGGTTATGATGAACATTCGTTTTTCAAAACACTTTAGTAAAAAAAAAATAAAAAAATTTTTTTTTGGAAAATTGATTTTTAAGATTTTTCAAAACATGGCCGTCATTTCGTCAATACTTATTTTTATGATTCATATAGGAAATATTGGTTTTTTTGGTATAGCTTCTATTTTCTAAGTAATGGAAGTTATATCCTTGTACTTTGAAATTTTTTTTTTTGGCCACATAGTGGGTGTAAATGAAAGCATAAAACAAAGTTAAAAAATTGTCATGTGACTTTTTAGAAAAAAAGTTCCTGTGGCTCCCGCAGCTGTTTGGCGCAAAACAAGTCTTCTATAAAATGTTTGTATTTCATTCACCTTTTTGTAAAAAAAAAAATAAAAAAATAAAAAGAATATTATTTTGAGATAATTAACTTTTAAGATTTTTCAAAAAATGGCCGCCATTTTGTAAATTTTCAAAACTTTCCAAATTTAAAAATGAAAAATAAATTAATGTTTAAAATGCTACAAGAATCCGAAAACAAAAATTTAAAAAATTTATTTTTGACAAAATGGCGGGACTTAGAAAAAAAATTGCATCGATTTTTCGCAAAAACACCACTTGGACACTCTGAAGTTTCGTGCTCATAACTTCGAAAAAAAATTTTTTTTCCTAAAACTAATAATGAGAGTTCTCCATGCTAAGCACTTAGAACATCTCTGTGAATTTTTATAAAAATCAGAGAACCCAACTGCAAATTTCGAAAAAAGTGAGATGATCACAGCCACCTTTAAAGTACGAAGTTCGTACAGAAATAGACAGCTCTAATATCGATAGCTGACACGGGCCAATTTTGTTAGGTTGCGTAAAAAAATTATTGTGTGAAAGTTTGGTCTCGATCGGAGGGGATAACCCCAGCCCCATCGGGCCCAAAGAGGGGCACCTTAGCAAAAATTTCACGAAATTAATTCATAGCTCCTCCGGGATGACCCCTAGAGGGGTAAAATGTATGACCAGGCTCCATTATTTTTTCTTTCCCAACATTTTTTCCAAGCACACCTACCCCCTATTTATCACCCTCCAGGGGTCCCCCCTACAAAATCCACATTTTTGAAAATTCGCTGTAAATGTGCCAGGATGACCCCAAGATGGATGAAATGTATGACCAGGTCCTATCTGCCCCCTTATTGGGGCCCCCTATAAAAACTCAAAAAATTAGGAAAAATTGCAGAAAATAGTTCAAAGCTCCCCCGTGGTGACCCCTAGAGGGTCAAAATGTAAAACCAGGTTCTACTATTTTTTCCTCCCAAACATTTTCTCTTGACGCGCCTACACCCTATCTGCCACCCTTTTGGGGGTCTCCTACGAAATCCACATTTTCGAAAATTTGCTGCATCTGTCCCGGGATGACCGCAATATAGGCTAAATATCCGATTAGGTCCTATAATTTTTTGTCCCCAACATTTTTCTTTGACACACCTACCCCCTAATGGCCATCTTTTTGGGGGCCCGCCTATAATAATTCTTAGCTTTCCCGGAGTTTTCCATAGAAGAGTTAAACGTATGACAGATCCAATTATTTTTTCCGACATTTCCTCCAAGCCCATCTACCGCCTATCTGTCACTCTTTTAGAGGTCCCCCTACAAAATCCACATTTTTGAAAATTCGCTGTAACTATCCCAGGCTGACCCCTAGATGGGACAAATGCATAACAAGATGTTATTATTTTTTAACTCCAATATTTTCCCTTCACACACCTTCCTCCTATCTGCCACCCTTTTGGGGCTACCCCTACAAAAAACAGTTTAATTGTTACATATCATGCTCTGGCGCGGTTAAAAACATTCGTTTCATTTCATTTACTTATGTTCATTTATTTCATGTCATCGAAAAATAATAAGTAAATCAATTAAATTTAAAAAAAATTAAGAGTTAGATAAGCCTGTTTTGGTTTCTTGTTGGGAATAGTTTCTTATAACTAGCGATGACTAATATCAAGTTTTGAAAATCCCCTTGATTCCAGCACCTTCATTGTAGATTTGAGTCATCCCTACAACACTTTCAGCCATGTGGTTGACAAGGGGCTGTTGTGGGTTAAAATCACATGCGACGCTCAGTTGAAGCATCTCTTAAATATACATGTTACATTATTGTGGCATCAATAATATGGCACGAAGAGTTCAACCATGAGATAGGATGCATTCCGACCTCCAATATAAATTAGTGAGATAAGCAAAACTGTATTGTCAAGATCATTATATTGTTCAAGATTATGTTATTATTCGAGAACAAGATTTGTAAACTATAAGCTTATAAGCTTAATTTAGAGTTAATAAAATTTTCTTGTGGTTAGTGAATTAAACCTATGAAGTTGTGCGTTTTATTTAAGATCGGAAGTGTTAAGTGGAAGTAAGTGCACATTTTAAGTAGGAATATTTAACGGTCAGGAGACCAAAGCCAACAAGGCACTTAATTCCATTTTATGAAGTCGTCTGTCAGCTTTTTTACGCTGCTGTGACTGATTACGGTAGAGTGAGCTGAAGGAAAAGGTCCTTCTTTCTATCATATTTTTCAACTTTCAATTTTATTATTTATTTTCTTCAGAAGCGTCGTGGAGGGCTTTACTTGATCTTGGTTTTTTTGGCACGTTGAAATCAAAAGAAAAAGTGCCCCTTGTCAACCAAATAGCTGAAAGTGGTGTAAAGATGGCTCAAATCTACAATGAAGGTCTCTGCTGCAATCAAGGGGATTTTCAAGACTTGATATTAGTCATCGCTAGTTATAAGAAACTATTCCCAACAAGCAACCAAAACCGGCTTATCTAACTCTTAATTCTTTTTTAATTTAATTGATTTACTTATTATTTTTCGATGACATGAAATAAATGTACATATGTAAATGAAATGAAACGAATGTTTTTAACCGCGCCAGAGCATGATATGTAACAATTAAACTGTTTTTTGTAGGGGTAGCCCCAAAAGGGTGGCAGATAGAAGGAAGGTATGTGGGGGAAAATATTGGGGTTAAAAAATAATGACATCTTGTGATACATTTGTCCCATCTAGGGGTCATCCCGGGATAGTTACAGCGAATTTTAAAAATGTGGATTTTGTAGGGGGACCTCCAGAAGGGTGACAGATAGGACGTCGATGGGCTTGGGGGGAAATGTCGGAAAAAAATAATTGGACTTGGTCATACGTTTTACTCTTCTATGGAATACTCAGGGGAAGCTAAGAATTATTTTTCGATATTTTTCCTAATTTTCTTGCATTCTTGCGGACAAAAAATAATAGGACCTAATCGGATATTTAGCCTATAGTGCGGTCATCCCGGGACAGATGCAGCCAATTTTCAAAAATGTGGATTTTGTAGGGGGACCTCCAAAAGGGTGGCAGATAGGGTGTAGGTGTGTCAAGAGAAAATATTTGGGAGGAAAAAATAGTAGAACCTGGTCATACATTTCATCCATCTTGGGGTCATTCTGGGACATTTACAGCGAATTTTCAAAAATGTGGATTTGGTAGGGGGACCCCTGAAGGGTGATAAATAGGGGGTAGGTGTGCTTGGAAAAAATGTTGGAAAGAAAAAAATAATGGAACCTGGTCATACATTTCACCCCTCTAGGGGTCACTCCGGGGGAGCTATGAATTATTTTCGTGAAATTTTCGCTAAGGTGCACCTTTTTGGGCCCGATGGGGCAGGTTTTACCCCCTTCCGATCGAGACCAAACTTTCACACGATAATTTTTCTACGCAACCTAACAAAATTGGTCCGTGTCAGCTATCGCGCACTAAAACCGGGTTATTAAGCACGTCGAATTTTTTTGCCACAGATTGTTCACTGAGACGTTTTATAGCGGCAAGTTTTAGTCGAATGACTGTGACGAGAAGATGGTGGTCGGAGCCTATGTCAGCGGCCCTCTTTACTCGTACGTCCAGAAGACTCCCTCTCCGATTTCTGCTAATGCAAAAGTGGTCGATTTGGTTTTCAGTGATGTTGTCTGGAGACACCCAACTGGCTTTATGGCATGTTTTGTGTGGGAAAAGCGAACCTACAACAACAAGACCGGCTGTTTTGCTGGCGTCAATGAGAAGCTCTACATTGTCGTTTTTCGTACCCAAACCATGTTTTCCAATCACGTGCTCAAGGTTACGGATTTCTGAGCCAACTTTGGCATCCAAATCACCCATAACCATTATAATGTCGTTCTTGTGAGCACTTTTAATCGCTGCAGCAAGCTGACTGTAGAATTCATCCTTGGTTTCTTTCTCTGCCAACTCGGTGGGCGCGTATGCTTGGAAGATGGTAATATTTCTAGGGGGGGTTCGAAATCTGCACCAAATGAACCTTTCGTTTACAGGCTTCCATTCCATCACTGCTTTTACTGCATTTTTACTTAACAAAAATCCAACTCCATTCCTGTGGATGTCATTTTGTGCTCTACCGGAGTATAGAAATTTTTCACCGTCAGGAAGTACATATTCGCTGGCACCGTTCCATCTACACTCGTTTAATCCCAATATTTCAAGGTTAAATTTGTGGAATTCTCTTACGGCTTGATGTATTTTGCTAGTATCATTAAGAGTTCGGACATTCCAAGAGCCGATGCGTGTTCGAGTTTTCATCGAAAGGATTTTAAAATTTTGACGAACCATATTGGTTCCAGTTATAGGAGAATCATTCCTAACTATGCATGTTTCTTGCACCTCCAAATCCGATGTGCATGCTGCCAAAGAGGATTAACCACATTATCGTGGGTACTACTTGGAGAGATATTTTCGATCGTTTTTCGATCCATGCTTCATTAGTATAATCTTCTCGGCAACGCCCCACGCAGTATGGTATAAACTTAAGGCTGGATCCGGCAAGCGCTGCAAATGTAGTGGCCAAGTTCACTTTCACGTACAGCCACCCAGCTGGAACAGAAGCTGACCTGGGAGCCGCCCACTCTGGGTCAGACGCTTGAGGATTTCGACAAGATGCTAATTTTAAGGCGGCATCGGATTGCCTTGTCAGTGTCCAGTTACGGGCATTTTGGGTTTTTCTTTCGAGGCGCAACGCTGTCCAACGCTACACCCTTCCACACCCTGGCTGGTCACCCGCTTTTAGTCGTCTTTTAAGACAGGCATGCTTACCTCGGGTATATTCTGACCCTTTACCTGCAAATTTTTTCTTTTCACGATTGATTATCGGTTAAGTTACGGGAAATTCCGCCATCAAATGTTTTTCAAAAAACTTAACAGACCACATTTTCGTTTGCGTCTATCCATCGAAATATACTACATAATTGAATAAAAATTCCGTTTTTCTTAGAATACAGGGTGCCATTTTCGTTATCTCAGTTTGGAGCACCCTGTACAAATTCTTATTTCCACCGTAAAATATCGTTTAATTACACTAGTTTACAGCCAAAATTCCCTATGAATGTCATTATTCATTTTATATGGAAAATGGGCTGCTGATTCCGAAAATCGCATTAATTTTTTTTTCGTGTCGTTTTCGAGATATCGGTCATTTTCGGTTCTTGGACCAAAAAAAAGATAGTTCCATTTAAATACAAATATCTCAAGAACCAATGCCTGTGTTAAAACATGTTATATGTCATATTAAAGGTATTTAAATAACCTACATGACATTTACATCACTTTTTGGTTGGTTTGTTAGTTTCGTAGAAATACATTGATTTCTAAGAAAACATTTTTTTTTCGAAAAAATAAAGAAAAAATCAGAATCAACTTCAAATTTATACAAGAAAAAATAACTTTTTTATAATATTTTGTTTTTTTGTATCATAGACTATATATTTATAAAGAAAATTGGATACCACATAAGAAAATCGATGGAAAAATGCAAAAGTTGTATACAATTTATTGATAAGTTACCAAAATGCGTTTTTTCCTATGTATTTTTCCTTTTTTTTTACAATAAACTGTTCGACAATTTGAAACTTTTTGTAAAACACATCAGAAAATCCAAAAAATTTTTAAAGTAGGCGTTAAAAAAAAATACCCGTGTCTCGTCGTTTTTCTCCAGCACGTCAGATTTTTTTTTAATCGATTTTTGAAGTTTTTTAATCCACTGTACATGAAAAAAACTAAAATAACGCATTCTTGTGTTAAATCGATGTATCTAATTATATCATCCTTACATCTGAGGTGCATCATGTGTTCAGTAAACTTATGCAGGATATTGCGAGGAATATTTTTGTGGACAATTTTAACCCTCTAAAACCCTCACATGTGACCTACTTGTGGGGGTTTTAGAGGGTTAAAATTGTTTACAAAAATATTCCTCGTAATATCCTGCATCAGTTTACTGAGCACATGATACGCCTCAGATGTAAGGATCATATAGTTAAATTTACCGATTTATTTATCAATGAATTGTATACAACTTTTACATTTTTCCATCGATTTTCTTAAATAGTATTTTGTTTGCTTAACAAATATATAGAACACAAATTTTTTTTTTTGTATAAATCTGCAGTTGATTTTGACTTTTTTTAACTTTTTCGGAAAAAAATATTTTTTTTCAGAAATCAATTTATTCCTCCGAAACTAACGAACCAGCCAAAAAGTAATGTGAATATTATTTCTAGGTAATTTAATTACCTTTAATATGACATATAGTGCGTTTAAACACAGACATATTCATATTTGTATTTAAAAGAAACTGTCTTTTTTTTTTGGTCCAAAAACCGAAAATGACCGATGTCTCGAAAACGACACGAAAGAAAAAAAAAAATAATGCGATTTTCGGAATCAGCAACCCATTTTACATATAAAACGAATAATGGCATTCACTGGGAAAAAATCATTTGTAAACTAGTGTTATATCGCAGAAACTATGCGAGCGGAAATTTTTTTCTTTTTACCATTAATTATCGGTTAGCTTGCGGAAAATTCCCCCATAAAATTTTTTTCGAAAATTCAAAAAAAAAAAAAGGTTGGTCTGCTAACTTCATATGAACTTAACAGACTACATTTTCGTTTGCGTATATCTTTCGAAATATTCATTTTACAGAAAAATTGTTTTTGCAAATGTTTGCTTGTTTTCAGTTTTCAGTGTAGAATAAATAAGATAATTGTATAAAAATTCCGTTTTTGCTAAGAATATAGGGTGGCATGTTAGTTATCTCGGGTTGGAGCACCCTGTATACATTTTAATTTCCACGGTTAAATATCGGTTAATTATCTGGTTATATTCTCATCAGAAAATTTTAAGAAGACTAAAGTAGGTCTGCTAACTTCATATGAAGGTCTCCCATCAAATGTTTTTCGAAAATTCAAAAAAAAAAAGGTTGGTCTGCTAACTTCATATGAACTTGAAATACCACATTTTTGTTAACGTCGAACTTTCAAAATATTCATTTCAGAGCAAAATCGATTTGGCAAATGTGTGCTTGCTTTCTATGTAGAATAAGATAATTGAATAAAAATTCCGTTTTTTCTAAGAAAAACGGTGCCATGTTAGTTATCTCAGTTTGGAGCACCCTGCATAAATTTTTATTTCCACGGTTAATTATCTGGTTATATCCTCATCAGAAAATTTTAAGAAAACTAAAGTTGTTACCCCTGCGGGTAAGGGTTCAGAATATGCCCGAGGTAAGCATGCCTGTCGTAAGGGGCGACTAAAAGCGGGTGACCAGCCAGGGTGTGGAAGGGCGTTGCATTGGACAGCGTTGCGCCTTGAAAGAAAACCCACAATGCCCGTAACTGGCAGTGACAAGGCGAGTCGATGCCGCCTTAAAATAAGCATCTTGTCAAAATCCTGAAGCGTCTGACCCAGAGTGGTCGGCTCCCAGGTCAGCGTCTGTTCCAGATTGGGCGGCTGAAATTAAAAGTGAATTTGGCCACTATATTTGCAGCGCTTGCCGGATCCAGCTTTAAGCTTATAACTTACTGCGTGGGGCGTTGCCGAGAAGATTATACTAATGAAGCATGGATCGAAAAACGATGGAAAATAACTCTCCAAGTGGTACCCACCAGAGTGTGGTTAATGCCTCGGCAGCATGCACATCGGATTTGGAGGTGCAAGAAACATGCATTGTTAGGAATGATACTCCTATAACTGGAACCAATATGGTTTCTCAAAATTTTAAAATCCTTTCGATGAAATTGGCCCTATGCTCCTCCTAGGAGATAAAGGAGAGTACATACGTACATACAAAGTTGATCTACTAGCTGCATATGAAGTTAGCAGACCACGCAATATCTCAGAAACTATGAGAGCGGTAAATTTTTTCTTTTCACGACTAATTACACTGTTCGACACAAAAAAAACACATGAGAAAATCCAAAAAATTCTTAAAGTAGACATTAAAAAAAAAATTCCAGTGTCTCGTTGTTTTTCCCCAGCACGACACATTGTTTTTAATCGATTTTTGAAGTTTTTTTATCCACTGTACATGAAAAAACAAAAATGCCGCATTCTTGTGTTAAATCGATGAATTTAACTATATGATCCTTACATTTGAGGTGTATCATGTATAGGCACGGTGGTTTTTAAAAAATTTAAATTTTTTGAAATACCTCCCTCAATTTTTTCAGGGATAATGTTGGGGGACCCTTCTAGTATCAAAATCCGCGAACGGCGAAATCGAACGTTCAGCCGTTTTTTTTTCGACATTTTAATTTTTTAACGATTTTTTGAGTATGTCTCGGTGCTTGTATACATATTATGTACAATGTAGGAATGATTTCTGCATCTGATTCTTCATTGGTTGTCGATCGCAATAAGATTTGAAGAGCTCGGAAATCTATACGAAATGATATTCAGAACTTATACGAACTTGAAAATAGAGAGCTTCATGGACTTTACTTTGATGGACGTAAAGATCACACTATTTCTCAAGTTAAAATGGGTAATAAATATTGCAGAAAAACAATTCTTGAAGTACATGAGTTGTTTTGACAGAACCGGGCTCAAAATACATAGGTCATTTAACTGCATCTTCTGGCACTGCTTTATCAATAAAAAATCATATACTTAATTTTCTGACAGGTAAAAAGTATATCATAAATAATTTGAAAGTGATTGGATGCGACGGGACTCCTGTAGATACTGGAGCCAAGGGAGGAATAATTCGTTTACTAGAAGTAGAACTAAGAAATCCATTACAGTGGAGTATTTGTTTGCTGCATTGTAATGAACTCCCATTACGTCACTTGTTTCTCAAACTGGAAGGGAGACATAGTGGTCCAAAAGCTTTTTCAGGTCCAATTGGGAAGAAACTCTTAGGATGAGAAAATATCTCAATAGTTTCATATGCTCCTATTACATCGAATTTACCGGATGTGAATCTTCCTGATTTAAGTACAGATCAAAAATATCTATACCAAATAGCTCTAGCAGTTTCTACTGGCAATATGCTGCTTGTTTGATAAACACAAATCCAGGTAACATATCACATTCGAGATGGCTTACAATTGAATCGTATCCTTCGGCTTTATGGATCTACCTTAAATCCTTCTAACAATTTGCAAACTCTTGCGAAATATGTCGTACGAGTTTACACTCCAGTATGGTTTGAAATCAAAGCTAAACCATTTATTCAGTATGGGAGTTTACACTTGTTCAGTATGATAGCAAAATCAAGACAGTTTAAAAGTACGGTATTGAAAATAATAGATCCAGTTATTCAGCGTAATGGGTACTTTGCCCACTTCGAAAATGTATTACTGGCAATGCTAATGGATGAAAGGAGAAACATTAGAGAAATCGCTCTAAGATGTATATTAAAAATTAAAAATAATCCTTTTACTGTTCAGCAAGATGTTCGCATATTTAATATACCTACATTAAATGTTGCTGCTAATGATTACTTCGATATAATTATTTGGCAAGACGAGAGTATCTCAATTCCACCGGTTTTGAATCATCTTTCTTGTGATAGTTTGAAAAAAAATATGATTCAAAATAATACCGAAATTATAGATATTTTACATTTTCCATATCATACTCAAGCGGTTGAGCGTTCCGTAAAACTTGTCACTAAAGCTTCAGCGAATATTTGCGGCGAAGAAGCAAGAGATGGATTCATTATTGCACGGATCGCATCAAGAGCTATTCTGCCAACATTTGAAACAAAAGCAGATTTTCAAAACAACTTGAAATAAAATACTAATAAGTTTTCAAAATTTTCTTAATCAATACAAACAAAGATTTTTTAAAGAAAATTTTAATAAGCTATAACTTTATTAAAAAGAAAAAAAATAAAAAAACAAAAAAAAAATTAATAAACATGTGTTAGAAAAACACAAAAAATATGTTAAAAAAACACAAAAAAACATTGTAAAAAAAAAACAAAAAATTTAAAAACATAAAAAAAAATTAAAAAAAAAATTAATAAAAAATAAAAAAAAATTTTAAAAATTTAAAACAAAATAAAAAAAAAGGATTCCGAATTCAAAATACCTCCACGTGGTGAAATCTGGGTGATAACAGTAAAAGTGATTGGCGAAAATTTGAAAATGAAAAATAATAAGAAAGACAGCTATGTATATAAAACTTTGAAATTAAAAGCGGAAACTGATGATGATATCCAATTCACCTGAAACCTTCAGAAATGCTTAATAGCATTGACTCACAACTATTCAATACCCCCTATTGTTAAAAACTCAAAAAACATATTTGCGATCCACCCTAATGTACATATATATATTAGAGCGCCCATATGTGCAAAACTCTGATTTTGCTTGCTCCCCGTCCATTTCCTGAAATTAGAGGTTAAAAAAATAAGATCTCAAAAAAAAACTTGGAATCAGTAGAGGAAGAAACCCAGCCGGTTTCCGATCAAAGGTCGAAAAATTGACTAAAAAAAGGGAAGTCGCTTTGACTGCCCGTTACTTCAAAACTGTTAATTTTTTCATAGTATTTTTGAGACAACTTTTGTAGAGCATGACTAGGTCAACATTATCTTCTTAAAAAGTTTTGGTCCAAAAATTGAATTTGTTGTTGTTTCGGTACAAAATCTTAAATTTTTGAAGAAAATTTTCATGACTTTTTTTCTATAAATTGGTTTTTTGTAATTTTTAAAGGTTGGAATATTTGTTCTGGAATTCCTATTTTGTAAAAAATTAAGTGTTGATTAATTTAAAAGAAAAATTACAAAAAAACATTAGTTTTTAAGAAATGGAGCCCGTTTCAAATTTAAGAAAAAAAATTTATTTTTTTATTTTTTCTTCTTAATTTTTAATTTGGTAGTCATATTTCCTAAACTAATTTGAGATTGCTGAACACGAAAATAGCATTTACTTTCGTTTTAGTGCGTTTTTAGGCTGTTCCAGCAGAGATAATTGAAAATTTCGAATTTCGTGCACGCAGCTCAGGAAAAAATTTCAATCAAGTTGCCAAGAACTGCACAAAGATGTGAAATTGCACCTGAGCATTTACTGAATAAGAAAAAAAAGTTTTCAAAATCGGTTCATGGCATGGTTTTTAAAATGAGGTCGAAAAACGGTATTTAAAAAAAACGACCACAAATCAAAACCGAAATAGTCATTTTAGATGTAGTTATTAATGTTGAATTCGAAATTGGATGCGAAATTGCTGTATCACTTATGGTTTGTGAGATATCTCACCCTTAATTTTCAAAAAACAAGATTTTTGAGGTTGTGTAAAACACGCACAAAATCGTTTTGGTCTGTTTTATTAAATGCGTCATTTAGTACTGTTTTTCCTCTTCAAAATGAGTTACAGAATGGTCTTGTATGATTCTTCTTTAAAAAGTTATGACCATTATAAAAGATCTAGTAATATGGCAATTTCTATAGAAAATCCATACATGATTTTTATCTTTCATGATGTCATTTTAAAATGATCATAACTTTTTGAAAAAAAGTCGCACAAACCCATTTCATAGCTCATTTTGAAGGCAAAAAGCAGTTCTAAATAATACATTTGATAACAACTAGCAATGCAGTTAATTGCATCCAATAAAGTAGCGATTAAAAGAAAAAAATTAGAATACTCAATTTTTTCCAACATTGAGACCGGCTCTGTACCTTAAAACTTAATATTTTTAAATAATTTTTTTTTGTTGAATTAATCCACATTTAATCCTATGCAATATAAGAATTCCAGAACAAATATTTCGCCCTTTGAAAATTACAAAAAACCAATTTATAGAAAAAAGTCATAAAATTTTCTTAAATAATTAAAATTTTTGTACCGAAACAACAACAAATTCAATTTTTGGACCAAAACTTTTTAAGAAGTTAATGTTGACCAAGTCATGCTCTACAAAAGTTGTCTTGAAATATTATGAAAAAATGAACAGTTTTGAAGTAACGGGCAGTCAAAGCGACTTCCCTTTTTTGAGTCAATTTTTCGACCTTTGATCGAAAACCGCCTGGGTTTTTTCCACTACCGATTCCAATTTTTTTTTTTTTGAGATCTTATTTTTTTGACCTCTAATTTCAGGAAATGGATGGGGAGCAAACAAATTCTCAACTTTGCACATTTCATATATCTTGTGGGCGCTCTAATATATATGTTTATACGTGCATATGGGTGATTCTTAGATAACTGTGCTTTTTCGAGTTGTAAAATTGGCAGATAATTTTTTTGGATTTTTGCAAGTTTCTTCATGCTATCTTATGTAAACACACTCTTAAAACTCACCTTTTAAGTAGATCAACTACAAGTCTGAATTTACGGCTTCGAGGTCGAAATTAAGAAATTTTGCTGCCACGTTTGTGACCAAATTGCCACGTTTGTAACATTTTAGCTACAGTATGGAAAAATAATGGTTTTGAAGCGTTTTGATGAGAGATATATTGCATATAATGGCAAATTTACACTTCAAGACAAATTTTGCAACAGTGTCATGTCTCCAGTGGTCCATTTTTTTTAAACACTATCGCTTTAAAGATCAACAATGGTTTCCTGTTCTCTGTTTTTATAGCGGTTTATGGTGGATTAAGATCTCCTAATTACGAATCTGATCTTGATTTTTTTCTATTACATCAGTATCCTTAGTTATCCTTGCTCAAATGTGAAAAAATCACAGTTTTGACATCTACTTAATAAAAACAGCAACAAGTAAAATTAATTTTTGTCAATGGATTCAGACAGCCGAATTTATTATAAACAAGACATAGTTTACCGTTTTTCAATTGGATTCCTAGTTTCCGAGTTATAAGCCTTTTAAAAAAGGATACCTCTCAATAACACACAAAGGATTTTCTGGACCGAAAAATTAACAAAAATAGTAAGTTTTATTATTTTTATCAAAAATTTATTTTATCACGAAAATTTTAAGCCCTCGCAGACTAAAATTGGATAAAAAAATAAGGCTCTATTGTAAATTTAGTGAATGAACAGATGAAATTTTGATTCTGTTAATTTGCAAAGCAATAGTTTAGTAGGGTCATTCACTAAATCTAGCATAGAACTGTCATTTTTTATGCGATTATGGTCTGCAAGGTCACGAAATTTTTGTAATTAAATATGTTATTGATAAAAATAATAAAACTTGATTTTTTGTAACTTTTGGGTCTCGAAAAATTTTTTGTATGTTATCGAAAGATGTCCTTATTTTAAACGCTTATAACTCGAAAGCTGAGAATCCAATTGAAAAACGGTAAATTATGTCTTGTTGACAATAAATTTGGCTGTCTGAATCCATTGACAAAAATTAATTTTATTTGTTGTTGTTTTTGTCCTATAGCTTTAAGTATTTAAGTGATTTTTTCACTTTTGAGCAAGGATAACTCAGGATTCTAATGGTGAAGAAAAATTTTTGTATTAAAAACATAATTAATAGCCTTCAACTCAAACTTAATATCGAAATATGTTTTTTGCAGACTGATAAAAAGTGCCACGTTTGTGACATTTTTGATGCGCCACGTTTGTGACATTTTTGTAGTTTAT
This sequence comes from Calliopum simillimum, assembly GCA_951812925.1. NCBI lineage: Eukaryota > Metazoa > Arthropoda > Insecta > Diptera > Lauxaniidae > Calliopum > Calliopum simillimum. The sequence continues at coordinate 77,030,083 of OX638368.1, read as the reverse complement.
CGCTCATTGTAAAGCACGCTTTTGAGTTCAAGATTTTTCCGAAAGAATTTGGGGTCATGTATGCAAATCCTACAAAAAATTGTTTCATGCATAAAATAAAATGTACTACTACTACACCTGGGAGTGCCGAGTGCCACGTTTGTGACCATCATTTTTTAAAAAAACTGCTTTTGTTTATAAACTGCCCTATAAAACGCAAACAGATTTCTTTTTGTTCTCGTCTTGACATGATGATCTTTGGGTGATGGATAATGATCAGAACTAATGCATATGTATTGCAATCTATTGACTGAAACAGTAGTACCATGCAGTAGTAGCATAATGCTTTCAAGAAATTTTTTTTTTCCAAAACTAGGGGACAGTTTTCAATTCGAAATTGTGCCCTCTAAAAATTATTTAAAACTGCAGACGAGCTCAGAATATTAGCCTTAAGTATTTACTTAATATGTGTAGTAACTTGTTTTCTGTTCTATTTCCGTTTTTTGGTCGTTTTTCATCGTTTTGTGTATAAAAAGTAGGGGTAGGACATGCCACGTTTGTGACATTTGGGGTATATTTGCAAACTCTCAAAGTAGACCAATAAATATTTGGTGGTAAAATTGATCCGCTCTATTAGAAAAACATAGTTTTTAACTTATAGCGTAATTTTTTGTGAAAAAAAAGCCTACTGTATAGGTGAAACCGTCAGAGGAGACAAAAAGTACAGTTATCTGAGAATCACCCATATATATACTTATATATGTATATTTGTGTAATATATATATATTAGGGTGGGCCGATTTGAAAACTGATCTCGGCTACCCCTCTATGTGAAAGTTCATTCAATTCTATGAATATTTGCCCAAGGAACAATACCTCTACGTTCAACTTTAGTTCGGCGCATTTTCAATTGAAAATTTTACTTTGCGTTTAATATTTATTTTTATGCTTAATTTTCAAAATTCCTATAGAGACAAAAGTAATATCATAATATGTTTTGGCTGGTATTCTGTCAGCTGCCCATAAAATTGGGTTCTGTTTTAGGAAAAAAATTAACCGCTTTTTGTAATTTTACAGAACAATATACCAAAAATCTGTGTAAAAATATGAATCGTTTATAATAAATATATATAATTTGACCGATATAATTTTTTGGAATAAATATAATCAATTCCACGCTATCAAGTAAACTTTTTGTAAAAACAGAACCCAATTTTATTGATTATTGACAGAATACCAGGCAAAACATATTATGATATTACTTTTGTCTCTATAGGAATTTTGAAAATGAAGCATAAAAATAAGTATTAAACGCAAGGTATTTTGAAAGTCGGTCATAATAATCGGCTATTTGACGCTTATCACATTTTTAAATATATAGCATCAATTTCACACCAACAAGTAAACTTTTTATGTAATCAGAACCCAATTTAATTGATTACTGACAGAATACCAGCCAAATCATATAATGACATTACCTTTGTCTTTATAAAAATTTTTAAAATTTAGTATGAAAACAAAAAAAAATATTGATGAAAGGTACAATTTTCGATCAAAAATGCGCCGAACTAAAGTTGGACGCAGAGGTATAGTTCCTTGGGCAAATATTCATAGAATTGGAGGAACTTTCAGCCTAGGTTGGTGTTTTGTTTGAAAGAATTCATCCAAAAATATGAATCGTTTATTTTGAAAGTCGGTCATAATAATCGGCTATTTGACGCATATCACTTTTTTAAATATATAGCATCAATTGCACACCAACAAGTAAACTTTCTATGTAAACAGAACTCAATTTAATTGATTACTGACAGAATACCAGCCAAATCATATAATGACATTTCTTTTGTCTTTATAAAAATTTTTAAAATTTAGTATGAAAACAAAAAAAAATATTGATGAAAGGTACAATTTTCGATCAAAAATGCACCGAACTAAAGTTGAACGCAGAGGTATAGTTCCTTGGGCAAATATTCATAGAATCGAATGATCTTTCACATAGGGGGGTAGCCGATGTCGATAAAATTTCCTCCATACAATTTGGTCCACCCTGATATATATGTTTATATATACATGCATACATTTATACATATAAAAGGTATCGTTTCCGCACCATCCATTTTTAAAAAAAAATCGGTTTTTTCGTATTTAAGAAAAACACAAACAAAAATCGGAAACAGTAATAGTCATTCCAGATGTGATTTTTGATGCTTAGTTCGAAACCGTTCTTAGAATTGCTCTATTTTGTCTGGACTTTGAGATATCCTTACATAAAAGTTTAAAGGACCACTTTTTTCCTATTTTTGAAGTTATATGACAAGATCAGGTAATATTTAGCCGTAAAATCTGATATGACAGTTAATAGCCCTGGTTTTTTCCTTGAAAACTCAATCAAACCGATAACGATATCTTTTTTTTTGTCGGAGATGTCTTTACCTAAAAAGTTAAAAAAGTGCAAAAACACGATTTTTGGCTATATTGAATGTTATATGCAGGACACACAAAATTTGAATGTGAATTTCTATTACCAGAAGCATTTGGTACTTTCTTTTGGCTTTAAATTGAACTATTTCATCTGCAATATTTCTCTCCAAAGTTATGTTAACTTTAAAATCACACCATGAAACTCAAAGCAAAATATCTCGGTTTTCGGCTATATTTGAGGTTGTATACAGTACGGACGAAATTCGTCTGGTCTTTTTTACCAACCGACACATTTAAAACCATTCTTTATCTTCAAAATGAGCTATCAAGAGGTCTGTATATATATATACATATATTTATTGCACATACATACATATGTAATTATATATATACACGTATATAGATATATATGATAGAATTTTCAGTTTCTTCAAAATTCTATTTGCTTTTTTTTTATAAAATTTAATTTTATATTTTTTTAAAAGTCAGAATCTTTTGTTCTGCTCACAATCTTTGCTTTTTCGTAACTCACAAACATTTCAAAGCCTCCCTGTGAGCAGATCTTTCGACTCCTTCGAATTAAAAAAATATAATTATTAGAACAAGTTATATTTTGCTCCAACACGGCCATCCTGCTAAATCATCGCTCTCGATTGATTTCTACCAATTTCAGTGCATCAAACTAGAGTCATTCAAAAATTCATTACCAAAATGAATTTGCCGAAGCTAGTGGCTCAGTGGCAATCTTCAGCTTGTCCACAACTTCATTTAATTTCATTTCAAAAATATCTCAGAAACAATTTTCAACTTGTTCATAAACTAAGCTTAAGCTTGCTCTTGAATTCAATTCAATATAATAGTTGAAAACGACCAAATATACCTTTAGTTATTGGTATTCTCCTCAGATATGTCTGCATATATAGGACGAACAACTTCTCTTGCAGCCACAACAATAGCACCACCGTTCTCTTTCTTCATCTTGTAGCGATCATTAGGCAAAACGCCTACTATTTTATAACGGCCACGATAATATGGCTGCGTTTTCGATTTTCGAATCTGATTACTGCAATACACCACCTTTTGACCAATCTTTAGTTGAGTTGGCTTACACTTATTTAAGTCAAATCGGATTTTCATGCGTTTAGCGTTTTCTTCTGTTCGTTCACTGACAAGTTTACGTATTGCCTCCATGTCGTCGTATTGTGGTTCAACTTCTAATTCTGTCAGAAGAGCGCCAACATCCGGAGTGCGTCCCACAATTCCTGTCAATATCTTTAGTGGAGAAAATCCTGTGGTTTTATTTACTGTTGTATTAAGAGCTAATTGTATGCGACTAACAAAATTTGTCCATTCGATATTTGTTTCTAAATTAGTTCTTAATAAATTAGCTACAGTGTCCACATACCGTTCCACTTGCCCATTTGCCCTACTGACACCAGGTGCGATTAAATGGTGTGTTATTCCAAGAGATACGCACAAATTTTTAAATTCTCCACTGGTAAAGTTAGTGCCTCTATCACTTATAAGCTTACTTGGGGCACCGAACAGCATCACAAAATTGTAGAACATTTTTACGGTTTCTGTAGCTTGAAGTGTTTTACATGGAAACAAAATTAAAAATTTTGTAAATGCATCGATGATTATAAAAATATATCGATAATCTTTTCCTTCGAAAGGTCCCATAAAGTCACCATGCACAACATCAAACGGAATCGGCTTTTTTTTTTCAATTGGATGAAGCTCACACTGCTTCTTTCCAGACGGCCTTTTAGCTATAAGACAAATTAAACAAGATTCAACAAATTTTCTGATGTTTTTAGTCATGTGCGGCATCCAAAAATGTTCTCGCATTTTCATCAGCGTCTTCTCCCACCCAACGTGACAATGGTCTTCATGATAACGTCTCATAAGACTCAATCGGCAATGTTGTGGTATATAAAGTTTATTAGTATTTCCAAGCTTTTTATACAAAAGCCCTCTTTTGAGTGAATACTTCGCTGATATGTTAGTGTCTCCGCTTTTGATTTTGTCAATAATTTCTACTACAACAGGATCATTTTGCTGCTCAACATGTAACCAAGTTTCGGACAAACTATTCACTTGGTAACAGGTTTTTGACGGTAAATTACGACTTAAGTAATCAGCATGCGATATCGTTTTCCCTTTTCTATAAACTATTTCAAAATCAAAATCCTGAAGAAAAATCCACCAACGAGCAATGCGTGGCAATAAATCTTTTTTCTCTTTAGTTGCATTCAGAGCATTGCAATCAGTAACCAACAAGAATTTTACTCCTAAAAGGTAATGTCGAAAATGTTTTACTGCATTTACGACGGCAAGCGTCTCTAATTCATAGCTGCGATACTTAGTTTCATATGATTTAGTTGCTTGACTGTAATAAGCAACTACATCACGGTGCTTGTGGGAGAATTTAAATCAAATTTTGATGTACCTCGGATTTTTTTGTATATTCTTATTATAGATGTCAATAGAAGTTATTCTATGCAAAAAATAAAATTATAGAGGTGGCGCTTTTTTAAAGATAATCCCTTTTCCAATTGGGACATTTTCCCATACAAAAAAATAAAATTTTTTTTTTTAACTACATTAAACAAAAATCAAAATAATCACATTCGATGTGTTTTGCGATGCTACACGCGAATCCGACCTCAGAATTGCTCTATCGTGTATAGTTTCTGAGATATTCTAATCTAAAAGCCGAAAAAAGTCGTTTTTTGCCATGCTTTGAAGCTATATAACTATGTAACATATCATTTATTCGTTAAATGTGGTTAAAATACTTGAAAGTCATGATCTTTTCCTTTAAAATCTAATTTAAATTATGTTTATATCTTCATGCTTCTATGAGATATCGTAGACCGAAATATTGGCTAAACGGGTTTTTTGCACTTTTGTGTCTTTTTAGGTTAGGATATCTTTGACGAAAAAAAAGATACCAACATAATTTAAATTAGGTTTTAAAGGCAAAGATCAGGACTTCAAAGTTGTTTACCAGATTTAACGAAATTAAAATTTCTTTCACATTTTAAACATGTTCAAAACATGGCAAATAACGACTTTTTTCGGCTTTTAGATTAGAATATCTCAGAAACTATACACGATAGAGCAATTCTGAGGTCGGATTCGCGTGTAGCATCGCAAAACACATCGAATGTGATTATTTTGATTTTTGTTTAATGTAGTAAAAAAAAAAAATTTTATTTTTTTGTATGGGAAAATGCCCCAATTGGAAAAGGGATTATCTTTAAAAAAGCGCCACCTCTATAATTTTATTTTTTGCATAGAATAACTTCTATTGACATCTATAATAAGAATATACAAAAAAATCCGAGGTACATCAAAATTTGATTTAAATTCTCCCACAAGCACCGTGACATGCAAGCATTTATTAACGCGCTGAAACAAAATAGCTCCATAGCCAAGAGCACTAGCGTCAGTATGCAATTCTGTTGGGAACTCTGGGTTAAATAATACAATTAAGGGTCGAGTAGTTAATTGTTCTATTATATATCGTTTTGCGGCTTTACACTCTTCATTCCACAAGAACTGTGTATTGTTCTTCGTCAGCGCTGTTATGCAAGAAGTTTTTGTGGAAAACTCCGGAACAAATTTTCGAAAATAGTTTGCCAATCCCATAAATTGACGTACTTGCTTTACATTTTTTGGTGATGGAGAACTCACTAATGCATCAATTTTAGATTTACTTGGCCTGATTCCTTCTGAAGATACTTCTCGTCCTAAATACTCGATAGTTGTCTGAAGAAATTTGCATTTGTCTAAGTTTAATGAAAAACCACTCACCACTAACGCTTTCAATACTACGTCGAGTTTTTCAAGGCCCTCGTCGATGGTTTTTGATGCTATTAAAACATCATCCAAATAAACTAAAGCCAATTTACCTCTAAGTTCTCCTAATGCCATATTGATTGCCCGCTGAAATACTGCAGGAGCGTTAACGAGTCCAAACGGCATACACAAGTACTCGTAATGTCCATCGGGCGTGACAAAAGCGGTTTTTTCAATTGAATCTTCAGCTATTGGAATCTGATGGAAACCAGAAGCCATATCCAAGGATGTAAAATATTTGTTTCCAGATAACTCGTCAAGCTGGTCTTCAATTCTGGGTAACGGATAACGATCTCTTATAGTGATTTTATTCAGTGCTCTAAAGTCGACACAAAGGCGGTTTTGGCCATTTTTCTTTTTAACAAGAATCATTGGGCTCGCAAATGGGGAATGACTTTCTCTTATAATAACATTCGACTGCAAATCTGAAATAATAACTTTTGTTATCTCCCGTTCACTGTGCGCCATTCGGTATGGTCGATAATAAACATTTGCATCTTTTAACAAACGAATACTGAGAGAACCAGTAGTTACTCTTGAGGTAGGAAAACCTGTTATAAGCCTATTGGAATACTTAGCTAAGACAATATTTAATTTTTTCATATTGGACATCGAAAACCAGTACTTGGGGCAAATTTTTTATGAATTTTGTGCATAGTACAGACTTACTGCGGTGTAAACTTGATCCATTAGCATTCACTGTAACTGTTAAAGTAGGATCTTTTAAAACATCTCTGCCAATAATTATTTCATTTTGTAAATGTTTTTCGTCTATCACATAAAAAGTAACTTCAACAATGAGGTCTTCAAATTCTACAATTGCTTCAAGCCTTTCGGTGAGTAAAACAGGCTCTCTTCCGATTCCTTGCACAGACGGAAAATGAATGCTTCTTCTAGCAGGTATCTTGTCAGCAATGTCAGATCTTATTAACGAGCAATCAGAACCTGTATCAAGAAGGCAGCGATACAACTTTCCACTGATTACTACTGGAGTGAAATTATTTGAAAACACATCATCTTTACAGAGGTTAACATTTTTACGTTCTGCTCTTTGTTTAGCCCAGCATGTTATCTCATCGTGACCAGATTTTCCGCAAAACGAGCACTTTGTGTTTCTTCCTGCAGTTTTGTTTGAGCCACTCTGTGCATTTAAATCACTTGTTAACCCTTTTTCGGTACAATTAGCTCGTATATGCCCTTTTTTCCCACATTCAAAGCATTGTCTCTCATCCTCTATTCGCTTTCGTTTGAGTGAAACAGGTAACTTGACATCTACTCCAACTGTTGGTACTGATCTGCGACTCTCTTCTTGTAAACGGCGAGGTGTAAATTCTTGTTTTCGCAAAGGTTTTTCTCGAATGGACGACAAATGGTCAATCAAACTTTGTACAGAAGAGGGCATGACAAAAGTCAGTGAATTCCTCAAACTCACCTCAGATATACAACCAATGATAATTTTGACAATTTTGTCTTCTGGTATATCAAAAGGTAGTCTATTAATTTGCGAAACTTTTTCCATTACGAAGTCAGTATATGAAACGAATTCACTGCTTTCAGAATTAGCAACTCTCCGCAGTTGCACTACAATATCTGTGCCACTCGAAAACGCATGATTTAAAGAACCGCGTAAATCTGCCCAACTGTAATGCTGGTACCCATATTTATCGTACCATAATTTTGCTCTACCTTGCAAGGAAACTTGAATCCTGGGAATGATGTCAAAATTTTCTAAACCGTCACGCTCCACTCTTGCATCAACATCTGCGCACCATTTATGAATATCAATGCGAGAATAGTCTGGATCAAAACATGGGAAACCAACTAGCTCTTTGCACGCTTGCTTACGTTGAGACGATTCCAAAATTTTGTTTAACGCTTTCACAGTAATGACAAAATATTCATTTGACACATTAGTAGCAGGCTCAGAGCTCACTCTTGCTTCGTTCAATTGATCCCTCACGAAATTTCCGGAATCCGTATCTTGTTCCGCCATATTGAAACAAACGCGAAAATTTTTGATTTACAGGCTTGAAACGAGTGCACTATCCCACTTCTGATGATAGAATTTTCAGTTTCTTCAAAATTCTATTTGCTTTTTTTTTATAAAATTTAATTTTATATTTTTTTAAAAGTCAGAATCTTTTGTTCTGCTCACAATCTTTGCTTTTTCGTAACTCACAAACATTTCAAAGCCTCCCTGTGAGCAGATCTTTCGACTCCTTCGAATTAAAAAAATATAATTATTAGAACAAGTTATATTTTGCTCCAACATATATGTGTACTAGGGATTCCAATTTTTGGACTTTTTGCGATCCCGGGATTTCGGGATCAGAAATTTTTCAATCCCGGAATCCCGGGATTTTTCGAGATTTGTATGAATTTTTTTTCTTTCTAAATAAAGCAGAATTTAGAATTAAAAATTCCTACAAAGATATTTTATTTAAAAAGTGTAAAAAATATGAAAGCACAATTTCTTAAAACAGGTTCATTTCATTAAACAATTCTCGCCTTTTTTAAAAAACAAAAAATTCAAAAATACTTATTAACTTCAAAAACGAACATAAAGGTACATTGCAGCATTATATGCTTAGTTAAATGCATACATAAAATATCATACATATTTAATTATATAAAATAGTGAGATCAAAGTTTTAACAAGTATTGGACTTGAAAGAATTAACTTATCTTTATCTTTTTATCAGTTTTATTATTATTAAAATATGTTTTTAGGAAAATTAAAGCATTTATTGTTTTATCATCCAATTTATATCTTAATTTATTACATATCTGTGGACTTTTGACAAAGCAACCTAAGTCGAGATAGGGATATTCTCCAGGATTTTAGTTCTAAATAAAAAATTTAAATATGCTTCTATTGGTATAATCTGTAGTATAATGATTAAATATTGAATTGTAATGTAAATAGTAAACCACCATTACCTACCTTTTGTACTTACATATGCTAAGCGTATAGCAGTTTAGTGTTTTTGATTTACAGTTTAACCTTTTGTGAGAACTGTGTAATTTTGCTATGTAGAAACATATTCTTAAAGCACATTTTCAGTATGTTAAAACTATTCATTTAAGCATGTACCAATATTGATGGTACTTAAATAAAACATATATTTGAACTAAATAAAATTATTATTCTACCACATGGCGACCGTGACGAAATTCAATTAATCAAATAATAAATAAAATCAACTTATTTAAAATAAAAAAACAAGGAAGAATCGAGTGAGCTGTAAAAATCTACGTGCAGCAGAAGTGAATTTGACGACATCAAGCTTTGGCTATTGAAGCAATCCAATAAACATTTACCAGTAGCAGAAATGATGGTGACAGCATGCCTTGGCCTTTGAAGCAATTAATTCTTCTGATTTTTGGTAACATTTTTTGCTATTAAACATTTATTTGCTCTAAGATTTATTTAAAAAAGTGGAATTTCTTAAAATCTTAGTTTAATTTTTATCGATTTATACTCAAAGTAGATTTTGTGATAAACCTTCATTCATTTTTTTTAAGGTGACATTACTCCATTTTATTCTTTTTCTAAAAGGTTGCAATTTCAATTATATTCGCTCAGTATCCCAACAATTATTCAATGCCTTGTAACAATGAAGCCAAGTTGAAAAAGAAATTAAAAAATTTTGATACCTTTTGTAATTATATTTTGAATTTAGATATCAAAAATTTTCAAGAACCAAATATTATTTTAACTGCTCGAAAACTAAAAACTCTATTCAACGAGTATTTGACATTTTTTGAGGAACATTTTTTAAGATTTCCAGAATACAAAAGAACTTTGTACAAGAGACAAAAAGACCTTGCTGAAACTAAGCAGAATAAATGTGTTGAATATTTAGGACTTGAATATGAAACAGATTATAAATTTGCATTAGATTTAGAACTAAGTTTTGAAACGAATACTGAAAGCAATCTTTCCCATAACAATATAAGTAGCACTAAATTAAGATTTAATTTAGACGAAAGTCTTGATTATGAATTTCCCAAGGCTAGTGAGAATGAAACTAATCTAAAAAGAATTAAAGGTGAATTAAATTTGGTAGAAACGACTACATTAGAAAAGGTTAACAAAAATTTTTATTTGAGTTTTGAAGAACTTCATAATAGCAATACCATGGCTACAGCTATTTTTGATCTTAAGTTAGCTAATTCTCTCATTCCAGAATTTGATGGCAATTATAAAAATGTACAAGATTTCATTAGAAAATGTGAATTTTATGAGTCTACACTCAAACCAGAATCCAAATCAACCTATATAAATTTTCTTCTGCAGTTCAAATTAACAACAACAGTAAGAAATAAATTTGGTATTGAAAATACACCTACAACGTTTACTGATTTCAAAAAAATTATTTTAGATAGATTTGCTGATAAGACTACAGAAGAGGCTAAAGTTAATGAAATCGAAAAATTACAGCAATTTGACACAGTATCTAATTTTGCAACAAATTTGGAAAATTTAGCATCTGAACTAGTAGAGTTAAAGATTAAAGATCAGGATGAGTCAGCTCGCTCAGTTATAAAAACAGAAGTGAACAAATTAGCTATTAGAGTTTTTACCAGAGGTATAAAGAGAATTGAAGTGAGGCAGGCGTTAATTTACAAAGAACCAACAGATTTAAAAGATGCAATTAAATTTGCACTCGAGGCTGACGCCAAATTCGGAAAAAATGAAGATGAATTTAGAATTAATAATGTTCACTCGCAGCACAATAGCATAAATCAAAGGTTTCAAAATAACAGTAGTCAACCAAATTACTTTAGAAATAACAGATATAACTCAAATTTTCAAAACAATAATGGATCTGGATTCCAGAACTATCGAAATAATAACTATCAAAATCAGAATTTAAACAGAAACTATCAAAATTTTAATCGCCAAAACTCTTACAATAGAAATTTTAACAACAATTCGCGGTTCACTGACCAACAAAATACACATTTAGGTAATAATAACAGTCAAAATAATAACAATAATCGAAGTAGTAACAATCGCTTTACAAACAGTCGTACTTTTTACAATCGAAGATCTAACGGATCTACAAGTAACAATTTTCAAACTCAAAGGCAATTTAATTTATGTTCAGATTTGAATCAAGAACAACAAAACTACCAAAATGCAAATCAGAGCTGGAATCAGGGAAACGCCGACAGCCCTCAGCAGAGCAATCAATCGGTAGCTCGGTTGGGGGACATCCAGAATTAGATATTTATGTTTTTAATAATTTATCAGGGTCAGACTTTATAAGAGTTAAAGTAGAACTATGCAATAATAAATGGTGTTACTTAATGATTGATAATGGAGCTTCCATTTCTGTTTTTAATGAAACAAAGATAAAATTAGATCAGGAAGTAGTTATTAGTGAAAGTTGCATAATAAAGGGGGTTACTCCAGGAAAATTTAAAACTTTAGGTAAAACTACTTCAAAATTAACTTTCGAGAATGGTTTTTGCATTTCCCATGAGTTCCAAATAATTCCAAAAACATTTTCTTTAGAGGTCGACGGGATTTTAGGAAGAGATTTTCTTAAAAACCTTAAGGCTACAATAAATTATTCTACGTATTTACTTGAGTTCAGCTTGGGACCCTGTGATCGTATAGCAATTCCCCTGTACGATCAAGTCGATGACTCTTTTTTAATTCCAGCACGAACCGAAGTTATTAGACGTTTAAATATCGAATATAATGAACCAACGTTGATTTTATCTCAAGAAATCAGTCCTGGTATTTTAATTTCTAATTCTATAGTTAAGAATCGTGCATACGTGAAGATAATAAACACAACATTAGAAGATAAGAAAATACAAACATTTTTTGAACTTAAATCAGTACCTTTAAAATATTATAATATAGTTGATGTAAGTAAAATAGATTCAAGTAGGATTTGTAGTTTTGTTAAAGACGAAAAAACCAATACTTTAACGAATAAACGAATTGAACAATTAAGAAATGAATTAAAGTTAAATGATATACCTGCAATTGGTAGACAATCAATTGAACAAATTTGTATTGAATACAACGATATTTTTCATTTAGAAAACGAGTATTTAACCACAAACAATTTTTATGAACAAGAAATTCAATTAAATGACAATATTCCAAGTTATACAAAAAATTATCGCATACCTGAAGCGTATAAAAATGAAATAGAAAGACAAGTTGATGACATGTTAAGTAGCAATATAATAGAACACTCATTTTCACCTTATAACTCACCACTTCTTTTAGTACCCAAGAAAAATTCACCCGATATTAAAAAATGGCGAGTTGTGGTTGATTTCAGGAACATTAACAAAAAAGTAATTTCGGATACATTTCCTTTGCCGAGGATAGATGAAATTTTGGACCAACTCGGTAGAGCAAAGTTTTTTACCACACTTGATTTGAAATTAGGCTTTCACCAAATACCCATTGAACAAAATTCGCGAAAGTATACTGCATTTTCAACAGCTTCTGGGCATTTTCAGTTCAAAAGATTACCGTTCGGACTCAAAATCTCACCTAATTCTTTTCAAAGAATGATCAACATAGCTATGTCAGGGCTTACACCCGAATCATGTTTTCAATATATTGATGACATAATTTGTTTTGGTTGTTCTATCGCACACCATAATAAAAATTTAATTAAAGTCTTTGAAGCCTTAAGAAAATATAACTTAAAATTGAATTCAAGCAAATGCAGTTTTTTACAAACAGAGGTTACGTATTTAGGACACCAAATTTCGGACTTAGGAATCCTTCCAGATCCAAATAAATTTTCAGTGATACAAAAGTATCCAGTTCCATAGAATGCAGATGACGTAAGGCGTTTTGTGTCATTTTGTAATTATTATAGAAGATTTGTGGCTAATTTTGCTGAAATAGCTTTTCCGTTGTATAAACTTTTGAAAAAGGATGAACAATTTATTTGGTCAGAAAAATGCAAAATTTCTTTCAATACCCTCAGAGAAAAACTTATGAATCCACCTATATTGCAATACCCAAACTTTAATGAAGAATTTCATTTGACAACAGATGCGTCTGATGTAGCCTGCGGGGCTATTTTATCCCAATTTAAGGACGGAATAGAACTTCCAATCTGTTTTGCTTCAAAATCTTTCAAAAAAGGCGAAAAACACAAACATCCAGCTCTGAAAGAATGTATAGCAATACATTGGGCTGTAGATTATTTCAAAGCATATCTAATTGGTAGAAAGTTTAAAATTTTTACAGACCATAAACCCTTAATTTACTTATTTAATATGAAAAATCCAACATCTAAATTCATGCGAATGCGTCTTGATTTAGAAAATTATGATTTTACTATAGAGTATATAAAAAGAAAGGAAAACGTCTGTGCGGACGCTTTATCTCGTATAAGCGTAGATAGCGAAGAGTTAAAAACAATGCATATAAATGCTGTTACAACTCGGCCAATGAATAAAAACATCAACAATTCGGAAATTGAGACTGATCACCTCAATGAAGAAAAGATTGATTTAAAAATTTTCCCGGCATTGTCACACAAAGAAACAAAAAAATTTACAAACTTGCAAGTTAAAATTAATACAAAAACAAACATTGATGAAACAAAACTATTTTTGGATAAGAACAAGAAAAACTTAACCCTTGAAATTTACACTATATCACATGGATTGACAAAGTGCACTTTAGAACATATATTAAATTATATAGACAAAGTCTTTAAAGATATAAATATAGTAAAGCTAAAAATTAAAGAGACAGATGATTTGTTCCATTATGTGAAAATCAATGAATTCAAACAACTAGGAAATAGAGTACTCAAAAATATAAAGATTGCAATCTTACCACAAAAAATTTATATTGAAAATGAATCCGAAATCAATGAGTTAATTAAAAATTATCATGAGAGCCTTTTAGGAGGACATGTAGGAATTACACGTTTGATAGATAAAATTTCAGAAAAGTATTTATTTAATAAAATGCGTAGAAAAATAATTGATTACATATCTAAATGCGAAAAATGTAAGTTTAGCAAACATCATAAAAACCACAAAGAATTCACACAAATTACAGACACACCCACAACAAGTTTTGACACAATTTGCATTGATACAGTAGGACCTCTAATGATGTCAGAAAAAGGAAATAGATATATTCTAACCATTATAGACGAATTAACAAAATACGTTACATTATGTCCAATACCAAACAAAGAAAGTACAACGATTGCAAAAGCGTTTATTAATAATTTCATTCTTCACTACGGGGCAGTTGCGAAAATAAAATCGGACATGGGAACAGAATATCTTAACTCATTATTTAAAGAAATAACAAAAATTCTTAATATTCAACACGTTCATTCAGCTCCTTATCATCCTGAAACTATAGGTTCTTTAGAACGAAACCATAGAAACTTAAATGAGTTCCTCAGAATTTATGTTAATGACAGGCTAACTGATTGGGATGATTGGGTTAAATATTATGAATTCTGCTATAACACAACTCCTTGTGTTGCAACAGGATATACACCTTTGGAGTTAGTATTCGGTAAAAAAGTTAGTTTACCTATGGATTTAAAAATGAATGAGGTTGACCCAGTATACAATTTTGACGATTATAGTAAGGAGCTTAAGTTTAAATTGCAAACAGCACACTATAGAGCAAATGAATTGTTGAAAAAGCATAAAATATACCAAAAACTAGCATTGGACTCCAGAATAGTAAATTACGTTAACTTCAAAATTGGAGATAAAGTATTGCTGTCAGTAGAAGGTCAAAGTAAACTGGATTCAATTCACAATGGTCCTTTTACAATCATCGACATGGATAGCTCAAATGCATTAATTGAACATAATATATCAAGAACCAGAAAGAAGGTGCATAAAAACCAGCTCAAGAAATATTAGCTATTTGGCGAAAACGGCGTATACTGCAAAAACACATCAACTTTACAACATAAATCTATCGCATTCAAGATCGTCGAAAATATCTCAGCACGGCGTTCACGGCATTCAAATTTCTTTAAAATTTGACTTTTTAAGGGGGATGGTGTAGTATAATGATTAAATATTGAATTGTAATGTAAATAGTAAACCACCATTACCTACCTTTTGTACTTACATATGCTAAGCGTATAGCAGTTTAGTGTTTTTGATTTACAGTTTAACCTTTTGTGAGAACTGTGTAATTTTGCTATGTAGAAACATATTCTTAAAGCACATTTTCAGTATGTTAAAACTATTCATTTAAGCATGTACCAATATTGATGGTACTTAAATAAAACATATATTTGAACTAAATAAAATTATTATTCTACCACAAATCACCATGTCTCTATGATTTCTTGTTCCAGAGATATAAGGGTGTCCCATAGTTCACGCAAGATTTGAAGTGCTATGAACCAAAAAAAATAATAATTTGACAGCTGACACTTTAAGATTAGTAAAAACGTATGGAAAGAAGAGATTCAATGCTGCATCAACGAAATTGAGCCACATTATTGAAAAGTAGTTAATCAGTTTTTAGGCTCTCCTGAAAAGTTGCCAATTTCGAGTTAGGTTGTTTTGTCAAAAGTCCACAGATAGGCTGACTTCCTAAACTAAGGTTGCAATGCAACACTGCAATGCATTCGGTTCCTAAATAAAGTAGCAACATTTTTGACAATGTCATATGTTCCTTTTTGAACAGAAACTCTTTTTACTACACAACAGCTGCGCAACTAGCGCATCAATTTTAATATTGTTGCTTAAAATTTGACGCGAAGCAATATGAATGAAATAAAGTAGGTAGTGAATTTAATTAACAATTATGTTAGTCTTATAATATTTTAAGCATGTTTTCAAAATTATTCATTTTAACAACACAACAACCACCTCGAGCAATTTTTGTGTTCCTTTATTACTGAAAAATGCAACGTCAAAGTTTGACAAAGCAACATTTGCAACAGTGTTGCCGTGCAAATGTTGCGCATGTGAAAACATGGTTGCATTGCAACTTTAGTTTAGGAAGTCAGCCTTATATAACCTCCCACCAGGCATTGAAATAAGCTGCAGCAATGCCCTATTTCTGCAGAAATAACTTCAAATTTGCAGCAATAACAGTCAAAAATTGTAATAATAATATTTAGCCAAATTCCTATTACTTTGTCTTTGAGTTAATCGTTGAAACTAAATACTCATTTTATTTTGCATATAACCGTTGTCTTAGGTGTCTTACCTCCCAATCTGTGCTTAAATGTAGTACTCGGCAACACTACTTTAAACATATTTTTCAAATGCAAGAAAGAAAATTTCACTATAATCTTCAATTTTAAATTAAATCATTGCCATGATATCTGTAATTTAATATTAATATTTAGTTTTCAACAAACACTTGAATAAGGCACTAAAAAAATTTTAGAAAAAATTGCAAATAATCAAAAAAAATTCTGCAGTAATATTTTTTTTCTTATTTCAACCCCTGCTGCACACGAAAAGCATCTTTCTGATTCAACACTTGTTGGTTGAATTGAAAAAAGATAATCGAAAGTTTTCTGGAGGAAATAACCCCTATCACCACCATTACAAAATATATCAATTTCTTCCATTAAAACGTCGGATAAATTATAAGATTATCTAGAAAACAAATTTTTTGAAGTGGTATTCAAAACTAGATTTAATTTTTCTTTCAAGTTTTTTGCTGCGTTTACATTAACTTTATGGCTATTGTCCTCAATTTGAGTTTTAAATCTAGAGAGAATAAGTTTTATCTCTACTTTAATGTGATTTTTCTGTCATTTAACAAAAAAAAATTTGCAAAAGAAATCCCGGGATTGGTAGCACTAATCCCGGGATTTTCGGGACATTAGACCTATCATTAGTTGTATGGGAAAAATTAGAAATGAAAAAAACCTTGCTCCCAGGGGCTAAAAAGTTTTCTATTGGTGTGAGTATTAAGCATAAAAATTTTGGTTCAGATCGGAAAATATTTGACCGTGCCGCAAGGCCGTTGAAGGTCTGAAAAACGCTATTTATATGGAAAATTGGGTCCTTAATCGCAAGAATCAGTCCTATCTTTGAAACTGTTTGAGATAAGTGAATGAGATTTGGTATATGCATGAACAATGCTTAAGTTATTTGCATCCAATAAAAAAATGGGTGACGCCATGCCCCCTCGACCCAAAATTCTTTTATCCCTGGAAATATTGGACTCAGGGGAATGAGACTCCGAACATATGTAATTGGCTCTGGTAAAAAACTTTTAATAAAAAATGGGCGGGGTCACGCCCTCTCCTAAAAAAATCAAATTTGTCATATCTCTGAAACTATTTGACACATATGAATAAGATTTGATTTCAGGTAATGTGAAGTGAACATGATATGGCACTGTAAAAATGTTAAGGCAATTTAAGGTACTTAGTTTATATGGAAGCAGTAATTTTTTCTGTTCTTAGTTTAGTCACCTAAGTATAAACACCATGCAAAAAATATTTGGTCCCGATCGGAATATATTTGTCCGTGCCACCAGGCCGTTAAAGGTCGGAAAAACGCTATTTATATGA
The DNA here is from genome assembly GCA_951812925.1 of Calliopum simillimum. NCBI lineage: Eukaryota > Metazoa > Arthropoda > Insecta > Diptera > Lauxaniidae > Calliopum > Calliopum simillimum. The sequence goes on along the minus strand of OX638368.1, from coordinate 77,012,285 downwards.
AAATAAGGAAACAATCAATCCCATCTTTGGAAATATTCAACATAGGAGGATAAGATTTAGTACATATATGAACAATACTTGAGTAAATAGTATCCAATAAAAAAATGGGCAGTGCCACGCCCCCTCCAACCGAAATTTATCGTATCTCTGAAAATATTTGACTCGGGTGAATGAGGTTTTGTACATATCTAATTGGCACTGGGAAAAAAAAATTTTATAAAAATGGGCAGGGTCACGCCCCTCATTCTAAAAAAAGCAAATTTGTCATATCTCTGAATCTATTTGACACAGGTGTTCGCATCACTTTATCCAAAATCAAATCTTATCCACATGTGCCTTTCGACTAAATATCTAGATTCCATTTACGCGAAATAGTTAATCAAACTATTGTGGACAGTGGGTGTTACGCCCACTCCGAAAATATATTACTTTCAATGCTCTTTGATAAGAGACCGGAAGTTCGTCAAATGGCTTTAAGAAAAATATACTATATTAGTTTGGAATCCTGGAGAAGTAAGATAGATCATATGGATACATCCAACGTTAGAGTTTGTAACTCAAGTTATTAACTTTTTACGGGACAATGATTTTCGAAATCTGCGCATTAGACCCCATCTTGTGTCAAATTTTGGTACCTCTAGCTTGAAAGTTGAAGGGCTGGGAGCAATTTTTACAGTTACAACCTAAGTATATTTTACTGAGGTCTCCATGCAAAAACTTGGCAACTTAAGTTGATAACTTATGCGCGGGACAATAATGACAAAATGCATTGGTAACTTAACTTACAAAGTTATAAGTTAATTTTTGTTTAAAACTCAGTGGTTGTAAGTCCTACATACCAACGTAATGTCCGTAAAATATTTTTAATAATGCTAGTTGGCAAGTTAAGTTACCAACTTTTCTCATGGTACTGAAAGAGAACATTAGTTGGTAACTAGAGTTGCAACTCATATGTATTCATTTTATCCAAATTATAAGTTGAAATTGTTAATATCTCTATAAATCAATTCGGAAAAGTGACAACGATTTAATGGTCGAAAAACTTTTATTTGTCTACAGATTTCAAAAGTATTTATTCAATTTTTGTTTTTGCACGAACAGAGTTAATTGCTTTGGTTTCTTCGTTTTGAAAATAAAGTGTCGACGCACTACATAGGCCAAACGAAGAGAAATGTTCTAACGCGGGTTCAAAGAGCACAAGCTTTACATAAAAAAATAAACAAATTAACCGATCATCTGTTGCAGCTCATGTATACGATTCTTGTGATGAACACACACCACCACATCGAATAGGCGAGTTCACAGAAAGTGTTAAACTGCTCAAACATGTATTGAACAGCCGAAATCATCGTTCATACGAAAAACCGAAAATACGGTGAACAGCGATAATGGCAACATCTCATCGTTCTTATTTTCATATATGTAAATAGAAGAGTGCAGCATCTGTTTCGATTTTGAAAACTTGCATTTGTATTAGAAATTTCAAAAAATTAGTATTTACATTTTCGCTTCATAATTTTACTTTGCCCCGTTTCCCTACACCTTATATGTTTAGTTGCGTGTCGTTGATGATGGACAGCAGGCCTGTCGGAATTGCATACGGTCCAAAATAAAATAAAAATTGTTTTAATTTAAAAAATTTAAAAAAAATTTCGTTTTATTTTAAAAAATGTTTGTAGTCCATACAGGAAAAAATTTAATAAAACATTTATAACTTGAATACAAAATTCGGTTCATGCTATATAATAAAAAAATAGCATAGTTTTTCAATTCATCTTTAATTGTACAGATTATTTTGAAATGATTGATCTGAATGATGACAAAATTTTATTCGAGCCTCCATTCACAGCAAATATTCCATACGACCAATTGGTAGAAGTACCTGGAGACCGACCCCTGCTCGGTCAACAATCTGATCTTATTATTTTAGTCGATATTATTCATAGCTATTTTTTGTGATGAAATTAGAACCTTTTCAACTCTAATGGTTTTGCTTCCAAAATGATAAATAAACCGATGAGAATAATAATAAGAAACTAGTAAGGGTGTAAAAATTTGGCCTGGCCAAACATTAAATACCCTACACTGCAGTATTTTTAAAATTTTGCTCATATGGGAGGTGCTACGCTCTCTTGTCCGAGTTCACCCAGTTTTTATCCAGAGTTTTTTTTAGTTTAGTTTTAAGTGTCTGAGTGAAAAACGTTTTCAGTATAGGGTTTTGAAGCTTTTGCTTATATAGGAGGTGCCACGCCCTTTTGTCCGAGTTCGTCTAGTTTTAGCTTAGAGCGTGCATTTATAGTCTTTAGTATTTGAGTGAAGTTTGGTTGGATTATCTCAAAAAACTCTTTCAGTATAGCATTTTGAAACTTTTGCTTATATGGGAGGTGCCACGCCCATTTGTCCGATTTCACGCAGTTTTTGTTGAGAGCTTTCATTTATAATACTTAGTGTTTGAGTCGAATTTGGTTCGAATATATCTAAAAACGCATTCAGTATAGCGTTTTGAAGCTTTTGCTTATATGGGAGGTGCCACGCCCACTTCTCCGAATTCGTTCAGTTTTTTCTCAGAGCTTGCGTTTACAGTTCTTAGTACTTATGCGTATTTTGGTTGCATTGTCGTGAAAAATACTCCTGAAATTGCATTTCGAATATATTTTTTGTATGGGCGGTAGGCGTGTCCGTTGACCGATTTCGCTCATTTTCAATCCCCCAAGTTGTCTTTGACGGTGGAGGCAGTGTAACAAATTTCATTGAATTATCTTGCTCAGTTTTCCCAAAAAATGTATTTTCACACACAGCCGTTACCCAGCCAGCCAGCCACCCAGCCAGACAGACGGACATGGCTATATCGACTCAGGAAGTGACGCTGATCAAGAATATATATACTTTTCTATATCTGCCACGCCTCCTTCTCTGCGTTACAAACGGAAGGACAAAGTGAATATACCCTGGGTGTAGGGTATAAAAATATTATTATTATTATTATTATTTATTTATTATTATTCATTACTTAATTTAAGTTTAACATATATTATAAAGACAAAAGATTATTCTTCAGACAAAACTTAAAGTAAATATTGAATAATATCTATATTCTATAGTTATGATAAACTAGAGGCGAATACAGATGTGGTAAAATTAAACATTATTTTAAATTTGGGGTCAAACTACAGTATTATTTGCACAGTTAACTAAGAAATATATATGGATAAAAATTTAATGATATGATGTATGAGTTTGATGGTAATGAGGATTCTATTTTAGAGAATTTTTATTTGGAAAGTATTTTTTTTTTTTTTTCTTTTTATGCAATAACGAGCAAAAAAAAAACAAAAAAAAGGGTTATATTTGAATTGCGAGTAAGGAGAAAACTTCATTATGATCATTGTTTAGAAGCCAAGCCTTAACCTCTCTAAGGAAAACGTTAACATTGCGAAGGCATCTAACATTGCTAGGTAATTTATTAAAAATCCTAGGCGCGACAGAGCAGTAAAAAATGATAATAATGCTGTAACGAAAAAGTGGGCGGTAGAGCTAAATTTTGGTTGTTTGCTCTTAAATGATAATTTCTATTGCTTCTGTTACTGAGATATCCACTATCATTGAAAAACATTTTTAAAACTTTATAAAAATATAAATGTTTAAGAGGCAAGATCTTCAAATTTTTAAACAAAATCATGCTGCTCACCATACGATTTCTTTTACAGATTAGACGAATAACATGCTTTTGAATTATTAGAAGTGGATTTAATTTGTTCTTATGTGTATCAAAAACTCAAATTTTTTTTGGTGAAATAGAATGCCGTAAAATAAATAAATGGGATATGCCACGCACCCAAAAATTTCGTGTTTTGTATGGGGGCTGAAATATCTTATCTTCAAAGGATCATAACTCGAAAAATAAGAGTCCTATTAGAAAATTTTGATATTGGATATTTTGATAACGAAGAATGTGGCTATTCGATGCTATTAATAAAAAGAATTTTACCTTTTCTTGTAGCTACACTGTAGGACTGAACACAGCGTTTTTTTTCAATTTCAAGCAAGGATATTTCAAAACTCTGCAGAAATAACGACAGTTCTGCAATGAAGACAGATTCAGCGTCAAAAAGTACATAAGACTGCATATCTTCTCTTCTTATACGAGATAAAATTGTATGTTTGTTTTTTTGTACTCAATATTTTTTTCTCGATTTCAATGAAACTTGGTAAAGTGTTAGATATTAGCATACAATGAAGAATAAGCTAGGCTTGAACTTTGTAAATGCTCGCCAGAGGGCGTGGCATCGCATTAAATTTTAAATTTGATATGGTCATAACTCGCAAACCATACAAGATATTTGAATAAAATTTGGTGAAAAGGTACGGTTTAATAATGCCTTAAAACAGACAAAAAGTGGGCGGGATCGAATAAGTGCCACGCCCACTTTTTAGCCCTTGAAAATTTTGATTCAATATTACTCGAAAACGACTCCAACCATTTTGATGAAAATTTAGGAGACGTTACTTCTACAAACAGGTATTAATATGTGATATGCCGTTATATTAGGAAAACTTGGTGAAGGGCGTGGCACTACCCACAAAAATATAATACGGTATAAAAGAAAAATAATAAAGTAATCATTCTTCATTCTACCATTTCTTGCACCCGATATTGCGTGTCATATACAAGCGACAGAACGATATGTTCAGCTTTTAAGTAGCACTTCACGACGTGTTACAGAGAAAAATTACCTAGTGGTTATTGCAACGATATTAGAAAGTCGATGTAAAGTGCCAAAAAAAGAATGCAAGCAAGATTTGCAGAACTTGTAACTGCAATGCAATCACTTTTTAATTAGACAATATATGACTTAAAAATGAATGGCGGACATTGCGTTATGAGTATTAAGTTTAAATTTCATTATACTAATAGTAATTACTATAATTAATTATTACTTTGTGGCACGCATTGGAATAAGCTGCAGTAATGCCCTATTTCTGCAGTAATAACTTAAAATTTGCAGTAATAACTTCAGAATATTGTAAAAAATTGTAATAATAATTTTCACCCAAATTCAAATAACTTTGTTTTGCGTTAACCGTTGAAATAATCATTTTATTTCGCATATAACCGTTGTTTTAGTTGTCTAACCTCACCAATCTGGGCTAAAATGTAGCAACCACAATAAGTACTCGGCAACTCTACTGTAAACATATTTTTATAAATGCATTCGAAGAAAATTTCACTATAAATTTTCAATTTTAAATTGAATCATTGCCATGATATCTGTTATTTAAAATTAATATTTAGTATTGATCACTTGAATAAGTCATTACAAAAATTTTACTAAGAAATTGCAAATAAAAACAAAAAAAAATTCTGCAGTGATAAATTTTTCTTATTTCAACCCCTGCTTTGTAGCATGTTTAACATGATTTTATCGAAACCATAATTTTTGCAGCCCTAAAAATGTCAATTTGTGTTATGGTTTCAAATTTGTATGTATCAGTTAATATTTAAGTACTTTTTGCTCAATAAATAATAGACTAAGAGCCAGCGCTTGGCTGACCCTCCTTATAGTATCAAAGGTCTAGAAAAACAATTTTTTCCAAATATCCCGGTAACCGTTATATCTACAAAAAAATTTAGTGGTACAATTTTGTAGCTCAGCAAATTTTGTATTGAAAAAGTGGTGTCAATTGTTTTGGAACGACCTATAGTTTATTAGATATGGTCCAGTGAAATTTGACTATCCGATCCAACATACAAAATCCATAATTTTTTTCTTTTAGTCGGTTTATTTTAAAGTTTCAAAGTAGGCACAAATTATTCGAGACCGATTTCACTATCGTACAAAAAGTTATTCCGGCACAAAGGTCCAGAAAATTAGTATCTTGCTAACGCTTATTTCAACAAAAAAATGGTTCTCCACAATTTTGTAGCTCAGAAATTTTCAAATCGAAAAATGGTGCAAATTATTTTCTTACGACCCACAGTTTAGGAGATATCCTATTTTAAGGTATTTCCAGTATACAAGTGTTCATAGTAATACGGATGTTGATTTTCAAATAAAAACAACTATGCCTACGTCATAGTATCATGGCTGAGTTTTTTTGTGGGTGTCCTGTCATTAATATATTTTATTTCAAAAATTAATGAGCTCTATTCTAGTCCGTAGGATGACACATAGATGGCGTTACTAGAATTTTTTCCATACGATTTTTATTTAGAACTAACCTTCAAACCTCCCTGCGGGCCCGAAACCAAAAAAAAAAAACGTTAAAATCAATTAGGATTTTTCACATTGCATATTAATTACATCCCTGACGCGCTTACCTAAAGTTTTAAGAATTTTTCGTCTTTGGTAACTCTAAGTGAAATTTTTTGTAAGATATTTTTGCAAAATTCTTTAACCCATTGTGGCTCAATTTTAGAAAAAGGGGTCAAAAAGACCCATAAAAACAGGATATAATAGGTAAATATATTCTAGGAAAATGATCCTTGTGTTATTTCGCTATGATCTTGTGAGGACGAGTTTTGTCCAAAATTAAGTTTAAGAGTTTTACAGTGGGGTGAAATTTGGAAAATATTTATTGTTAGAACTGCTTACTGATTTTAACGATTTTTTTGCTTTCGGGATAAAATTTTGCTTTTTAGTGATCAGCAACTAGTAGTGAAATTGAATAGCAAATATTTCTGTAGTACGTACTGGCTCAATATTCCCTTGTTTTAGGTGTCATTTTTGTACTTTCTTGAGAAAAAGTCAAAAATGACCCACATGTGGGGGTTGTACAGGGTTAAAATTTTCTACAAAAATATTCCCCGCCATATCCTGCATAAGCTTGCTCTAAACGGGGGTTTTTAAAAAATTTTAGTTTTTTGAAATACCACCGGCGATTTTTTTCATGGATAATGTTGGGAGACCCTTTTAGTATCAAAATCAGCGAAATCGAACGTCCAGCTGTGTTTTTTTTGACATTTTCATTTTTTTAACGATTTTTTGAGTATATATACTAGGCCGGGTCAAATTTTTGTGCAACGAAGAATATAGCAACAAAAAAATCTTCGGAAAATTCTAAAAATCTTTGCCCAAGAAACCATGGGTCAAAAATCAATATCGAGCCGCCGTAAATTGCGTTGAAGTTTGGATGCAGTACTTTAAAATACAATACAAAAAAAAAAAAAAAATAAAAAATCAAAATATTTCAATAATTTTATATAATAGAAATTTTTTCTTTTGAATTTTTTTTTTTCATAAGTACAATAGAAATTATAGACGGAGAGCTAGCGCTTGGCTGACCCTCCTTATTGTATCAAAGCTGAATTTTTTTCTGGGTGTTCTTCCAATAGTAGGTATAAACTTTTGTTTTATTGAAATCCTGAGAGGTGGTGCCTTCGTGAGATATCGAGATCCAGATCTTCCGATGGCTATATCTCCGAAACTAGGTCCGAGATACCCTTTTTGATCACATATTCTTTTTAAGGACTAAGGACTCAATGATAAAAAATTAGTTTCAGTATTTTAGCGAATTTATGACCTTGAAATATTTTTTCTCAGACGTTCTGGAAAAAAACGGACCCCGGACTCGGATTCAGGACGTCAAAGTCCCTAGGAAACATATAGTCTGGTCAAAATGCAATAACATTTTTTTTTTTTGTAAACCTGTGTTATTATTGATAATGAAATTTCATTTGAATTACAATAAATTTGACTGATTACTGGAAAAAATATCAGTAAGCAGTAAATTTTACTGATACTGCAATTTCACATCTAATTACCAGTAAATTTTTACTGATTATTGAAAACAATTCCTACAGGGACTACAAATTCAATGCACTCTCACCAGAGGAAATAAATTGTTTAAGTACATGTTTGCAGAACTTAAGAAATAATAAGTTTACAGAATACTGTACACATTGTAATGAAAATAAACACAAATTTAATTATTTTTTATCTTATCATTTTAAACAACGTAAAGGAAAATGCTACTTACATAAGTATATAAATTTACATAGTTCTTAAAATTAATAAAATCAATTAATAAGGCCAATTTCACAATGTTCAGTTAACCTTTAACTGGAACTTTAACTGGCACATTGGCACAAAATTTCATGCAAAACATGTCCCAATAAAAACAAGTAAAGGGTGTTTTTTTAGAGGTATAGAACTTCGAATTGAAATAAAACACAAGAAAATCGTTTTAACACATTGGCTGCCATGGCTATTGATTTCAATAGCCAGTACAGTTTCATTCAGGCTTGTGGCTATGGATTTCCATAGCCAGTAGTTTTTTGCTATTTTGCCTCGTCATGAAAAATGCACAGCCTCTAGAAACAAAATTCAATACAAAACGAAAAGCTTATTACCACTCTTAGTGCTAAGTGAACTTGGTTTGAGGAGTTTTTGGTTTGTTTAGATTTTATAGCCATTTATTTTGAGAAATAATAAAAACTATTTCAGTGTGGGAAAATTCTAATAGCTAAAAGTCGAAAAAATAACGGTAGGCTTCTCAAACTATGCAGGCATGATACCTTAATAAGTATTTCCAAGCTATATGTGTAAGTTTGGACGAATTTGAACAACTCTAGCTTTATTTTTTCGACTTGCTCAAAATTAGGATTTTCCCACAATGTGTGCATTCGCCATCTTGGATTTAAGAGTTCTCAAATTTTGGCTTCAGATTTGTGATCAGCGACCCCCAAAACCCCCGGGTGATGCAATTTACGCCAAAATATTAAAAAAAAAAATGTATTTTACGACCCCTTTCGGCGCGTTTTACAACGTTTTCATATTGAAATTTTTAAAAGCGCTACTGGGCTCTCAAAAGCTTTGAAAAAAACGAAAATTTTGGGATCCAAAACTTTATTTTCCGTCTGCACAAATTCTCGCGACGGAGGTGGCCGGTTGACGTGAAACTTCCCATATATATTTATATACAGTACTGCTAACTTTATAACACTTCTTTCTTCTTCCTGGCTATTGAAAATAATAGCCACGGCACTTGGCAAACAGATAGACGTCTATCTTTACATAGGGTGCCGTGGCTATGATATTCAATAGCCAGGACTAAATCTTTTCTAGCACTTCCAAAAGTTGTAGAAACGCAACTCAACACCTAACAATGACCGTTATTTTTCATGAAAATAGAAAAAAAAAATTTTGGCACCCTGGGAAACAGTACAAAATTTGGTCTGGCAGTCAATGTGTTAATGTCCATCAATTTGGCTTTACTGGAAGGATAATTTTATGCCATTAATGTTTAAATATGATTTCGGGCATGTGGCCGCCGCGGCTGGCTCGAATAAAGCCAATTCTACAGGTCCAATTTTCAACCACTTTTTCGAGCATCTGGGGCCGTATGTCGGCAATAACGCCACGAATGTTGGCTTCCAAGTCCCCTAACGTTTCTGGTTTGTTGGCGTAGACGAGCGACTTCACATATCCCCAAAGAAAATAATCCAATGGTGTCAAATCACACGATCTTGGTGGCCAATTGACAGGTCCATTCCGCGAAATTATGCGCTCATCGAATGTTTCCTTCAATAAATCGATTGTGACGTGCGCTGTGTGGCATGTAGCGCCGTCTTGTTGGAACCACAACTCATCCACATTCATGCCATCCAATTCGGGAACAAAATAGTCGGTTATCATGGCTCTATACCGGTCTCCATTAACGGTAACTGACTCTCCAGCATTATTTCGGAAGAAGTATGGCCCAATGACTCCACCAGCCCATAGAGCACACCAAACAGTCAGTTTTTGTGGATGTAATGGCGTCTCAAGGGTCTCATGTGGATTCTCTTCACTCCAAATGCGGCAATTTTGCTTGTTGACGTAGCCATTCAACCAAAAATGAGCCTCATCACTGAACAAAATTTTGCGATGAAAATCAGCATCGAGATCAATCTCATTTTCGGCCCATACACCAAAATCACGGCGCATTGCATGGTCTCGCGGCTTTAATTCTTGCACAAGCTGGATCTTGTAAGGTCTCAAGCCAAGATCTTTGCGCAAAATCTTCTGTAAAGTTGATGGACAAAGCTCCAATTGCTGTGCACGGTGGCGATATATCTTCTCTTCTTATACGAGCTAAAATTGTATGTTTTTTTGTTTCTTTGTACTTATTTCTGTGCCAATTTTTTTTTCTCGAAAACGGCTTCAGCGATTTTAATGATAGATATTAGCATACAATGAAGAATGAGCTAGGTTTGAACTTTGTAAATGCTCACCAGAGGGCGTGGCACAGCCCTAAATTTTAAATTTGATTTTGTCATAACTCGCAAACCATACAAGGTATTTGGATGAAATTTGGTAAGCCGGTACGAATTAATAATACCTTATCACAAACAAAAAGTGGGTGGGATCGAAGAAGTGCCACGCCCACTTTTCAGCCCTTGAAAATTTTGATTCAATATTACTCGAAAACGACTCCAACAATTTTAATGAAAATTTAGGAGATGTTACCTCTGCAAACAAGTATTGATTTGTGATATGCCGTTTTATTGGGAAAACTCGTTGAAGGGCGTGGCACCGCCCACAAAAATATAAAACGGTATAAAAAGAAAACTAATAAAGCAAACATTCTGAAATTAACTGTGAGGTGCGTAATTGCTAAAAGGCACCACTGTTCTGAAAGTGGGCGAAATAACGCCGTTGCGCGTGGAACCTCCCATACAAGCGAAATACGTTAAATGCTATTTCTCGCAAACGTTACAAGATATTTTAATGAAATTTGGTATGCAGATACTGCTTATTAATGCCTTGCTATAACCGAAAAGTAGGTGGTATCGAAGAAGTACCACGCCCCCTTTTTAACCTTTGAAAATTTTGATTCAATATTACTCGAAAACGACTCCAACAATTTTAATGAAAATTTAAGAGATTGTACCCCTAAAAACAAGTATTGATTTGTGATATGCCGTTTTATTGGAAAAACTCGGTGAAGGGCGTGGCTTCGCCCACAAAAATATATTACGCTATAAAAAGAAAACTACTAAAGCAATCTTTCTGAATTTAACGTTAGGGAGTTTACTTGCTATTAGGCACCTACGAACTGAAAGTAGAGAAAATATTGCCTTTGGGAGTGGAACCTCCCATACAAGTAAAACATGTTAAATGTTATTTCTTGCAAATAGTACAACATATTTTGATGAAATTTGGTACACAGCTATTGCTGGCAAATGCCTTTTATATAAACAAAAAATTGAGTGGTACCGAGAAAGTGCCACGCCCACTTTATAACCATTAAAAATTTTGATTCGATATTACTCGAAAACGACTCCAATAATTTTAATGAAAATTTAGGAGACGTTACCCCTAAAAACAAGGATTAATATGTGATATGCCGTTACATTGTAAAAACTTGTTGAAGGGTGTGGCACCGCCCACAAAAGTAAAAATACGCTATAAAAAGAAAACCATCATAGTAATCTTTTTGAATTTAACTGTAGGGAGTCTACTTGCTATTAGGCACCTACGAACTGAAAGTATGCAAAATATCGCCTGTGGGAGTGGAACCTCCCATACAAGTAAAACACGTTAAATGTTATATTTCGCGAATGGTACAACATATTTTGATGAAGTTTGGTAAGCGGTTGCAGCTCATCAGTACCATTAACATACCAGGTAGGCGGTATTAGGTGAAATCCACGCTCTTTTTTAAGCAAATGAAGAATTTTATTCAATATTGCTCGTTAACGTCTTTTACGATTTGTCCAAAAACTTGGAAGGATTACTTCTATTAATAAGCACCAATATGAGGTATATCAATTATTCTACAGACTTCTTCAAGGGCATGGCACCACAAACAAAACTTTGATACTTAATGACTAGAGAACCAATAAGGTAATCTTTCTGAATTTAAAGATATGGGATATTCTTAATATAAAGCATATTTTTTGAACTAAAAATGTGGAAAATATTACTAAAGGGTATGACACGTATTCCATAAGTAAAACACGTTAAATGTTAAGTCTTGCAAACTATATACGGTAATTTGACTATATTTTAACAGGTAATTTCCATATATAAATGTAACGTACTTCACGAAAAATGTAACAAAAAAACTTTAAATTAAAACATGCAACGCCAACAAAATTTTGTAATGTTAATAGACAAAATAAATTAAATAAATAGAATTTAATCGTAATGCAATTTAAAATAGTTAGTTCAGTTGCTAACAGCTATCTCTTAAATTTGCTTATAATTTTTGCAAGCAAAATATCTATACTTTTTATCATATTTCAAATTGAAAACCAACTACAAATCGTTTGTGTAAGTCAAATTCGCTAAGATAATGTAAATTATAATAAAAAATCGTCCAACTTTGAAAATTCCATTTGACTTCAACGGTTTGCATCCAACTTATATTCTTTTACGTTTGTGGTCTGCTTAACAAATTCAAACGCATTATATTTCCAATTTGTACGTATGAACGTTGAGCAAGTGAATTTCATAAAGAATAAAGTGATTTAAATTGTGTTAAAAAAACAAAAGTGATTTAATTAAATTGTGTTAAAACAAAAGTGTTTAATCAAAGCAATAACTAAAGGTAAGAAATATCAATTATACTAAAAAAAATTATGAAGTTTTGATCATTAAAATTAAATTTTTTTTTCCTTCTTATATGTATGTACAAAATTGTATAGATATAATATATATATAAGTATATATAATAAACTGTGAGAGAACTTAAATAATTTTGTGCAAATTTTTTCTTTCCATAGTGTTTTTTTTTTAAAGAATATTCAATTCAATAACAATACAAAAGTAATTACAAACATATTTTAAACAAAAAATTAAGCTGCACTTTGAAATTGTACAAATTAAGATCCGAGCGACGTAAAAAAATACATACATACGTTGATGTTCTCGTTCTCTTTACGTCGTCTTGCAGTTATTGTGAATGAAGCTTACAAACAAGTATACATCAGTTTGAACTAAGGTGTGTGTCTAAGGTAGATATTGCTTTAAAACAGTGAGATCCCAAACATGATACTTTCCGACTAAGGTGTGTGTCTATGATAAATATTGCAATAAAACAGTTTTATCCAAAAGAGCTACCATGTATTTTAAAAAATTTTAAAATTCTGTACATTACGGACTGATTCATACATAAGCCACTATTTTTGACATTCCGTCAATGTTTTCTTTTTGTTGAAAAATAAAAAAAACTAAATGCAGTTTCAAAGATTTTTAAGCCAAAACATACTCTATACTTTTAGTTAATGCCAAGAAATTAAAATGAAATTCGTTTTATTTGTTAATAACTTTTTAATCATTTTTCAAATGACCAATTTCCAAGGACAATGATTTCGAACGCGTATGTTATACATACATAAATGTTATGTAGCATACAAATTTTTCAAATGGTTTTCTGGATTGCATGTTTGTATATCTAATTGAAATTCGTTAAATTAATAATTTATGTTAACTTAAAAACTTTTCTAAAGGTTCCTTAAAAAAGAAAAATTAAATGTAAGCAGAATTAAAGATAAATAAATTTTAAATTGCATAAAATGAAGTAACTTGATATTTTTGATGGTTGTGTAAAGAAAATAAATCAAATTTTAAGTTACAACGGAGTTAAGTACACGCGCTTACGGAATAAGGTTCAATGCAAGTCTTTACTCCAGAATTACGGACAAATACAGTGTTTCTAAAAGTATAAGAATTATCATAATATAATGGTTATGATGCTCAAATTCTCTGGATAAATCAATCCTTATGAAAAATCATATATTCGATCTGAAAAGACTTGGAATCGTTCTAGAAGCTGAGAGTACCTTAACAGTTTAAAAGAAAAGAGCCTTACGCTATGTTCATAAAAGTTTAAAAATTTTTCAATCAAGGACTTACCCAAATCTTTATTTTTACACATTTCTGAGTTATGTCGGCACAATTTTGAACAGTTAAGATAATTTATAGCTAATACAGTGAACTCGCGATAATATTAACTTCCTAACCTACCATTGACCATGAGTTTTGTTTAAAAGTTCTAAAATATTAACATACTTTTTCTCAACCTTCAAGCAGAATACGAATTTATTTCAAAAGAAAACATATGTGAAATAAAAAATGGGGTTATGTAAAAATTATTTAAACTGAGTTTTCGACACCGTGGTACAAATTTTTGAGCTAAAAACGTACAAAAGAATTAAATGTTTAAAATTTTTAATTCTTTCTTAAAATATGTTTACAATATTATTTCATTGAGGTAATGAAAGACATTAAGGAATACAATTTTAAATTTGTACAGCTTACTCTCGCAGCAAATATGTTTACAAGAAATTATTTGAACTATTTTTCTTGCTAGATAAATTTTGTGTTTAAACGGTAAAAAAACCAACTCAAATATTTATAATATGTCTGGTGGACGCCCAAAAAAAACAAAACATCTGAGTTTTAAATAGGAAATGGACCAGTTAGATAATGAAGCGGAGAATTTAACGACGGAAAGTCCAGGACCTTCAAGTAATTGAGAGTTATTTTATTTTACTGATATTTATTTTATAAAAAAAAAATTTTTTTTTTTAAATATTGAGAAAAAATTTGTCTGTAGAAAATAACAACATAATGACTGGATAACTATTTATATGAAAATAATTTGGGTGTAATTCGATTTTATTTTAAATTTTGGGCTTCAAATATAAAATAGGGGCTTTATTTCATGTTGTTTGGGCGATACTTAATTTCAATAATTGGGCGTTACTTGGTTTTTTATTTTTTAATGGCGTTATTTCATTGGGGTTTTTTTTACTACTAATAATTTTACTTAACCACGGGTATCGAGAATTGTTTCGCATTGCATTATTTTAAAAAATTTTCTATGGTATTGTTCGGGGTTCTTCACTGAGCAAATTAAAAATTAAAAAAAAAAAACACTAAGTTCACGTGTTGTCTCATTCTGATACTTCGAATTTCAACTTTTATAATAATGTGCGTCAGACCGGGTCAAAATTTAGATTCATCCCGAAACCGATTCAAAAGTTAGAGGGACTCTTAAAAACGATATCTGCATCATTTTTTTTTTTTTCTAGCATTTTTCTAACAAATCTTCTCTTCTTATAGGAGCTAAAATTGTATGTTTTTTTGTTTTTTTGTTTGTAAATACTTATTTCTGTGCCAATATTTTTTCTCGAAAACGGCTACAGCGATTTCAATGAAACTTAGAATAATGTTAGACATTAGCAAACAATAAAGAATGAGCTTAGTTTGAACTTTGTAAATGCTCACCAGAGGGCGTGGCACTGCACTAAATTTTAAATTTGACTTAGTCATAACTCGCAAACTATACAAGGTATTTGGATGAATTTTGGTGAGTGGGTATGGCTTAATATTGCCTTGTAACAGACAAAAAGTGAGTGGGATCGAAGAAGTGCCACGCCCACTTTTCAGCCCTTGAAAATTTTGATTCAATATTACTCGGAAACGACTCCAACAATTTTTATGAAAATTTAGGAGATATTACTCCTGAAGATAAAAATTCATATGTTATACGCCGTTATATTGGGAAAACTCGTTGAAGGGCGTGGCACCGCCCACAAAAATATAAAACGGTATAAAAAGAAAATCAATAAAGCAAACATTCTGAAATTAACTGTGAGGAGCCTAATTGCAATAGAGCATCTCTGATTTGAAAGTGGGCGAAATATTGCCGTTGCGCATGGAACCTCCCATACAAGCAAAATACGTTAAATGCTATTTCTCGCAAATATTACAACGTATTTTAATGAAATTTGTTATGTAGATACAACTTATCAACGTTTTGTAACTAACGAAAAGTGGGCGGGATCGAAGAAGTACCACGCCCCCTTTTTAACCATTGAAAATTTTGATTCAATATTACTCGAAAATCACTCTAACAATTTTAATGAAAATTAAGGAGAAGTTACCACTGCAAACAAGAATTAATATGTGATATGCCGTTATATTAGGAAAACTCGTTGGAGGGCGTGGCACCGCCCACAAACATTTATTACGCTATAAAATGAAAACTACTAAAGCAATCTTTCTGAATTTAACTGTAGGGAATCTTCTTTTTATGAGGCACCTACGAGCTGAAAGTGGGCAAAATATCGCAGGTGGGCGTGGAACCTCCCATACAAGTAAAACAAATTAAATGCTATTTAACGCAAATGGTGCAACATATTTTGATGAAATTTGGTATGCGGATCTGGATCACGAGTATCTAAAGCATAACGAAAAGTGAGATTTGTTCAATAATTGCCACGCCCACTTTTTTCCAAAATAAAAATTTTAGTTAATAACTCATGCACAAAAAAAAAAAAAAATGGAATGAACTTCCGAGGCATGATGAAACGATATTTCAGCCCCCATTTATTTATTTTAGGTCATTCTATTTCTTTTAAAAAATTTGGAGTTCTTGATATTTTTCTATACCATTCGATATTTTCCGAGTTTTTTCTTATTATTTTTCTCATCGGTTAATTTATCATTTTGAAAGCATTGGAGGTGAAAAGGTACGAGTTTCATAACAAAAAATAGCTATGAATAAAAACATCGACTAAAATAATAAGATCAGATTGTTGACCGAGCAAGGATCGGTCTCCAGGTACTATATAATTAAACTTCAATATTCCTATCTTTATATTACACTGTAGAACAAAATTTGGTCGCCAAAAGTTTGCTCGAATCTGACGCTGCGGGGTGAAAATATAGGCCAAAATAAAAGACCATTTGGCTCAGTTTGTTCAAGTTGGCTCTCGTTTTCAATAAAAGGCCTTTTGAATTTTGCACCTTATATTATGTGGTTTTCTCGATATATCTCGTAAGTTAACTGAGTTTTATTGCTGGGGTTTTGTTCGCCTCATCCATATCTACTTTTTTATTACCAAATCAGTCGTTTTGGATGAATTTTTAGCAAGTAAGAGCACAACATTCCTAAAAAAGTGATATTTTACGCCTTTCATGGCATAAAATGGTGTTTTTGTTTTGTAAAAAAATGTTTCATTTATTATTGAAAATCCCTTTTTCAAATTGGTATATAAAAACAAAGCAACTTCTTCGCCTCTGAGAAAACTATAAAAAATATGTAAGCACTCTCCACTTGTGAAGAAACTATATTCCAGAAAAAAAATTGGGGTAATCGATATTGGTTCAAAAGTTATTAACAATATAGTGATGTCGAGCAAGTCTTTTTTCAGCATTAGAGAAAAACAAGACATCCTACGAAAAAAATGTATATGGCATAAAATGCTTAGAATTATCAAAGGAATACGTTTGAGTTTTTTGGAACATATAAATTTTTTTTTTTTCGGACCTTTTGAAAAATTATAAAATAACTTAGAATATTCTGAAAAAATTCACACATATTCTGTAGATGATTCTAAGCATTTTATACCATAAACACTTTTTTCCTAAGATGCGTTGTTTTTCTCTAATGCTGAAAAAAGACTTGCACGACATCACTATATTGTTAATAACTTTTGAACCAATATCGATTACCTCAATTTTTTTTTCATGATATAGTTTCTTGACAAATGGAGAGTGCCCACATATTTTTTATAGTTTTCTCAGAGGCGGAGAAGTTGCTTTTGTTTTATGTATCTATTTGAAATAATGATTTTCAATAATAAATTAAAAATTTTGGTCCAAAAAAAAATGCCATTTTATTTCCCGACCTATGCTAAATATCTCTAAAAAAACATTTTTACAAAATTTTTACTAGTTGTTATAAAACATAATTTTGTTAAAGCCTTTTTTACGTTTAATTTCTTAGGTGGCTCACTTCAAATATTTTTGCCCATATGAAACATATCGATACCTTAGAGCGCTATAGTCCTATCTCCACTTTTTGCGATTTTGAGATTTTTTCAGTTATGGCATCATTGTGGGCTTCTTTACCGTGTGGAAAACTGTGTTATGTCAAAATACCACTAAAATACCAAAATGTTCGATAATTAAGAAAAATCCTATCTCCAAACTATAATTTTTTCAAGAGCGCTACTGTCCTATCTCCACTGAATATTCAAATAAGTCACATTTTTAAAAAAAGCTTAGTTTTTTCGCGTTTTCTTCACGTTTCATGACTTTTTGCGACATTTTAGTGAACAAATTTGGTTACACCCAAGGCTCCACCTTTTGTTTGTTGGAACCAAAAATTAAAAAAAAAAAAAAAAAATTATATTTTAGTGGAAAAAATTCAAAAAATGTACTAAATATGAGGGGTATAGAAGCAAAGGCGACAATCTCCATTTTTTTTATGAACGTGTTTGATAGTGTTTGATCACAAGCTACCATCAAATGCAACTAGATGTCACTATCAAACATGTCCATGATCAAAGAAGAGACTGTCGTCTTTGATTCTGTACCTCTTTGATCGTACCATCTTCTTGCATTTGATGATGCTTTGTGGTCAAACACTAAGAGATACGATCAGAAAAAAAATGGAGATTGTCGCCTTTGCTTCTATACCCTTCATATGTCGTTTGTTTGAATAGTAGTGGAATTCTATATAAGGGCAAAAGTAATGACATACAATAAATTGGCTGGGATTTCGTTAGAAATTAATAAAATTGGTTAAAAACATTAAATTATGTTGAAGTATACTATAGGTAAAAATATTGCATGTATTGTTATATCAAAATAGCAGCCAATCCTAAATAACCACTGTTTGAAATCTTCTTTTTGCATTCCCAACAATTGGAAAAAAGGAGATAGGACTATAGCGCTCTAAGGTATCGATATATTATATCAAAGTGTTCGTATGGATCTCGACTATAGGTTAAAAGGCATAAGTCCACCGGTCGGGTGATTTCTATTGAGCCGAATGTCATAAAAGGCGAAAAATATCACTTTTTTGGGAATTTTGTGCTCTAACTTACGAAAAATGCATCCAAAAGGACTGATTTGGTAGTGAAAGTGTAGATTTGGACGAGCCGAACAAAACCCCACCACCAAATGCTATAAAACTCAGTTAACTTTCGAGATTGATTGCTGTTTGCCAAGTTTGCGGAAAAAAAGTAAAAGGTTCGCTACGTGTTAGCTCCAATTTTATCAAACATTAGAAAAATTTACATCCGAAAAGGTTTCGCGTCTTTAAGGCAAGAAGGCAAGGAAGAAACGAGGCAGAGCGCAGGCCGCAAATGCTCTTTTAACCGGGATATTTTGAATTTTATTTGCAACACTACGTCTGCGTTGTCCATAGTCAGTGACCAGAGCTTCAAATTATTTCCTGGCAAAGGTATTCTGAGCAGGCGTTCAATTACAAGGTTGCTTTCAGAGAGCCATATAAAATACGTCCAAAAAATTGTTGCTGAGCTGGATAGCATTGACTATGTGTGCGTGACTGCTGATGTGTGGTCAGGTGAGAAAAAATCTTTTTTTGGTTACACTTGCCATTGGTTAGATGCTGACAATTTCGAAAGGAAGTCTGTAGCACTGGCTTGCCGAAGACTAATCGTGTGGCAGAGATGATATGCGACATTAACAATGAATACACTGTTCGACACAAAAAAAAAAACACATGAGAAAATCCAAAAAATTCTTAAAGTAGACATTAAAAAAAAAATACCCGTGTCTCGTGGTTTTTCCTCAGCACGTCACATTTTTCTTATGGATTTTTGAAGTTTTTTTATCCACTGTACATGAAAAAACCAAAAATACCGCATTCTTGTGTTACATCGATGAATTTAACTATATGATCCTTACACTTGAGGTGTATTATGTAGGATATTACGAGAAATATTTTTGTAGAAAATTTTAACCCTGTACAACACCCACATGTGGGTTATTTTGGCATTTTTCTTAAAAAGGTACAAAAATGACACCTAAAACAGGGGAATATTGAGTCAGTACGTACTAAGAAATATTTGCTACACAATTTCACTACTAGTTGCTGAAAAAGCAATTTATCCCCAAAGCAAAAAAATCGTTAAAATCAGAAAGCAGTTCTAACAAAAAATATTTTCCAAATTTCACCCCACTGTAAAACTCTTAAAATACATTTTGGACAAAACTCGTTCTCACAAGATCATAACAAAATAACACAAGGATCATTTTCCTAGAATACATTTACCTATTATATCCTGTTTTTGTGGGTCTTTTTGACCCCTTTTTCTAAAATTGAGCCACAATGGGTTAAAGAATTTTGCAAAAATATCTTACAAAAAATTTCACTAAGAGTTACCAAAGACGAAAGATTCTTAAAACTTAATGTAAGCGCGTCAGGGATGTAATTAATATGCAATGTGAAAAGTCCTGGTTTCGGGCTCAAATTTCAACCTTTACGTGTTTAGCAGTTAGTATTGAAATTTTATAGCAAATATTTCTGTAGTACATACTGACTCAATATTTCCCTGTTTTTGTTCCTTTTTAAGAAAAGGGCAAAAATGACCCACATGTGGTTATTAAACCGGGGTAAAATCGCATACAAAACTATTTCCCGCAATATCCTGCATAAGTTTGCTGAACACATGATTCACCTCAGATGTAAGGATCATATAGTTAAATTCATCGATTTAACACAAGAATGCGGTATTTTTGGTTTTTTCATGTAGGGGAGGGGGGGCCAGTGTGGACAATTTTTATATAATTACAAAATTATATATGTAAGTATATCATTTTTGTAATAAAGTAATTTTTGGCGATTACTTATACCTCTTGCCTTCATAATTACACCAATAGTTATGATTTTTTATTTTCATAAATGCATTGTTAAATTATTTTAAAAATAGCTAACATTTGTTTACACTAGCCCCTTATACGGGGTTAGTGAGGAAAACCATTGATTTTACGTGGGGCTAGTGTGGACACCATTAGAAACTTGATAATTGATACAAAAACGTAAAGAAAGAGTTCAAATATATATCTATTCAAGAAAATATTGATGTAAGTAATACAAATAACAATACAAGTAATAAAATTAACTTCTATCTCATGTTGTATTTGGAGAAATTTATATCAAACTTCATATAACTTGCTGATCGAGATGTTTCCGCAAGTTGTTGTGGTTGGTACAGCTTTGCCACTATTTCATTTCGGTGAATTTGGCTGGTATCCGGTAAATCGGGATACGTGAATCTGTCGTTCTTTCTTTTAAGAAATGTTATGTCGAAAGCTTGAGAACCGTGGATCGTGACAATTTTGCCAATATAAAATTCTTCTTGTTTCTTCAGTTTAAATTGAACCAAGAGCATATCGTTCTCTTTCAAAACATCTTGGTCAATTAAAATAGGTGGTTCCTTACTGTCGTCATCGATTTCAGCAAGCCCAGGCTCTTCCTCTGATTCCAATATATTCTCATTGAGAACATCGCTATCTGAATCCGACGATGAATTTAATATTTTTTTTTTTTTAATTTGTTTTTAAAAGCGAATATTTTTTGTAGGTGCATTTTTTCTTTTAAGCGTTTCTTCATTTGTCTTGTCAGGTGTTTCGGTCAGAATTGATGACTTTCCTTGTTTTCGTCGATTTTGATACTTTCTTGGACCGGCTTTCAGAAATGATTTGACGATTTCTGGAGTCATTTCAGCTGTCGTGGACATGTCCACACTAGCCCCATTTCAGTTGTCTACACTAGCCCCTTCATGCTTTTTTAAACAAAAATATTTTTTTCAATCTTACGGTAAAGTTCATCAAAAATAATTTCAATGATTTCAATAAACACTAGTTATACCCTACACCCAGGGTATATTCACTTTGTCCTTCCGTTTGTAACGCAGAGAAGGAGGCGTGGCAGATATAGAAAAGTATATATATTCTTGATCAGCGTCACCTCCTGAGTCGATATAGCCATGTCCGTCTGTCTGGCTGGCTGGCTGGGTGGCTGGCTGGCTGGCTGGCTGGCTGGCTGGCTGGCTGGGTGGCTGGCTGTGTGTTGAAATACACTTTTTGGGAAAACTGAGCAAGATAATTCAATGAAACTTGGTACACTGCCTTCGCCACCAAAGTTAGCTCGGGGGATTGAAAATGAGCGAAATCGGTCAACGGACACGCCTACCGCCCATACAAAAAATATATTCAAAATGCAATTTTAGGAGTTTTTTTCACGACAATGCAACCAAAATACGCATTAATATTAAAAATTGTAAGCGCAAGCTCTGAGGAAAAACTAAGCGAATTCGGACAAGAGGGCGTGGCACCTCCCATACAAGCAAATGCTTAAAAACGCTATACTGAAAGCGTTTTTTGAAATATTCGAATCTCATTTGACTCAGACACTAAGAATCATAAATGAAAGCTCTCAACAAAAATTGGGTGAAATCGGACAAGGGGGCGTGGTACCTCCCACATAAGCAAAAGTTTCAAAATGCTATACTGAAACAGTTTCTTAAGATAATCGAACCAAGCTTCACTCAAATACTAAATACTATAAATGCACGCTCTAAGCTAAAACTAGACGAACTCGGTCAAGAGGGCGTGGCACCTCCTATACAAGCAAAAGCTTCAAAACGCTTTACTGAAAAAGTTTTTCACTCAGACACTAAAAACTATAAATGCAAGCGCTGAACAAAAACTGGGTGACCTCGGACAAGAGGGCGTAGCAACCCCCATATGAGCAAAATTTGAAAAATACTGCAGTGTAGGGTATTTAATGTTTGGCCAGGCCAAATTTTACACCCTTACTAGTTTAAGTTGTATTATATATTAACACTGCAGCAGAAGAATAATTAAAAGTATCACTGAAATTACGAATTATTAATTCTAAAAAAAAAAATCGGACGGGTTTCCTTCTGAATTCAAGGCATCGGAAGGGTACACAAATAACCCTAAAATTATTGCCGAGCTGTTTGCCGACTTGTTCAAAAAATCATTTTCAACAGATCAATTTTCTCCTGATGCAAATTATTTTGAATTCATGGATAATGATCCAATAGTTTCAATGACTGAGTTTTCATTTTCACCTGAGCTTATAGTGAAATATATTTTATCAGTTGAATATAGTCCTTGCCCAGGACCTGATGGCATACCTGCCATAGTACTTGTTAATTGTAGCTCAATTTTGAGCTAGTCGCTCAGTTTTTTATTCAATAAATCTTTAAATGATAGCTATTTTCCTAAACAATGGGAAAAATCGTTTGTAAGTCCTATATGGGTATTTCCACAGGTTACGGACGCGACATTCGTACGCATATTTTTTAAAAATAATCAAGTCCAGAGGAAACTTTGACTTTTTATTTGGTGCATAATTTAGTATTAGGGGAGGACTATTACTCGAAAAAATCACGAGGTCGATCGGGCATGCAGTACCAAAATACTAGCCAATAAAAGTCCATACGGACGCGACATAAAATGGAAGTACTTTTGAGGTGCATGTACGAAAATTAAAAATTCTGCGAAATATGTGAGAAAATTTTTTTTTCTAAAAGTGTCAAAACTATGCTGAAACATGTTTCTTCATAATGCACTTTTCCTTAATAAAATATCTTCTTTAGTTTCTCTTACATAAGCTAAAATGTAATTACGGACGTGACATTCCGGACGCGACAAATTTTTCCTTAGCAATAATTCAAGTAGTGAAATACATAGTTTTAGTTGTCTTAATGATATTTAGGTAGCTATTGATGAAGAGTGTCTAACCTCCTTTGCTTGAATATAAAACCAATTAACTCCATGAGTGTTATGATTATTTAGCGCATTCGAAAAACAAAAGCATTTTGTAAAATAATTTTTGGCTTTTAAGTCGTTTCTGTCAAACTTTTCTTTTTTGTACGTGTCTGATTTTATCGTCTGTATCTAAGTACGTGTGCGAAATTACAAAATCTAAGTATTTACAGCCAAATTCAATTACAAATTTGCCAAAATATTGAGGTGATGTAATGAATTTTGATTTTGTGGGCGTGGACAGCCCAATTTTCCAGTGAATGTTATTTCTCTCAATACTCTTTACATATGTACCAAATGCCATCCATCTGCATTAAATAGTTTCAGTCTTATGACGAATTATGTTAGGAGGAGGTCGTGACAACGCCCATTTTTTCAACCTATGATCGAGCATTATCCAATACTAACAAACGCACTGTAAACGTTTGATGAATTCAACCGCACATTTTCTAAATCGTAAGGGATATCCAAAGATACATACAAAATTTCACTTTTATTTATACGGATTTATTATAATAATTGCGGACGTGACACATTTCAAACATTTATAACTTTCTAGATATACTTTGTCGAGACTTACTAATTACGTATTTTTTTAGCGGACTATGATCTTACTGAAGATATAGAGTTTCGATCAGGTGTGACCGCTAATACATTAATGGTAATTAAAAATGATGTTTTTGGACTACGGACGCGACATTAGAACTTTACTTAAGACAATCCGAAAAATTACCGTTATTTGGACTCCAGTTGCAATTTTAGCATTTTATTTGTATTATTGCTATTGTTATGCAAATTTAAAGGCAAACTAATACAAAATTAAATTTTCTTAAGCTCCTCTATCGCATAAAGAAAAAAGACTAATAAATTTGTTAAAAATTAAATTGGAGAAATTTAATTTTTGCAGCCATTTTTATGGACTACAATTGAGAAAAGCTATTTGTATTATTTGCATATATAAATTTGAATATTTTTGCATAACTACCGGTGGTTAAATCAAACTTTATAACATATTTAATTTTTCACACTCGGTAGACTTTTTTTAAGAAATACCCATATTTAAAAAGGGATGTAAAAGTGATGTGTCTAACTATCGACCAATAGCTATCGGTAGTTCCCAATATTTTTGAAAAGATTATCTATGATCAAGTCAAAGTCCACTGCAGTGAAATCATTTCAACACGTCAGCATGGATTCGTTAATGGCAGATCTACATCCACGAACCTTCTTGATTTTTCTTCTTTTGCTTTGAGTTCACTAGACTCTGGCTGCCAAGTTGACTGTGTCTACGCAGATTTTAGTAAAGCATTTGATAAAATACCACATAGTTTAAATATGTTTAAATTAGCCATCTTCATCGGCTGGATTGAATCTTATTTATTAGATCGATCATATCAAGTAAGATTTCGTAAAGTGTTATCTTCTTCCTTTACGGCGACTTCAGGTGTCCCACAAGGTAGTCACCTAGGACCGTTACTATTTATCTTGGCTATAAACCCATATAATTAAAAACTCTAATTTGCTAATTTATGCGGATGATATGAAAATTTTCAAGTCCGTGAGGGAAAATAACGATACTGTTATGCTTCAGTCTGATTTGAAATCATTTGAAACCGGTGCTTTAAAAATAACTTGCATCTAAATCCTGATAAATGCCAAACAATAACGTTTTCTAGGAAGAAAAACAATATAAAATATGATTATGTATTGAAAGACAAACACATCTGTCGTGTGTATTTTGTAAAAGATCTAGGTGTCTATTTTGATGACAAAATAACATTTAATGAACATATAAATCAAATATGTAAGAAAGCAGCTTCTCTGCTTGGCTTTATAAAAAGGTGGGCCAAAGAATTTAATAATTCATTAGCAGGCCTGACGAGAGGGGGGGGGGGTAAGGGGGGATTCCCCCCAGGCCCGGAGTTTTCTAGAGGGCCCGGACTCAAGCAGAAATTAATAAAATTTGTCGTAGTTTTTTGCAAGCTTGAAAAAAAGATTTTAGAGGCCCGGCATGAACATAATACAAGCACTTGAAAAAATGTCCGGGCCCGCACAATTATTATTTTTTTTTTTTTTTTCAACGTAGATAAAAATTATACGTTGTCTTGAGCTTTTTGGTAAAATCTAATAAGTTTTTTATGTTTAAATTAACTTGTTTTATTTTCATTCTAAGTACTGCACTTATATGTACATTATTTTCCATAATGTTTTCCAAAAATGTGCTTCTAAGCTTGCTTGTGATTTACGGGCCTTCACGAGCCTTCACGGGCCTCTAAGCTTAAGCCTTTTGTGGTTAGGTTAGAAAGGCGGAGTCCGTCGCTGGAAAGAAGAGCCCCGCGGTCCAAGAAAAAAACCCGAGCCCGTGCCTTTTATATGCTTCCTGTACCGAATGTGCCTTTTGTAAAATATTAAATTTGATTCTTAAATTGCAGTATTTAAGAAAGAAAAAAATATTGAAAAGTTATTGGTTAGTTCTTTCTTAATACATATGTAAAATTGGCGTTATGAGGCCAAAACGATAAGGTTTCAAAAAAATTTCGAAAATTAAAATTAGACTTAAAAACGACAATCCACTTTAACTTTCGCCGTAACTTCGAAACTACTGATCTTTTCAGAAACATTCTCAAATAAACTTTTGTAGAGGGATACTAGGCCAATATTATCTTAGAAAGAAAATGAAATTTGTTGTACAAAAATAGCAATTTTTTAAGAAAAGTTTTATGGCTTTTTTTCTAGAAATTGGTTTTTTGTAATTTTTAAAGAGCGGAATATTTGTCCGGAAAATCTTATGTTGAAGGGAATTAAATGTAGAGTAATTAAAAAAAACTTATTTAAATATATAACATTTTTATATATAAGCTAAAAAAAAATATATATTTTAGTGTTTTTTTTTTAATACCCTACACCCAGGGTATATTCACTTTGTCCTTCTGTTTGTAACGCAGAGAAGGAGGCGTAGATGAGTATATATATTCTTGATCAGCGTCACCTCCTGAGTCGATATAGCCATTTCCGTCTGTCTGGCTGGCTGGCTGTGTGTGGAAATACACTTTTTCGGAAAACTAAGCAAGATAATTCAATGAAATTTAGTACACAGCCTTCGGCGTCAAAGTTACTCGGGGGATTGAAAATTAGCAAAATCGGTCAACGGACACGCCTACCGCCCATACAAAAAATATATTCAAAATGCAACTTTTTGAGTTTTTTTCAAGATAACGCAACCAAAATACACATAAATACTACGAATTATAAGCGCAAGCTCTGAACAAAAACCAGGAGAATTTGGACAAGAGGGCGTGGCACCTCCCATAGAAGCAAAAGGTTCAAAACGCTATACTGAAAACATTTTTTGAGATTATCCAACCAAATTTCACTCAAATGCTAAGAACTATAAATTAAAACTCTGAGAAAAACTGGGTGAATTTGGACAAGAGGGCGTGGCACCTCCCATATAAGCAAAACTTTCAAAATTATGCTGTGTAGGGTATTTAATGTTTGGCCAGGCCAAAGGTAACACCCTTACTAGTTTTTCTTAATTTCTTGTTTGCTTGTCATATCTTCTAAACTAATTTGGGGTTGCTGAAAATAGCTTTTGTTTTCGATTTCGATTGTCGAGCTCGCCATCCAGGAAAAAATTTAAATCAGTGAACCCCAAAAAGGTGTTAAAATGTGAAATGAAGTAGTCTTGTAAGATTTAAAGGAAAATCATACAAGACCATTTCATATAAAACTACCAAAAAAATTTCTAGCTTCCGATAAAGTAGAAAAAATTTAAATACTGCATTTTTCTAATTTTGATAACAGCTCTATACATTAAAAATTAATATTTTAAATTAATTTTTTCTATTTAATTAATTTACATTTAATTTCCTACAATATAGAAATACCAGAACAAATATTCTGCTCTTTAAACTTTACAAAAAATCATTTTCTAGGCATAAACATTTCTTAAAAAATTGCTTTTTTGTATCAAAACAGCAACAAGTTTAATTTTTAGAACGAAACCTTCTAAGAAGACAATGTTGGCCTAGATATTTTCTACAAAGTTTGACTTAAGGATATCTCCGAAAAAACCAATAGTTTCCAAGTAACGGGCAGTTAAAAAAAATTGCCTCTTTTTAGTACATTTTTCAAGCTTTGATCGCAGACCGGCTCAAACCTTATTTTTTGACCTTAATTTTATGAATATGACCAGGAAGCAAACAAAATCACAGCTTTACACATTTCATATATCTCGTGGGCATCCTTGCGTTTACGGAAAAACAATATTCGCTCCACGATGTGATAGTCTCGAATAAAAAAAAAAATCTAGTAGTGGAGGGGGCCCGGTATATAATTACCCCCGGGCCCGGATTTTCTCTCCACGCCCCTGTTCATTGGTAACGATAGCTTTATATAATACGATTGTGCGTCCTCACTTGGAGTACGCTAGTCAAGTTTGGTCACCATTTTATAATGTTCATATTGATAGAATCGAAAGAATCCAAAAAAATTTTATTCGATTTGCTCTGAATGGCATAAATTGGGTTGATTCTTCAAATCTTCCTCCTTATGAGGATCGTTTGAAGCTATTTGAAATGCAGTTTCTACGAGAACGCAGAGATAATGCAGATATTCTTTATTTGCACCCACTTATCACTGGGTCCCTTGCTGCTCCAGAGCTTTTTAACTATATTTTTTTTTGATTTGAATCGGAGAAGCGATCGTAATTCTCCGCATTTGTTTTATCAGCCGGTTAGCAGAAGTAATTATATGTTTTCAGATCCTTTTAATCGAATGACAACCCTTGTCAATAATTGTGAATTTTATAATTGTGAATAGGTCAACTCAAACTTAGATTGAAAAATAACTGTAGTTAACTGTCTTTGTCATCATTTAGAACGATTTTTTTTTTTTTTTTTTGTCATATTTTGCGTATTTGCATGTTTTTTGTTAGTGTATTGTTCGAGCCAAACAGCATGCCGGGTTAAATTTTTTCAAACATCCCATTTTTGATTTGTATGAATATTTATATGCAGGTGTATGAAAATACTCTTACATATTTATGTACATATAGGCTAGAGCGGTATGTTGTGAAAGTGTGATATAGCTACGCACGGTGCTCTTAAACAGTCGATAGGTTTTTTGGCTATGTGGAGAAAATATGTGAATGGGGTTTCATTTGTATTAGTTTAGTGGTCTGAAAAATGCAAACCCCGAAACCGTAGCTGATCATCCCCGCGAAATATCGCAAAAATACATATCCCATATAAATAAAAAAAAAACTCGAAAAATAGGCTAAGATATCTCAAAAACCGTATGAGATATAGCAATTTTAAGGCCGGATTCAGATTCAGCATTGCAAAATACATTAAATATAACTATTTTTATATTTTTTTGTTGCGTTTTTTTTGATTCAATATTACTCGAAAACCACTCTAACGATTTTAATGAAAATTAAGGAGAAGTTACCACTGCAAACAAGAATTAATATGTGATATGTTATATTAGGAAAACTCGTTGGAGGGCGTGGCACCGCACACAAAAATTTAATACGCTATAAAATGAAAACTACTAAAGCAATCTTTCTGAATTTAACTGTAGGGAATCTTCTTTTTATGAGGCACCTACGAGCTGAAAGTGGGCAAAATATCGCAGGTGGGCGTGGAACCTCCCATACAAGTAAAACAAATTAAATGCTATTTAACGCAAATGGTGCAACATATTTTGATGAAATTTGGTATGCGGATCTGGATCACGAGTATCTAAAGCATAACGAAAAGTGGGATTTGTTCAATAATTGCCACGCCCACTTTTTTCCAAAATAAAAATTTTAGTTAATAACTCATGCACAAAAAAAAAAAAATGGAATGAACTTCCGAGGCATGATGATACGATATTTCAGCCCCCATTTATTTATTTTAGGTCATTCTATTTCTTTTAAAAAATTTGGAGTTCTTGATATTTTTCTATACCATTCGATATTTTCCGAGTTTTTTCTTATTATTTTTCTCATCGGTTAATTTATCATTTTGAAAGCATTGGAGGTGAAAAGGTACGAGTTTCATAACAAAAAATAGCTATGAATAAAAACATCGACTAAAATAATAAGATCAGATTGTTGACCGAGCAAGGATCGGTCTCCAGGTACTATATAATTAAACTTCAATATTCCTATCTTTATATTACACTGTGGAACAAAATTTGGTCGCCAAAAGTTTGCTCGAATCTGACGCTGCGGGGTGAAAATATAGGCCAAAATAAAAGACCATTTGGCTCAGTTTGTTCAAGTTGGCTCTCGTTTTCAATAAAAGGCCTTTTGAATTTTGCACCTTATATTATGTGGTTTTCTCGATATATCTCGTAAGTTAACTGAGTTTTATTGCTGGGGTTTTGTTCGCCTCATCCATATCTACTTTTTTATTACCAAATCAGTCGTTTTGGATGAATTTTTAGCAAGTAAGAGCACAACATTCCTAAAAAAGTGATATTTTACGCCTTTCATGGCATAAAATGGTGTTTTTGTTTTGTAAAAAAATGTTTCATTTATTATTGAAAATCCCTTTTTCAAATTGGTATATAAAAACAAAGCAACTTCTTCGCCTCTGAGAAAACTATAAAAAATATGTAAGCACTCTCCACTTGTGAAGAAACTATATTCCAGAAAAAAAATTGGGGTAATCGATATTGGTTCAAAAGTTATTAACAATATAGTGATGTCGAGCAAGTCTTTTTTCAGCATTAGAGAAAAACAAGACATCCTACGAAAAAAATGTATATGGCATAAAATGCTTAGAATTATCAAAGGAATACGTTTGAGTTTTTTGGAACATATAAATTTTTTTTTTTTCGGACCTTTTGAAAAATTATAAAATAACTTAGAATATTCTGAAAAAATTCACACATATTCTGTAGATGATTCTAAGCATTTTATACCATAAACACTTTTTTCCTAAGATGCGTTGTTTTTCTCTAATGCTGAAAAAAGACTTGCACGACATCACTATATTGTTAATAACTTTTGAACCAATATCGATTACCTCAATTTTTTTTTCATGATATAGTTTCTTGACAAATGGAGAGTGCCCACATATTTTTTATAGTTTACTCAGAGGCGGAGAAGTTGCTTTTGTTTTATGTATCTATTTGAAATAATGATTTTCAATAATAAATTAAAAATTTTGGTCCAAAAAAAAATGCCATTTTATTTCCCGACCTATGCTAAATATCTCTAAAAAAAACATTTTTACAAAATTTTTACTAGTTGTTATAAAACATAATTTTGTTAAAGCCTTTTTTACGTTTAATTTCTTAGGTGGCTCACTTCAAATATTTTTGCCCATATGAAACATATCGATACCTTAGAGCGCTATAGTCCTATCTCCACTTTTTGCGATTTTGAGATTTTTTCAGTTATGGCATCATTGTGGGCTTCTTTACCGTGTGGAAAACTGTGTTATGTCAAAATACCACTAAAATACCAAAATGTTCGATAATTAAGAAAAATCCTATCTCCAAACTATAATTTTTTCAAGAGCGCTACTGTCCTATCTCCACTGAATATTCAAATAAGTCACATTTTTAAAAAAAGCTTAGTTTTTTCGCGTTTTCTTCACGTTTCATGACTTTTTGCGACATTTTAGTGAACAAATTTGGTTACACCCAAGGCTCCACCTTTTGTTTGTTGGAACCAAAAATTAAAAAAAAAAAAAAAAAATTATATTTTAGTGGAAAAAATTCAAAAAATGTACTAAATATGAGGGGTATAGAAGCAAAGGCGACAATCTCCATTTTTTTTATGAACGTGTTTGATAGTGTTTGATCACAAGCTACCATCAAATGCAACTAGATGTCACTATCAAACATGTCCATGATCAAAGAAGAGACTGTCGTCTTTGATTCTGTACCTCTTTGATCGTACCATCTTCTTGCATTTGATGATGCTTTGTGGTCAAACACTAAGAGATACGATCAGAAAAAAAATGGAGATTGTCGCCTTTGCTTCTATACCCTTCATATGTCGTTTGTTTGAATAGTAGTGGAATTCTATATAAGGGCAAAAGTAATGACATACAATAAATTGGCTGGGATTTCGTTAGAAATTAATAAAATTGGTTAAAAACATTAAATTATGTTGAAGTATACTATAGGTAAAAATATTGCATGTATTGTTATATCAAAATAGCAGCCAATCCTAAATAACCACTGTTTGAAATCTTCTTTTTGCATTCCCAACAATTGGAAAAAAGGAGATAGGACTATAGCGCTCTAAGGTATCGATATATTATATCAAAGTGTTCGTATGGATCTCGACTATAGGTTAAAAGGCATAAGTCCACCGGTCGGGTGATTTCTATTGAGCCGAATGTCATAAAAGGCGAAAAATATCACTTTTTTGGGAATTTTGTGCTCTAACTTACGAAAAATGCATCCAAAAGGACTGATTTGGTAGTGAAAGTGTAGATTTGGACGAGCCGAACAAAACCCCACCACCAAATGCTATAAAACTCAGTTAACTTTCGAGATTGATTGCTGTTTGCCAAGTTTGCGGAAAAAAAGTAAAAGGTTCGCTACGTGTTAGCTCCAATTTGATCAAACATTAGAAAAATTTACATCCGAAAAGGTTTTGCGTCTTTAAGGCAAGAAGGCAAGGAAGAAACGAGGCAGAGCGCAGGCCGCAAATGCTCTTTTAACCGGGATATTTTGAATTTTATTTGCAACACTACGTCTGCGTTGTCCATAGTCAGTGACCAGAGCTTCAAATTATTTCCTGGCAAAGGTATTCTGAGCAGGCGTTCAATTACAAGGTTGTTTTCAGAGAGCCATATAAAATACGTCCAAAAAATTGTTGCTGAGCTGGATAGCATTGACTATGTGTGCGTGACTGCTGATGTGTGGTCAGGTGAGAAAAAATCTTTTTTTGGTTACACTTGCCATTGGTTAGATGCTGACAATTTCGAAAGGAAGTCTGTAGCACTGGCTTGCCGAAGACTAATCGTGTGGCAGAGATGATATGCGACATTAACAATGAATACACTGTTCGACACAAAAAAAAAAACACATGAGAAAATCCAAAAAATTCTTAAAGTAGACATTAAAAAAAAAATACCCGTGTCTCGTGGTTTTTCCTCAGCACGTCACATTTTTCTTATGGATTTTTGAAGTTTTTTTATCCACTGTACATGAAAAAACCAAAAATACCGCATTCTTGTGTTACATCGATGAATTTAACTATATGATCCTTACACTTGAGGTGTATTATGTAGGATATTACGAGAAATATTTTTGTAGAAAATTTTAACCCTGTACAACACCCACATGTGGGTTATTTTGGCATTTTTCTTAAAAAGGTACAAAAATGACACCTAAAACAGGGGAATATTGAGTCAGTACGTACTAAGAAATATTTGCTACACAATTTCACTACTAGTTGCTGAAAAAGCAATTTATCCCCAAAGCAAAAAAATCGTTAAAATCAGAAAGCAGTTCTAACAAAAAATATTTTCCAAATTTCACCCCACTGTAAAACTCTTAAAATACATTTTGGACAAAACTCGTTCTCACAAGATCATAACAAAATAACACAAGGATCATTTTCCTAGAATACATTTACCTATTATATCCTGTTTTTGTGGGTCTTTTTGACCCCTTTTTCTAAAATTGAGCCACAATGGGTTAAAGAATTTTCCAAAATTATCTTACAAAAAATTTCACTTAGAGTTACCAAAGACGAAAGATTCTTAAAACTTAATGTAAGCGCGTCAGGGATGTAATTAATATGCAATGTGAAAAGTCCTGGTTTCGGGCTCAAATTTCAACCTTTACGTGTTTAGCAGTTAGTATTGAAATTTTATAGCAAATATTTCTGTAGTACATACTGACTCAATATTTCCCTGTTTTTGTTCCTTTTTAAGAAAAGGGCAAAAATGACCCACATGTGGTTATTAAACCGGGGTAAAATCGCATACAAAACTATTTCCCGCAATATCCTGCATAAGTTTGCTGAACACATGATTCACCTTAGATGTAAGGATCATATAGTTAAATTCATCGATTTAACACAAGAATGCGGTATTTTTGGTTTTTTCATGTAGGGGAGGGGGGGCTAGTGTGGACAATTTTTATATAATTACAAAATTATATATGTAAGTATATCATTTTTGTAATAAAGTAATTTTTGGCGATTACTTATACCTCTTGCCTTCATAATTACACCAATAGTTATGATTTTTTATTTTCATAAATGCATTGTTAAATTATTTTAAAAATAGCTAACATTTGCCCCTTATACGGGGTTAGTGAGGAAAGCCATTGATTTTACGTGGGGCTAGTGTGGACACCATTAGAAACTTGATAATTGATACAAAAACGTAAAGAAAGAGTTCAAATATATATCTATTCAAGAAAATATTGATGTAAGTAATACAAATAACAATACAAGTAATAAAATTAACTTCTATCTCATGTTGTATTTGGAGAAATTTATATCAAACTTCATATAACTTGCTGATCGAGATGTTTCCGCAAGTTGTTGTGGTTGGTACAGCTTTGCCACTATTTCATTTCGATAAATTTGGCTGGTATCCGGTAAATCGGGATACGTGAATCTGTCGTTCTTTCTTTTAAGAAATGTTATGTCGAAAGCTTGAGAACCGTGGATCGTGACAATTTTGCCAATATAAAATTCTTCTTGTTTCTTCAGTTTAAATTGAACCAAGAGCATATCGTTCTCTTTCAAAACATCTTGGTCAATTAAAATAGGTGGTTTCTTACTGTCGTCATCGATTTCAGCAAGCCCAGGCTCTTCCTCTGATTCCAATATATTCTCATTGAGAACATCGCTATCTGAATCCGACGATGAATTTAATATTTTTTTTTTTTAATTTGTTTTTAAAAGCGAATATTTTTTGTAGGTGCATTTTTTCTTTTAAGCGTTTCTTCATTTGTCTTGTCAGGTGTTTCGGTCAGAATTGATGACTTTCCTTGTTTTCGTCGATTTTGATACTTTCTTGGACCGGCTTTCAGAAATGATTTGACGATTTCTGGAGTCATTTCAGCTGTCGTGGACATGTCCACACTAGCCCCATTTCAGTTGTCCACACTAGCTCCTTCATGCTTTTTTAAACAAAAATATTTTTTTCAATCTTACGGTAAAGTTCATCAAAAATAATTTCAATGATTTCAATAAACACTAGTTTAAGTTGTATTATATATTAACACTGCAGCAGAAGAATAATTAATTTAAAAGTATCACTGAAATTACGAATTATTAATTCTAAAAAAAAAAATCGGACGGGTTTCCTTCTGAATTCAAGGCATCGGAAGGGTACACAAATAACCCTAAAATTATTGCCGAGCTGTTTGCCGACTTGTTCAAAAAATCATTTTCAACAGATCAATTTTCTCCTGATGCAAATTATTTTGAATTCATGGATAATGATCCAATAGTTTCAATGACTGAGTTTTCATTTTCACCTGAGCTTATAGTGAAATATATTTTATCAGTTGAATATAGTCCTTGCCCAGGACCTGATGGCATACCTGCCATAGTACTTGTTAATTGTAGCTCAATTTTGAGCCAGTCGCTCAGTTTTTTATTCAATAAATCTTTAAATGATAGCTATTTTCCTAAACAATGGGAAAAATCGTTTGTAAGTCCTATATGGGTATTTCCACAGGTTACGGACGCGACATTCGTACGCATATTTTTTAAAAATAATCAAGTCCAGAGGAAACTTTGACTTTTTATTTGGTGCATAATTTAGTATTAGGGGAGGACTATTACTCGAAAAAATCACGAGGTCGATCGGGCATGCAGTACCAAAATACTAGCCAATAAAAGTCCATACGGACGCGACATAAAATGGAAGTACTTTTGAGGTGCATGTACGAAAATTAAAAATTCTGCGAAATATGTGAGAAAATTTTTTTTTCTAAAAGTGTCAAAACTATGCTGAAACATGTTTCTTCATAATGCACTTTTCCTTAATAAAATATCTTCTTTAGTTTCTCTTACATAAGCTAAAATGTAATTACGGACGTGACATTCCGGACGCGACAAATTTTTCCTTAGCAATAATTCAAGTAGTGAAATACATAGTTTTAGTTGTCTTAATGATATTTAGGTAGCTATTGATGAAGAGTGTCTAACCTCCTTTGCTTGAATATAAAACCAATTAACTCCATGAGTGTTATGATTATTTAGCGCATTCGAAAAACAAAAGCATTTTGTAAAATAATTTTTGGCTTTAAGTCGTTTCTGTCAAACTTTTCTTTTTTGTACGTGTCTGATTTTATCGTCTGTATCTAAGTACGTGTGCGAAATTACAAAATCTAAGTATTTACAGCCAAATTCAATTACAAATTTGCCAAAATATTGAGGTGATGTAATGAATTTTGATTTTGTGGGCGTGGACAGCCCAATTTTCCAGTGGATGTTATTTCTCTCAATACTCTTTTTTTTTTTTTTGGTCCGAAAACCGAAAATGACCGATATCTAGAAAACGACACGAAATAAAAAAAAAAATAATGCAATTTTCGGAATCAGCAGCCCATTTTACATATAAAATGAATAATGGCATTCCCTGGGGAAAAAATTTTTAGTCATTTGTAGAGTAGTGAAATTAGTGGGATTGTGTTTTCTTCTCAAAATTCTTACCATTCTCAGTGACGAGCTTGAGTACTTGGAGGAATACATAAAGCTTATGGGGCCTATACCAGAAGCGATTGATTTTCTTCAGGGCGAAAAAACTATGTATTTTGGTTATAAAGAAAAAAAAAATCGAAAAATAGGCTAAGATATCTCAAAAACCGTATGAGATATAGCAATTTTAAGGCCGGATTCAGATTCAGCATTGCAAAATACATTAAATATAACTATTTTTATATTTTTTTGTTGCGTTTTTTTTCCGATTTTTTATTTTTTTTTTGTTTTTATATGGGATATGTATTTTTGCGATATTTCGCGGGGATGATCAGCTACGATTTCGGGGTTTGCATTTTTCAGACCACTAAACTAATACAAATGAAACCCCATTCACAGATTTTCTCCACATAGCCAAAAAACCTATCGACTGTTTAAGAGCACCGTGTACGGGATACGAAACAAAATATAACTTGCATGGTTTTTAATCCCTTATTTCTGAAAGTTTTATAAAAAGCTAAAAATTTAATTTATAGCCTTTTTTTGCTAATTGGTTAAGAAGGCTATTAGCTGCAGTAGCTAAACTCGATTATTATTATAAAACAAATCAATTACTTTTTGCTGCGTAAAACACTTGCAGTCACGTTATCAAGGAAAGCTGAACTGTCAACAAATGAAGTTTTTTTGGTGATGCAGAGTGCAAATACCAACTTGAAAAATATTAAACCGTAACAAAAAATTCAAAACGGCGCGAGTATTTGAATTTGTCCACACTGACCCCCAGTCCACACTAGCCTCCCCTCCCCTACAGTGGATAAAAAAACTTAAAAAATCGATTAAAAAAAAATGTGACGTGCTGGAGAAAAACCACAAGACTGGTATTTTTATTTAACGTCTACTTTAAGAATTTTTTTGATTTTCTAATGTGTTTTAAAAAAGTTCGAAATTGTCGCACAGTGATATCAACTACCAGTTGGAAAAATCGTTTATTCGATCACTGACAATGGATAAAATTTCATAAAAGCATTTCAAGAATTTGGAGTTGAATTAAGTAAGTGATATATGTATATACTCGTACATATAAATCATTCTTTATTTCTTATAAAATGATTTCTTTTGTTGATTTTAATTGATTTAGGTACTTTAAGTGAATATGACAGTGATGAGGAATCTGACTCTGGCTCCAGTTCAGATGACTCGATGGATGTTCGAGGTCCCCAATTTCATTCAGTAACTCCACAACTGACGAAGCATTTTCGATGTGCGAGTCACACTTTAAATCTTCTGGCTACCACCGATTTCACCAATATTATAAAGTCATCAAACCAGGATATAATAGATATTCATAAAAGTTCTTTCAGCAGGTAAAAGTTGACTTAACTTCCACTGCATCCTTTCGAAAGCTATATTTTTGTTTTTTGTATAGATGCACGCAGCTATGGAACAAATGTAAAAGACCAAAATCTGCAGAAGTAGTCAAGTCGGTTATAAATGGCAGTTTATTAACTTCAACCATAACAAGAAGGAACTCACTTTATGATTCCGTAAGGAGGCTACAGCAACATAAAGAAAAACACTAGTCTACAGCCAAATCTCCCAGTGAATACCACTATCCATTTTATATGTAAAATGGGCTGCTGATTCCGAAAATCGCATTATTTTTATTTTTTTTCGTGTCGTTTTCGAGATATCGGTCATTTTCGGTTTTTGGACCAAAAAAAAAAGATAGTTCCACTTAAATACAAATATCTCAAGAACCAATGTTTGTATTCAAACAAATAATATGTCATATTAAAAATAATTAAATTACCTACAAATAATACACACATCACTTTTTGGCTGGTTTGTTAGTTTCGATGAAATAAATTGATTTCTGAAAAAAAGAGTATATTTTTCCGAAAAAATTACACAAATGTCTAAATCATCTGCAGATTTTTACAGGAAAAAAAAATTTTAAAAATCATTTTGTATTTTTATATCATAGTCTATAAATTTGTTAGGCAAATAAAATGCTATTTAAGAAAATCGATGGAAAAATGCAAAAGTTGTATACAATTCATTGATAAGTTACCAAAATGCGATTTTCCCTATTTTTCCGTTTTTTTGTAATAAACTGTTCGAAAATTTGAAACTTTTTGTAAAAGAAATTAGAAAATCCAAAAAATTCTTAAAGAAGGCATTAAAAGAAAAAACTCGTGCCTCGCCGTTTTTCTCTAGCACGTCAGATTTTTTTTAATCGATTTTTGAAGTTTTTTAATCCACTGTACATGAAAAAACAGAATTAACGCATTCTTGTGTTAAATCGATGAATTTAACTATATGATCCTTACATCTGAGGTGTATCATGTCTTCAGCAAACTTATGCAGGATACTACGCGGAATATTTTTGTAGACAATTTTAACCCTCTCTAACCCCCACATGTAGGTCAAAATGACCTTCATGTGGGGATCAAAATGACCCACATGTGAGGGTTTTAGAGGGTTAAAATTTTCTACAAAAATATTCCTCGCAGTATCCTGCATAAGTTTACTGAACACATAATACACCTCAGATGTAAGGATCATATAGTTAAATTCATCGATTTAACACAAGAATGCGTTAATTCTGTTTTTTCATGTACAGTGGATTAAAAAACTTCAAAAATCGATTAAAAAAAAATCTGACGTGCTAGAGAAAAACGGCGAGGCACGGGTATTTCCTTTTAATGCCTTCTTTAAGAATTTTTTGGATTTTCTAATTTCTTTTACAAAAAGTTTCAAATTTTCGAACAGTTTATTACAAAATAACGGAAAAACGCATTTTGGTAACTTATCAATGAATTGTATACAACTTTTGCATTTTTCCATCGATTTTCTTAAATGATATCTTATTTTCTTTACAAATATAAAGTCTATGATACAAAAAAAAAATATTATAAAAAAGTTATGCCTTCTTGTATAAATTTGAAGTTGAATTTGATTTTTTCTTAATTTTTTCGAAAAAAAAAATTTTTTTTTTTAGAAATCAATTTATTTCACCGAAACTAACGAACCAACCAAAAAGTGATGTGGATGTCATTTGTAGGTAATTTAATTACCTTTAATATGACATATTACTTGTTTAAATACAAACATTGGTTCTTGAGATATTTGTATTTGGAATGGAACTATCTTTTTTTTTTGGTCCAAAAACCGAAAATGACCGATATCTCGAAAACGACACGAAATAAAAAAAAAAAATGCGATTTTCGGAATCAGCAGCCCATTTTCCATATAAAATGAGTAACGGCATTCGCTGGGAATTTTGGCTGTAAACTAGTGTAATTAAAACTTTTTGTAAAACACATGAGAAAATCCAAAAAATTCTTAAAGAAGGCGTTAAAAAGAAAAATACCCGTGTCTCGTCGTTTTTCTCCAGCACGTCAGATTTATTTTTAATCAATTTTTGAAGTTTTTTAATCCAATGTGCAAGAAAAATACAAAAATAGCGCATTCTTGTGTTAAATCGATGAATTTAACTATATGATCCTTACATTTGAGGTGTATTATGTGTTCAGTAAACTTATGCAGGATATTACGAGAAATATTTTTGTAGAAAATTTTAACCCTCTAAGATCCTTACAAGTGGGTCATTTGGACCCCCTAACATTTAGGTCAAAATGGAACTATCTTTTTTTTTTTTTTTGGTCCGAAAACCGAAAATGACCGATATCTAGAAAACGACACGAAATAAAAAAAAAAAATAATGCGATTTTCGGAATCAGCAGCCCATTTTACATATAAAATGAATAATGGCATTCCCTGGGGAAAAAATTTTTAGTCATTTGTAGAGTAGTGAAATTAGTGGGATTGTGTTTTCTTCTCAAAATTCTTACCATTCTCAGTGACGAGCTTGAGTACTTGGAGGAATACATAAAGCTTATGGGGCCTATACCAGAAGCGATTGATTTTCTTCAGGGCGAAAAAACTATGTATTTTGGTTACTTTGCCCCTGCAATAGTATCCTTAAGGATAAAAATGCGTCGTTTAGACCCCACAAGCCTTAAGTATTTAGCCAAAGTAAGCGAAGAAATGGTTAAAGCTTTGCTTATTAGATTTGAAAAATATTTCAAATTGCAGCCTGACGCTGGGGAAGTTATTATTGCGGCTATATCTGTTCCGGATAAAAAATTACGCTTTGTAAAAGCTCTGTTAGAAACAGCAACAACGCAAACAGAAGAAGATGAAAGGAGAATGTTCAACACTTATGTGGCGAAGTATGGCAAAATAGACGTCAAAACTCGGGTTCTGCCGGACATACCGAAAAAAGCATTCCTCGATTTCGGGGAAGAAAGTAATGGCAAAGTTTTTACATTTAATTTTCCATTAAATATTTGTACTAATATATTTATTTGTATATCTACTTTAACAGTGTGTTTCCACTGACTCTGGAAATTATCTACAGGAAACCATTTTGTACCTTGTCGATCGAGAGATAACTACAAATTGTCTGAAAAACCATCCAGCAATTAAAAACGTGTTTTTAAAATACAATACCCCATTACCGTCATCTGTAGAACGGTTGTTTTCATTCGCTGGGATTGTGAATCGCTCCAGAAGGCAAAACCTCAACGATGAAAATTTCGAATTGCTTGTTCTGAGGAAAGCTAACGGTGTATAAAAAGCTTCGTGTCAATTCTACGCTTGATAAAAATTTCAGTAGCAATTGAGTATAATTTTCCAACTTAATAGTACATTTGGGAGAATAAAATGATGTTACCTGGAAAGTTTTGCGGGATTTCTGCAAATGGGTTATTTTATAGATTTCGATGTGCTCTTTCAGAATTTCAACTTTGCTACCTCGAATCGTGTTCGCTCGCGCCGCCATATTGGAAAAATGGCGCCCAAAATCAGTTTTTTACAAACATCTCTCTAACGGATACATTTGGAGAAAAATATTGTGGAGTACTCACTAAAATTTTACTGGTATTGCAAACTAAATATCAGTAATCAATAAAATTTAACTGATAACTGCTATTGTTAATGCAGTCAATAAATTTCGATTTTCGGAATCAGCACCCCATTTTACATATAAAATGAATAATGGCATTCAATGGGAAAAAAATTTTTAATCATTTGTAAACTAGTGTTATATGAAGTAAGTAAGAACTTTTGATATAAAACCATTTATTTCACCAACACGTGGTGT
The DNA here is from genome assembly GCA_951812925.1 of Calliopum simillimum. Taxonomy (NCBI): domain Eukaryota; kingdom Metazoa; phylum Arthropoda; class Insecta; order Diptera; family Lauxaniidae; genus Calliopum; species Calliopum simillimum. The sequence goes on along the minus strand of OX638368.1, from coordinate 76,970,947 downwards.
GGGTAATATGAACCACCAAAGGAAAAAGCCTCAAAAACAAATGTATTTATCATCTTCTTCATGACTACAAAGGAAAAGACGATGAAAAATGCATATACGAGTAATGTAATACCCTTTACTCAGAAGATCGCCGTGGCGGGGTTGGGGTTGAATATGTAATCTGGCGTTCTTGTAGTCATGAAGAATGCGCCGAATGTGGAAGTAAAATTTTTATATGCAACTTCTGTACCAAATAATTATATGCGCCAATTCGTCTATACATATATAGAAATATATCAGAATAAAGGTGAATTGTTACCTTTAATAAAAGAAATAAAATTAATTGTTTTGTTTTATGTATTTTGAGTTATTTAAAAAAAAAAAAAAGATTGGTGGTCCATATTTCCTTCCCTTACCCTACTAACTTTATATTAACTCAACAAGAATGCTACAAAAAAAAAAATGATTCCCTCAAAGAGAAAAACGAAATATGATTGAAATTACAGGCATCCCTTCTGATTGCAACGATAATGCATTCGAACTCACTCAAAAATTTCTTCTGATGCTCTTAACATAATTATTGGAGCCGATGAAGTTGAAAAGTGCAGGCCTGATTAGAGGGAGGGGGTAAGGAGGGGATTCCTCCCGGGCCCGAAGTTTTTTGGAGGGCCCGGACTTAAGCAGAAATTAATAGAATTTGTAATAGTTTTTGCAAGCTCGAAAAATAGATTTTAGAGGCCCGGCATGAACACGATACAAGCACTTGAAAAAGAGCCCGGGCCCGCACAATTATTATTTTTTTTTTTTTCAAAGGAGAAAAAACATGCTTACATGAGCTTTTTGGTCAAATCTAATAAGTTTTTTTTTGTTTGACTTAACTTATTTTATTTTCATTCTAAACAATACACTTATACATTATTTTCCATTATTTTTTCCAAGTTTGTGCTTCTAAGCTTGCTTGTGATTTACGGGCCTCTAAGCTTAAGTCTTTTGTGGTTAGATTAGAAAGACCGAGCCCATAAAATTTCACGCTTCATAACTTAAAAACTGGAAAACTGCCTTTAGTAAAATATTAAATTTAATTCTTAAATTGAAGTTTGTAAGAAAAAAAAATTAAAAAAGTTATCGGTTAGTTCTTTCTTATTTCATCTGAAACTTAAAAAGGCGATTTCCAAAACATGTAAAATTGGCGTTATGAGGCCAAAACGATAAGGTTTCAAAAAAATTTTGAAAATTAAAAATAGACTTAAAAATGGCAATCCGCTTTAACTTTCGCCGTAACTTTGAAACTTCTGATCTTTTCAGAAACATTCTTAAATAAACTTTTGTGGAGAATTACTAGGCCTACATTATATTAGAAAGAAAATGAAATTTGGCGTAAAAAATAGCAATTTTTAAAGAAAAGTTTTATGTTGAAGAGAATTAAATGTAGAGTAATTAAAAAAAAATTACATAAATATATAAAATTTTTAGGTTATGGAGCCTCAAAGCTAAAAAAAATATAATTTTTTTGTGTTTTTTTTTCTCTTGATATTTGATTTGTTTGCTTGTCATATCTTCTGAACTAATTTGGGGTCGTTGAACACAAAAATAACTTTAGTTTTCGATTTTTTTAAGGCCGCTCCAGCACAGACTATCGAAAATAACGATTGTCGAGCTCGCCACCCAGGAAAAAATTTAGATCAAGTGAACTCCAAAAAGGTGTTAAAATGTGCTATGAAGTAGTCTTGTAAGATTTAAAGGAAAATCATGCAAGACCATTTCATATAAAACTAGCAAAAAAAAGTTCTTTCTTCCAATAAAGTAGAAATAATTCAAATATTGCTTTTTTCCAATTTTGAGATTAGCTCTATACATTACAAATTAATATTTTTAATTAATTTTTTCTTCAATATATAAAATTGAAGACTACCGTGAACTCTATTCAATTAAATTACAAATAAATCATTTCATTTTCAAACTTGAATTTCTCGAAAACAAGAGCCAAACCATAAATGACTATGACCATTGAAATCAGCGTTCCCGAATTATGTTTACTACTTGGGTCTCATCAATGTTAGAATTTCCGACAAGCACAGTGTAATTAATTTAGTGAAATAAATATAATTATAATTACAACAAAAATAAACTGATGAGTCTTTGTGGCGAAAGGCGAAACATATGTCACTATAGTCGTGTTTTTAATCCGTTCCTTAGTTTGTCATAATTATGTGTTAGAAAATGCATTGATAGATTTATATGTAAATCGATCTTTGCAAATATATGGCTAAAAGTTGAATTAAAAATTCATTTGTAATGGAATTTTTTGATAACTTTGAATTTAATGATCTTGACAACGACTTTACCATTGATCACATCAGAAAAGAAAGTGAATCAGTTGTTCATCCTAGTGTTATTGCGGAAGGCTCAGTTTTTTGTGGTGCATCAAAATATCAGAAGCATAAGAAAGAATTGGTTGCTCATCTTGCAATCTTTAAAACCCCAGCCGACTTTGTATTTCCTTCGGAAATTTGGATATTCTCATTAAAGGTTGGTGATTTTGAGCTTCCTGTGTATAATTTTTATGCAGTTGCTAATGAGAACTATTCAGCTGGTAAAAAAGTAGGTGTGTTTGTAAAAAATGAGTATGAGTGTAAATGTTCTTAATGCAATTTCTCAACAGAAGATGTCCTTAAAATATGTTGTAGTGTTGATAACGTTGCCTTAGCTATTTATTGTTTTTAAAGATTGCACTCACAACACATTCAATTATTTCTTGAGGAGTTTTCAGAATTTGTAGGTAACGAAAAAAGTTCAAGTGCAATTTTACTTGGGGATTTTAAGTTTGTTATCAAGCGATATGTCTGACCGTTACTTGGCACTTGTAGCTGAATAAGGCTTTCTTCCGTATATAGGTGAGTCCACAAGACCTTCATCAGGCTCTTGTTTAAATCATATTCTTGGCCGTTTTAAGAATGTACCTGCTGAAACATGTATTGTTGCTAATATTGATCTTAAGATAACCGACCACAACATGACAGTTCTCATATTGAGCAAGACTTTGTTCCGAAAGTTGGGACGATGTGTATCAAGAAAATAATGTCTCTGAGGCTAACGGCAAATTTATCATATGTTAACAAAACCATATTAAAGAATATAGTTTTATCGTTAGATGCAGAAATAAACTAGTAAGGGTGGTATCTTTGGTCTGGCCAAAAACTAAATACCCTACACTGCATTTCAAGTATAGTATTCAGTTGACAAATAATGCATTATTCTTGTACATACAAGTTTTTATTAAAATAAATTGTTTTATTCTTCTTACCTAGATTTTGCGTAGAGCATGCATTTACTGTTCGTTCTGTGTGTTTGAGTGAAATTCGGTTAAGTTTTCTTAAAAAAATCTTTGAGTATAGCATTTTTAAACTTTCGTTTATATGGGAGGCTCCACGCCCTCTAGTCCTACTTCGCCTACTTTTTGCTCAGAGTTTGCAATTAATGCTTTTAGTGTTTGGGTGAAATTTGGTTGGATTATTTCAAAAAACACTTTCAGTATATCATTTTGAAACTTTTTCTTATATGGAAGGTGCCACGCCCTCTTTTCCAAGTTCGCCTAGTTTTTCTCAGAGCTTTCATTTATTGATCTGAGTATTTGAGTGCAATTTGGTTGGGTTACCACAAAAAACACTTTCAGAATAACATTTTGAAACTTTTGTTTATATGGGGAAGTTCTAGTATTTATGAGTATTTTGCTTCTGTTATTGCAAATAATGCTCTTTATATTGCATTTTGAATGTATTTTTTGTATGGGAGGTAGGCGTGTCCGTTGACAGATTTTGCTCATTTTCAATCCCCCTAGCTAACTTTAACGATGGAGGCAGAAGGCCAAGTTTAATTGAATTATGTTACTCAGTTTTCCCAAAAAATTTATTTCAACGCACACCCAGACAGACGGACTTGGCTATATCGACTCAGGAGGTGACGCTGATCAAGAATATATACACTTTTCCATACCTGCCACGCCTCCTTCTCTGCGTTACAAACGGAAGGACAAAGTGAATATACCCTGGGTGTAGGGTATAAAAAAGAAGCTAAAACCGTGGATAGACAGCACATTATTGTCCAAAATCAACTTAAAGAACAAATTAGGTATTAAATTAACCAGACATCCGCTTAATATCTCTTCAAGACATCGCCACACACGTTTGAGTAAAGAAATAAGAAACGACTTTAAAAAATGTCGTTAAAATTTTTATCGGTCATAATTTGAAAAGTGTAATGGAAATCTACAACATGACTGGAGATTGTTAAATAATACTTTAAACAGAAAAGTTAAATAATGTAAGCCACTTACATTAAGCTCTAGCTCTTCTATCATGTCAGATAGTTTCATTTTAGCTAACACCTTTAATGATTATTTTGCCGAAATTGCGTTACTATCCGTTCGACAAAATAGTTTTATTTCTCAAAGCAATTTTACCTGTCCTGTGGATGAGTACAGTGGATGTTGCTTCTCTTCTGAAATGATCTTTTTTTTTGGAAATTCTTAAAATTATAATGTCTCTCAATGGGTCAAATTCGTGTGGACTCGGTGGTATATCAAATCATCTAATAAAAAGAATGCATATAATATTGTTGATATTTTGGCACATATTTTTAACCAAAGTATCTTTACTGGACAATTTTCCGAACACCTAAAATGTGCTGTTGATTTACATTTGTACAAAAAAGGAGATCCCAAAGAAATGAGCATCTATCGGCCAATCTCTCTTTTGTCAGCAGTTTGTAAAGCTTTTGAAAAGGCAGTCAAGCAACTTGTTCTGAATTTTCTGAGCAGAAATACATTTTTTAGTCCCATGCAATTTGGATTTAGAAAGGGTTTGCTCAATAATCAATAAAGGACTTGATAACAAACAAATCTGTGCTTTTCTTTTTATTGATATTACGAAAGCTTTTGATATTGTAAATCACGGAATTCTTTAAGAAAAAAATTTTAATGCAGGGTTTTATTAATGATTGGTTCAAAAGTTGTCTGGAGCTTAGCTGTTTGTGTTCCATCATTCCGTACAACAGAAAAAGCTATTGTTACCAAATTTTATCCTGCAGGTTGTTTTATATGATCCCAAAATTTATCAAATCGTTGAGATCTCTTGAGATTTTCTTAAGCAATATAAAGCGTTGACTTTTGGAGCATAACCATGGTGAAAGTGAGCCCTAAATTTATTACCGAACCGGTTTTTCGCATGCACACTAAATACATTTTTTGTTTAATTTTTAATCCAATATTAATTGCTAAGAATGAAGTACTTTATTCCTCTGTCTTTCATAGTCTCTTGTTAAGTTTAGTTGTTTTTTGAATATTTATAAAAAATAAATATCCATAAGCTTTTGAATCTTTAATAATAACACAGTGCAACACAAAAAATGTCCCTAGGGTCTCATAACATTTTTCTGATAGGTTATGAAAAACAAAAAGATACCGAACTTGGGTATAAGTGATTTTTTTCATTTTATGGCTCCTCAAAGCTTGAAGTTCGCGTTTTATATAAAATTTTGAGATTTTATGAAAAAACGATGTCCTCATGTCCTTACATTTAATTTAAGATATAGCACTTGAGAATGCGCATGGTAGTTTTTGTTTAATAAGCAAAACTGTAAAAATGTTGCTATTTCAATTTAAGAAGACTTTGTGATGATTTCCTTGTTTTTATTTTCCGAAATATATGAAAAAAAAAAAATACATTGGAAATGGGTTTGCTTATAAAACAAAAACTACCATGCGGATTCCCAAGAGCTATATCTTTCAAAGGTAAGGACTGGAGCACCATTTCATGTTAAGATGGTTTTTTCATAAAATCTCAAAATTTAATATAAAACGCGAACTTTAAACTTTGAGTAGCCATAAAATGAAAAAAATGACTGATACACAAATTCGGTAAAATACGTGAAGCAATCCACGCCAAGTGTACCAGCTCAAAATTTTTTTTCTCCGATTTTGCTCAAATTTGGCAATATGGTAGATCCGGTGTGCAAGAACAACAATCCGGGAGAATTTGGTCCTAGTACCATTTGTTGTTAAAATACAGGGTGTTGAAGTTGGCGTTTTTAGTCATTTTGATGAAAAGGGTGTTTTTTCAAAAATTTATAGCTTACACTAAAGTTTGTAAATTAATAAATCTAAGTTACTGGTCCCATTGATTTTGAAGTCATCTTTTTATAAAAAAATATTTCTTGGTGAAAAAAATTTTTTTTTCATATGAGAGATAATCCAACTAAATTTCACTCGAACACTAAGGACCATAAATGCACATTCTGATCTAAAACTAGATGAATACGGACAAGAGGGCGTGACACCACCGATATAAGCAAAAGCTTCAAAACTCTATACTTAAATTAAAACATTTTTTGAGATAATCCAACCGAATTTCACTCCGACACTAAGAACTATAAATACAAGCTCTGTACAAAAACTGGGTGAACTCGGACAAAAGGCGAGACACCTCTCATAAAAGCAAAATTTTCAAAATACTGCAGTGCAAGGTATTTAATGTTTGCCCAGGCCAAAGGATACACCCTTACTACTTTTGATATACATAATTTGATATAGTCAGATAAGGTCTCTAGCTTTCCATTGATACTTATATGTCTGCATAATGTACATTGGATGAAAAGTTATGAGTCGAAAACAAAACGGTGTTATGCTTAAACCATACGATACATTTTGGTAGCTCATTTATTTCTTATGTTTGTAAAATTTTCAAAATTTACATTGGTTTTTTATATTTGATTCAACATTTTCGCTGGGTGTATATAGACACCTGTACTCACGTGTTTTAAATAAAAAGTGCTTGCACCCAAAATGTGTAGTATGACTCTAGGATGAAACGTTTATAGGCCTTTTTTCAAAGTGAACGGCACTTTTTCATAACAGGGCCAAAAACCCATTTTTTAGCCCGGGGCTCTGTACTAAAACCAAAAACAAAGTTTGACTAAAACGGATACAAAAAATTAGTATGCAGAAAGTTTTTTGCTTGTCCGTAGATTAAAAAACCGTTAATTAGAAAACCCTATCTAATATCGTTTGCGAGATTTTGCATTTTTACTTAATTTTTGACATTCTAAGTATTAAAAAATTTAATTTATGCGTACCTACTAAAAAATAATGATGAATATATAGAAACAAAAATAGTCAGTTCTAATGTAGTTTTGATGCTTAATCCCAATCCGCTATCACTTCTGGATTTTGAGATATTCTAAACTGAAATTTTGACATGTTCGGTTTTTTCACCACTTTTGAGGTTATATAACAAGACCGGGCAATTGTTTGTCGTTTAACTCGATAAGGTTTTTAAAAGTACTATCCTCTTTCTACAAAACTCATTCTGATTTATATCGATATCTTAATTTTTCTTCGAAATATCGTAACCTAAAAAAAGTTCAAAATATGCACGAAATACTCCATTGGCAACATTGCACGGCGTGCCTTAACCCGTTTTAAATCGAACGTCGAAGCACATTTTTTTCCAGATTCTGTTTACTTATCATTCAAATGATGTATAAAAAAATTTTCGCTCGTGACTCCTCTACTAAATTTTAAGATAACCCCTTTTCAAATTGGGCCATTTTCCCATATAAGAAAAAATAATTTTTTTAACTACAATAAACAAAAATCAAAATAATCACATTCGATGTGTTTTGCAATGCTAAACGCGAATCCGACCTCAGTATTTATAGTTTTTGAGATATTCTAACCTAAAAACCAAAAAAAAAATCGTTTTTTGTCATTTTTTGAAGCTATATTACTATGTTACATATCATTTATTCGTCAAATCTGAGCCGTGTTCGTCAACCGATTTCGCTTATTTTCAATCTCACGAGCTAACTTTGACGACGGAGGCAGTGCACCAAATTTCATTGAATTATCTTGTTTAGTTTTCTCGTAAGAAATATTTCCACGCACAGCCAGCCACCCAGTCAGCCAGACAGACGGACATGGCTATATCGACTCAGGAGGTGACGCTGATCAAAAATATATATACTTTTCTATATCTGCCACACCTCCTTCTCTGCGTTAAAAATGGAAGGACAATACCCTGGGTGTAGGGTATAAACATGATTATGGTAAATTAAAAGTGACAATAATTAATTTTTACTGAAACACTCTCCGTTCTTAAGCATCATAATCATTTTTAACAACTTTTTATATATATCAACCAATGTTGCCCATGGCGTATTTCGTGCATTTTTTGAACAAAGTTGGTGTCGGGCTATGACTATCATAATCATGCAAAGTGATGAATTTTGATATTATTTTATCAATTTTTCCGTGAGATTCGATGCGTTTTTTGAGGAATACCAATTTTTTCGCAGTCAGCCTCCGCTTAAAATGTAGCGAACTTTGACAATTTGTTTTGATGAACAATTTAAAAAGACAAATATGTATTTTAGCCGTTTCGTCCTTAGAAAAGTAGTATTTTATTTCAAGCTTCGAGTCAATGGAACGTTAACTATGATACCACTTCATAAACAAATTAAAATAATATGTTCTAAGCACTTTAAAGCAAAGAAATGATTTATACATCTTTTTTTAGAAGGTCAAAAGTATTTTGCTTTTTAGTAATATTTTACTTTGAGATTATTTCTCAAGTAAAACAGACCTCTTTAATAATAACCATGGTAGCCATTATTTGAGGAGACATCATCAAAACAGCTCTGCGTAGATTCCATACCTTTACGACATTTTCGGTCGGTGTTTTGTCCCTTTTTTCTTGCAGTATTGGCTTAAGCACATTTTTTTGATAAAATATGGCTTATTTTCTGACCTTTCCACTAAATAAGCATACAAAATTTCTATTGGGTTGGAAACAGGACATTGTGGTGTTTTAATGTCTTTGGTGTTGTACAGAAGTGTCCCAGGATGTGTGTTTAGGGTCATTGTCTTTTGAAAATAAGAAGTCATCTTGTGGTAAACCCATTTTTAAGTACTGCGTGTTATTTTTTTTTTTTTGTAAAATGGAACTGATATTCATGTTTATCTATAATGCCAGCCATACATTTAAGTTTCCTCATTCCATGAGCCGAGATCAGCCCCAGGCACACCATCAGATAAAATTAATTAATAATTAATTAATTAATAATTAATTAATATTCATAAATCATTCTACAAGAAAGGTATCGAAATGTTAGAGAAGCGCTGGAATATAATTATGTTTATGAATAAAATCGATTTTGACCAAAACAGTTCTGTTTTCTTCAAAACGATACGAACTTTTCTGTCGAACTGTAATTTAGGGCACTTTTAGGATAGTAGAGTAGAACGGGGTAATGTCGTGCAGGGGGTAATGTCGTGCACTGGCTGTTTTAGCCCAAAGAATTGAATGATTTACCAACTGTTTGTAAGGTAGGGACTTGCTGACCTACTGAGCTTATGCATATAATACTAGCAATTTTCACCAGTTCGTCTCTGCAGAGTAACCTTTTTTTCAAAACGCACGCTTTCGGGACGATAAAGGTGTTTTTTCATAGGGTCAGAAAAATAATTTTCCTTGCGGGAAAATATACCAGGTAAGTGTTTTCTGAAACGAAATATCCTGACAAAGAAAAGAAGTATTTGGCTTTCGAAAAAAATTTTGGGCTTCACCGAGTTATCGAAGTTGACCTTTAAAGCGACCATTGGGGTAATGTCGTGCACATTCACTTACACAAACACAATTTCTCGCCACACAAATGTTGTCATGGATGTAACCAATGAAATTATCTTTCGATCGGATGCTTACTCGTTGCATTCGCTTGAGATGTACGGCTTTACGAGCATGTCAAAGTTGAGTGCACGACATTGCCCCGTTCTACTCTACACAACAATATTATGTACTTTTCACTTGTATACTAATGAATAAATACATGATAATGCTAATTCTCCTCTAATAGAACCACTACCTATCATTTCTCACACATTTTGGTACCTTTACTATACTCGGAAAAACAATGCACGACATTACCCCACAAATTTTGAGGGGGGTAATGTCGTGCACATTTTTTTTTTCTTCACTTACACAAACATAATTTCTCGCTACACAAATGTTGTTACACATGGATGTAACCAACGAAATTATCTTTCGATCGGATGCTTACTCGTCGCATTCGCTTGAGATGTACGGCTTTACGAGCATGTCAAAGTTGAGTGCACGACATTGCCCCGTTCTACTCTATATCTCAAAATTCTGAAACAAAACATTAATTCCGTATTCGGATTTAAGTTCAGCATAAAAAACTTAGTTAGAAAATACTATTCGAGTTTCTTTTTATTGTTTTAAGTTTTTCCTGGTAGTGTTGAATTAAATCAATTTGGCCAAAAACGAAAAATTCGTTTTAAAAAAAAAGCGCTGACGGATTTTCTAATATCATAAGAGAACAAGAATATATAAAAATCTTTAAAATCATCCACTTGAGGAAGTTGAACGGTTTCAATTTTAAGACAAAAACAATGTTTTGATTTTAAAAATGGTTTGGGATGCATCAAATGTTCTCTGAAATGGACCAAATTTTACACGGTGATCTGTTCGGTGTTGTTGCTGATATCAGCCAAGCATCAGAAATCAGCTGATAACATTACTATACATAGTTTACAGCCACCATTAAATGCCATTATTCATATTATTTGTGAAATCGGCTGCTGATTCCGAAAATAACATTATCTTTGTTTCTTTTACGTCATTTTGACATGACATAACACATGCGTTGATAAGTTCGTGGTCTAATGAAGAAAAAACAACGTTTTTGGACAAAATTGATTTTATTCATAAACTTTGGCTCATGCGATGCCTTTCTTGTAGAACGATTTAAAACAGGCTTTGTTTCGACGACCACTTTCTTTTTTGAGCCAAATCTTTTTTCATTGGACACTCGCCACACATTTCATAGACAAATGTTCATGCAAAAAAAGAACATGCTTTCTTTTGATATACTTGGAGTGCTAGCTATCTTATAAAAATTCACTTTAAGGTCTTCTAGGACCATTTCCTGGATTTTTTTTAAATTTTTCAGACCAACCGCCGGTTTTGGGCAAATATAGCGTTTAGCATTATTATTGCTTGTATGACCGCATTTAGCATGCCAGTCATTAATGGCCGATTTTTCTAGAACAGAGTTCGGATCATACTTAAGAAGTCAAACTTTTGTTTCAACGGTATTTTTTTCTATCGAAGTGCAATGTTTTATCAACACGAAATTCTTTTGAAAATAGCAAAAGTTGGTCTACTAAAACCAATGTTTGAAACAAACGTTTGATAGTCATCAAATTTTTACAAGTGCCATTTAAAGACTGCTACTTTCTAAAATTAATTAATTCTATGTATGTGGCGCCATCAACCATCGCAATCAATCAACATACATATGCATGGTATGGTCTCAAAATAAAAATTGATTTTTTGTTTGATTTTATTTTTTTGAAAACAAGTAGATAGCAATGTTTCTTTCATACCATCTAAGAGAAACGACAAAGATAGCAAAAAAAGCACAGCACACAGCAGACATCCAATAGATATAATCACTATAAGTACTTTTAATCGAGGAAATTGTAAAGATGTTCCTGTGACTCTGTAAAAGCGGAGCTAAAAAGATTGTTTAAATATAAACAGTTAAATTAAAAGTAAGAATAAAAATGAACATACCTGAAATGAACCCCATGAAGTTTTATATTTAGCTACTTCTCCTGCAACCCCCCATCCAACGAATGGGATCCAAAAATGTGGTACCAAATAGATAACAAAAATAATAGCGTAAATGTATTCATCAAACTGTTTCGTTGTGTGCAATATTCTGATTCGTTCTCGACCAACGATTATTACGACAATCGACATAGAGCACCAAAAGATTATAGCATATATGGTTGCAACTGATTTCCATGAAAATGTAATGCGTCCAGGCGAAGATCGCAAAATAGGCATCACAGCCAATACACGAAACAATATCAGTAGTAATTTATGATCTCTGTAAAACTGGTAAAAATTAAAAGTTACTTAAATTTTGTGGCGTTTTCTCAATATTTGGTTAAATTTGTTTTAAATCGTACGATAGGTAACCATACGATGACTAAATCAGTGAATTTGTTTTCACCAAGAGCTGATTAAATAACCAGAGGTTTGTTCATCCATTGTTAATTTGTCAACATCAAAAAGATAATTTCGCAAAAAAACTAGAAAGCTTAAAATTTTTTAAATCCTAATGAATTGATTTGAAACTTTTGAGCAACAATATTCCAAATGGTACGGTGACCATTTATTTGAATTGAAAAACAGATCACCAAAAAAAAAAAAAAAACAAAAAAGGGAATACATTTTGACTACTTGAAAACATGAGTCTTAGGTCAATATCGAGCTCCCGATTATTAACAAGAAGATTTTCTATGAGATTTTTAAACTAAAAAAATAACTCATCGAGATCACTGCCGCATAAGAAACTTTTTGTAAAAAACTGATTTTCGAGATCTTCAAGCCTCAAAAACTTTTAATTCGGCAGTGATCTGGATCAAGGGTGTCAACGTAGAACAAAAGTGAGCCAATTTTGGCTCGCCTACAACAATCACAGAAATAATTTTTGTTGTTATTTTCTGATCTCGTCAAAATTACCTTTTTTGTTGATTTTTTTCTTCATACACACAAAATCGAACTCAACAAAACAACAACAACGACTACGTTGCATCAAAAACAAAAAAAAAAAAACAATATGGGTATTAACGCGTTGATGTGCAATTAATTTTTGCACTACCGCGTGAACGTTCAATGAAAATATGTATTTATCTTGCGAAATTGCAGAAGTAGTGCGAAATTGTTGTTTGTTGTTTTACAAATGCCAAACTTTCGCAAATCGCACTTTCGCAACGACGCAAGGTCATTGCGCATCAACGCATGTATACCCCCAATTTTTGTGTATGTTCCAGTTCTCAGAAATTTTAAAAATTGTTTGAATATTATTAACAAGCCACAAAAAAAAAAACAAAAAATAGTTTTTGTGATTACTGTCCTTCGAATTTGAAGTTGTTATAAAAGCGAAAATTTTTTCTCTGACTGCGCTGCATGCGCTTGGCTCAGTGATTTTAAAACGCTGACATCCTTGATCTGGATGACGATTTTTGACATTTGTTTTAAAACACCAAAGCAATTCCAATTAAAATATTTCTGGCTCTAATTTTTTATCATTTTTCAAGAAAACCTGTTCAAGTAACCATTAGCGAGATACTTATTTGCCAAAAACTGATTTGCTCAATCTTTGACCTTGAATAAATTTTTAAGCGCACACAATTTTTTACCGCAATTATCTTCATTAGTGAATGCAAAATAAAGTGTGAAAAGTCGATTCCGAGATTGTGGGAGCATAAGAAGTAATTATAGGTCAAAGGTTGCGAAAATCAGTTTTTAGAAAATATCTCGCTAATGGTTAATTCTATAAAAAAATGTTGGGCCACTATTTCGAAACTCGTAAAATTACCTGTCAAACCTGAGAACCGAACTCTACCTAATTGGACACTTAATATTTTTGTTTCTGTACTTATATTTTTTTATACCCTACACCCAGGGTATATTCACTTTGTCCTTCCGTTTGTAAAACAGAGAAAGAGGCGTGGCAGGTAAGGAAAAGTATATATATTCTTGATCAGCGTCACTTCCTGAGTCGATATAGCCATGTCCGTCAGTCTGTCTGTCTGTCTGGCTGGCTGGCCGGCTGTGGAAATACATTTTTTGGGAAAACTGAGCAACATAATTCAATGAAATTTGGTATGCTGCCTCCGTCATAAAAGTTAGCTCGGGGGATTGAAAATGAGCGTAATCGGTCAAAGGACACGCCTACCGCCCATACAAAAAATATGTTCAAAATGCAATAATAACAGCATTAATTGCAATAACAGAAGCCAAATACACAATAATATTAGGGATACATAGTAAGCTTAAGCTCTGAAAAAAAAGTTTGTGAATTCGAACTAGAGGGCAAACAAAATTTTCAAAATGTTATACTGAAAGCGTTTTTTGAGATAACCCAACCAAATTGCTCTCAAACACTCGGATCTATAAATGTTTGCTATATGCAAAATCTAGATAAACTTGGACAAGAGGGCGTGGCACCTCCCATATAAGCAAAAGTTTCAAAATTATATAATGAAAGTTTTTTTTAAGATAATCCAACCAAATTTCACTCAAACACTAAAGTATTAATTGCAAACTTTGAGGATTGGAGGGCGTGGCATCTCCCATATAAGCGAAAGTTTCAAAATGCTATACTGAAAGCGAATTTCACTCAAACACTCAGAACAGTAAATGTAATCTCTACGCAAAATCTAGGTACTTTCCATATAAGCTATTTGTTCTTATACTCTCCTAGGAGTTACGGAAGAATAAAACAATTTATTTAAAAAAAAAAACTTTTGTGTAGAAGCAGATTGCATAGTATTGATCAACTAATTTTTGGCCAGGCCAAAGATACCACCCTTACTAGTTTTTTTTCAGGTGTGTGTACTTGAAACGTTTTTCTACATTAGCTGCTCTGGAGCATTTTTTTAAGGTAAACTTTAATTTTTACTTGTAATATACGTATTTCCATTATTTATCAACCTTTTATTTTGATTACACAGGCATAGGAAATGCAATACCTGTATTACCGATACCGGAATTCCGGGATCCCGTTCCGAAAATTGATACCGGTATATCGGCATTAAAGTTTTTTTTTATCTTTTAATAAAAAATTAGAAATATTACTCCTGTTTAAATGGAAAATATAGTGTTAATAAATTATGCGCAAAATGTTATCTACAGTATTGATTCTGAATCAAAATCCGAAAACACGTGTGATACCAAAAATTCAGGCGATGAATCGGAGAGCCATCCTGTTATTGAAAAAGTTCAGCGGACTCGTAAAATATTCGTATATTCGTAAATCACCAACAAAAAACGATAAAATTTTGCAAAAATATGTAAAAGAAGAGTTCAGAAAAAAACTTCAATTTGTTTTGGATTGCAAAACTCGCTAGAACAGTATGCTCGCTATGCTGGAGCGGTTTTATAAATTAGAAGCTGTTATTCAAAGGGCTATTATAGATTTAAATATTATTGCAGAATATCTGCTGTGCGAAAATGACTTTGTTTTGATTAATAATATAGTTTCTGTTTAACGTCCAACAAAATAAACTATAGAAGTATGCTACCGCGAGGATGCTTGCCTTTTATACGCGGACGCGGCTAGTGTATTTTTATTTGTAGAACTTTCAAATCTAGATTGTCCGCTTGGAAATGAGCTCTTAGAAGAGTTGAAAACTCATATATTGGTAAGAGGACCGAATTATGAAGTGTTTTACAATACCTTCAAATAAATATGAAGGGCAGAAATGTCCAGTTTTGAAAAAATACCAAAAAAAAAAAAAAAAAATGTTTATAATTGTTAGAATGCTAGAACGTTTGGATTCTGATCAATGTACGGAAAAAACAGTATGCGGTAGTAAGTTTTTTATCACTGAAAATAAAATAATTGGCTAGATTGAACCAGAGACGATGGAAAAAAAGCTTGAAATGGCGATTACCAAAAACTTGAATGACATGGCTTCGCCAAAAACAGAATCAACTAAAAGTTATGCCAGAATCGTGAGAGCTGAGTTATTTTGAAAATGAAAATATCTAATATCTAATTTATTATAATTTGCTATCGATTCCACCAACGAGTGTGCAATCTGAAAAGTATTTTTCCGCTATTGGAAATATTTGCACAAAGATAAGGTCTAGGCTGGACGACTAAAGCTTTGATAAACTATCGTTTCTACTTACGTTTTTATTTTAATAATAATTAAAAACTTTATGTTTTTTACTTATAGTTTATGTGAATTGAAGAGTATATTTATTTTTGTTTTTAATAAATAAAAATCGTTATTCTAACACATGTTTTTTGATACTGAACCAGATCTTTAATATATGCTCCGCGGGCTGTCGTTACTCATATTCACCCTCTTTTTTATTCCATTTTTATTGTTGCGAAGAATACCGAATACAGGTATCGGAAAAAAGGGGTCGAAAAGACCCATAAAAACAGGATATAATGGGTTAATATGTTTTAGAAAATTAGATGTTGCGTGATTTTATGATGACTTTGGAACAACGAGTTTTATGAAAACACTGAAAAACCATAAAATTACTAAAAATTTTAATTTCATAAAAAATTAACTTTCAACCATCTCTAGGTGGTTATAAAAAGATGCTAGTGGGTGACTTTGTGGCTGAAATAATTTTTTATAATTCTCTTTGATTACAGCGCACTCAAAAATCTTACAAATACATAAATTTTAGTTAATTAGTTAATTTTTAAAAAAAAAAAAAACAATAAGAAGAAAGTTTGGTTCATATTTCGGAGAAAAATTCCAATTTTTAGAACTTGCGCTGCATGCTCAAAGCCTCGAACTTTTGCAAATTTTTTATAAATTTTGGAGTTTTTTTTTTAATATTTTCATACCTTGTACTTCATTTATTTAAAAATAAAAAAAAGTTTTTTCTAAATCTGACAAAGATCATACGCATATAACCATATTTTTCAATTATTTAAGGCACTTCGCATAGAAGGTAAGCCCTCAAAACAAGAACGTTAAAATTGGCAAAAACCTCGAGTTTGCCTTAAAAAAATTAGGGTATTTCCACGAGATCATACTTATCGCAACTTAAAAATAGAATCAACATTTTTATTAAATTTTAATGATTAAGATATAAAAAACACATGCATCTGCTACATCAAAGAAAGATTACTTAAATAAAATTTTATTTTAATTCATGAAAAAAAAAAAAATCACTTTGAATCTGGTGTTTGGTATAAGCAGTCGTTTGTTGGCACTGGACTAACACTCTTATATGCTTATTTGATAACAAAATCCATTATCAACTGAAAGTGCCGACTTTCGTCTACGTCGAGCAGCAGTTTTGTACTTCTGGCCTTTTAAATAAAGTTTTGGGAATTTTTTAAAAAATAAGTAATCTCTGTCGCGCTCTTTACCTTTTTACATCAAAAGTTTAAAATATGTACTGTGAAAATAGTATAATTTATTAAAACAAAATTAAATGAGGACCAATGTAAGTGGATTTAATAATTTCGTAATACCTTACCTACAAAAATATTCTATGGAAAATTTCATTAGGGGTCACCAAAGACAAGAAATGCTTAAAACTTAAGAATAATGCTGTCGAATCCGTTATTTTTTTAAAGCTTCTTTATTCAACTTATTTATTTCTTAATGCAGCAAACTAAGAAAACTCTAGTACAAAATATTGCAATGAGTTAACTCTAAAGTTTTATTTTTACCATTTCCTGCAAAATTTTACTGATCTGCGTGATCAAATCTCATAAATCGAAAATAGCATATTTGGAGGCCCAGCTGCTGAAAAAGAGCGCCAAACCATTAGTGAACCACCTTCGAGTTTTACATTTGGTCTAATGTTTTTCTTTAACAAAGGAGAAGCATCTAGAGGCTCGGTTGCTGTTTGCTAAAACTCACTGCCATAAAGATTTTTTCTTTTGGAAAAATGTCCTCTTCTTGATTGAAAGCAGGATAAATATTTTTGGATCAGACGGCAGACTATACATATGGAGAAAACCAAATGAAGCACCTTGTTCGAAAAACCTAATACCATATGTAAAATATGATGGTGGCTCACTAATGGTTTGGGTCTCTTTTTCAGCAGCTGGGCCTGGAAAACTCCATTTTGTGGATAGTAGTAAGGATCATAAGATATATTTCAACATTTTAATTTATTGCAATGCGAAGATAAACTTGGTCAATGTAGTGATAGGTACTTTTACCAAATTAACGACTTCAAACATATTTCTTATAATATAAGATCATGGATTCAATATAACTGTCCCAATGTATTCGTAACACTGGCGCAGGGTTCAGGTATAAATGCTTTTGAAATCTTGTGGAATTATCTGGACGCAATATTTCTTCAAAAACAACTGAAAAGGGTATTAATGTAAAATGTGAAAAATTTATCCGAGCTATTGTGAAAAACTAATTCAAAGGATGCCAAAAGGACTAAATATTACAATAACAAAATAATGTACACTTAATACTGAACTCATGTAAAAATTATCATTTTGTTAAGGTGTACGAGTTTGGCTTTGGTACTGAATATGCTTGATTTCTGTAACTTTCTATTTATTTTCAAAAACAATAAAATTGAAGGATTAAATATGCTATTAAAAAATGTACTTCAAGTTTCTTAAATTATTTTTGCGTACTTAGTTTTGGGGCATTGAAAAATAGTGTCTTTGGTGTACGAGTTTGGCTTTGACCTACTGTATATGAATGACAAAAGTACCGCGGTGATAATTCAAAAGTCGAAAAATATTGATCATCCTATATAAACATGCATGTGGCCTCATCAGATCAGTTTTAGTTAATTCTTATCAGAAGCCACACTCGAACCCTTGAATCCGTGCTTCTAATGAGAGAAATGCGGTGCTTAGATATTTTCGATATATTCCGATACTTTTGCAGTTTTACGATACTTTTGGACTTTTACCAATATTTAAGATGTTTTCCGATACTTCAGGCCTTTTAACTTTTGAACTATTGCTTGAAATTACAAAGAAGACTCAGTATCTTCTTTATAATACAGTATTAACTATTTGTAAATCACATTGGAATTTTTTTTTTAAATTCCAGGTCTCGGATCCCATGTGTGCACACCTCTCCCCACGTGTTTTAAATAAAAAGTGCATGCACCCAAAATGTTTTTTCGGGAAAATGCGTAGAATGACTCTAGGATGAAACATATATAGCCCTTTTTTCAAAGTGAACTGCACTTTTTCAAACCAAGGCCAAAAAACTCATTTTTTAGCCCGGGACTCTGTACTAAAACCAAAAAAAAAGTTTGACTAAAACGGATACAAAAAATTAGTATGCAGAAAGTTTTCTGCTTGTCCGTAGATTAAAAAACCGTAAACTGGAAAACCCCTTTGTAATATTGTTCACGAGATATTGCATTTTTACTTAACTTTTTGACTTTCTATTAAAAAAATTAATTTTTGCGTTCTAAAAAAATAATGATCAATATATAGAAACAAAACTAAATAGTTCTAATGTATTTTGTGATGTTGAATCCGAATCTGCTTCTGAAATTGCCCTATCACTTCTGGGTTTTGAAATATTCTAATCTGAAATTTTGACATGTTCGGTTTTTTCACCATTTTTGAGGTTATATAACAAGACCTGGTAATTCTTCGTGATAAAACTCGATAAGGGTTTTAAAAGAACTTTTCTTTTTTTTTAAAAACTCTATTTGACCTATATCGATATCTTTATTTTTCTCCAAAATATCGTTACCTTAAAAAAGTTCAAAAAACGCACGAAATACGCCATTGGCATTATTGGTTGATTTATATTTACATATAAAAAGTTGTTAAAAATTATTATGGTAAATTACAAGGACAATTATTTCTTTTTACTGAAACATTCTCTTTTCTTAAACATCATAATCATTTTTAACAACTTTTTAAATAAATCAATTAATATTGCCAATGGCGTATTTCGTGCATTTTTTGAACTTTTTTTGGGTTAGGATATTTCGAAGGAAAATTAAGATATCAATATAAATCAAAATGAGTTTCAAAAAAATTGATAGCCAAATGAAAGAGTACCTAGTGTTTTTATTTGCTCTGCAATAAAATTGTTTTTAAACAGTCAAAGAGACTTTGTAATTTATAATTTTTGGCCAAGTGGTTAAATAGTCCACAGAGTATTCAAATTTGTTGCTGTTTTACAATCTAATTAATTTTGTTGTGCTTAATTAAAAAGAAACTTTTGTTGCTCAAAACTCAATAAAAGTGAAAATATATTTACATATATATTAGTTGGAGCTGTAAGTTGCGTTGCATCCGTTCGAAGATCATGTCTTCCCAAAACCTAGAAGAACCACGCAAGTTGCGGTCGCATAGCTCTAGTTCATGCTCTTCGGTTCCATCGGATCTTATTCTTAATGAGTTATGGCTGAAAATTAATGAGCGTATGGATGCACTTGAAGAAGAGCAGTCGACAGCATCGATTTCTGCACAAATTGATAAGGAGGTAAAACTTTTGCAAGTTAATTTTTCAAAGCGTTTAGCTGCATTGGAAATGGATCTCAACAACAAAATTTTTACCTTAGAGAAGAAATGTGAAAGTGAGCTACAGAGTAAAATCGACGAAATTACCTTACAACTCGTTAAGCACCTAAACGAGTTTGATAGGTTGAAGTATAAGAGTGACCTTATTCTTCATGGGATTCCTTTTATGCAGAATGAGAACTTAAATGATATTTTTAAACGTTTCTGCTTTTTATTGAGGTTTAATTCTGGAGTACCTTTTCACATTTTTCGAATGAAGCCAAGAAATAATTCTACTGACGGTGTAGTGATTGTGAAGTTTGCGTACTCTCATTGCAGAAGTGCTATCCTTCGAACAATTGCGGCTTAATTTAGAGAGCATCAAAAATTTGAGGTATCTGAAGTTAGCAGGCCAATTTTAAAATTTTGAAAAAATTTTGATGGAGGAATTTCCCGTAAATTATCCGATAATACAGGTTTACAAAAAAAAAAAATGTCATGGCGTTTTGACCAGACTATGTGTTTCCTAGGGACTTTGACGTCCTGAATCCGAATCCCGGGTTCGTTTTTTTCCAGAACGTCTGAGAAAAAAGATTTCAAGTTCATATGGAGGTCAAATTGGGGTTCATGTGTCGTTTAGTGATAAATTCTGAAACTAATTTTTAATCATTGAGCTCTTAGGTCTTAAAAATAATATGTAAGCAAAAAGAGTATCCCGGACCTAGTTTCAAAGATATAGCCATCGAAAGATCAGAATATATATCTTCTATGAAAACCGCTATAAGTTGGGAACCCCTGAATGGATTTGAAAAATATTGGTGTCATGTGAAAGGTATTTTGTTGTTATTGTTGCTGTTGGTTTTGTTGTTATTGTTGCTGGTATTGCTGATTTATTTGTTGTTGTAATTAAAAAGTTTCACAAAATTTCAAAAAAGCTCATATCTCAAAAACTATGAATCCAATTGAAAATATTTCACAAATTTTTATAGACTGTCAAAATACCTTTCATATGACACCAATATTTTACAAATCCATTTAGGGGTTCCCAACTTATAGCGGTTTTCATAGAAGATATATCCGGATCTTCCGATGGCTATATCTCCGAAACTAGGTTCGAAATGCCCTTTTTGATCACATATTCTTTTTAAGGACTAAGAATTCAATGATAAAAAATTAGTTTCAGAATTTTAGCGAATTTATCACTAAACGACACATGACCTCCATATGACCTTGAAAAATTTTTCTCAGACTTTCTGGAAAAAACGGACCCGGGATTCGGATTCAGGACGTCAAAGTCCCTAGGAAACACATAGTCCGGTCAAAACGCCATGACATTTTTTTATTTTGTAAACCTGTGTAATTAACCGTGAAAAGAAAAAATGTACCGCTCTCATAGGTTCTGAGGTATAACGTGGTCTACTAGCTTCATAGTTTTCTTAAAATTTTCGGATGAGGATATAACCAGATAATTAACCGATATTTAACCGTGGAAAGAAAAAGTCATACAGGGTGCTCCAAACCGAGATAACGAACATAGCACCCTGTATGCTTAGAAAAAACTTTAGTTTTTTTGAAATTTTCTGATTAGGATATAACGAGATAATTAACCGATATTTAACCGTGAAAAATAAAATTCATACAGGGTGCTTCAAGCCGAGATAACGAACATAGCACCCTGTATCCTTAGAAAAAACAAAATTTTTATTCAATTATCTTATTCTACACTGAAAATAAGTAAACATTTGCTAAAACAATTTTTCTATAAAATATATATTTCAAAAGTTAGACGCAAACGAAAATGTGGTATTTCAAGTTTATGTGAAGTTAGCAGACCAACTTTAGTTCGTTGAACGTGTTTAAAATGTGAAAGAAATTTTAATTTTGTTAAATCTGGTAAGCAACTTGAATGTCCTAATTTTTGCCTTTAAAATCTTATTTAAATTATGTTGATATCTAATTTTTCCTCAAAGATATCCTAACCTGAAAAGACACAAAAGTGCAAAAAACCCGTTTAGCCAATATTTTGGTCTACAATATCTCTTAGAACCATGAAGATATAAACATAATTTAAATTAGGTTTTGAAGGAAAAGATTAGGACTTTTAAGTACTTTAACCACATTTAACGAATAAATGATATGTTATGTAGCTTAAAAAATTGGCAAAACACGATTTTTTTTTTGTTTTTAGGTTAGAATATCTCAAAAACTGTATACGATGGAGCAACCCTGAGGTCGGATTCACGTTTAGCATCGCAAAACACATCGAATGTGATTATTTTGATTTTTGTTCAATGTATTTAAAATTATTTTTTGGTTTTTTTGTATGGGAAAATGCCCCAATTGGAAAATGGATTATCTCAAAATTTAGTCGAGAAGTCAAGAGTGAAAATTTTTTCACACATCATTTGAACGATGAAAAAATAGAATCTGGAGAAAAATTTGATGTGCTTCGACGTTTGTTTTAAAACGGGTTAAGGCACGCCGTGATAGACGTCCATTTCATAGCTCATTTTGAAGACAAGAAGCAGGACTAATGTATTTAATAAAAACCTATTTTTCTATGAAATTATAAGCATTTAATTCCCTACAACATAGAATTTCCACAACAAATATTCCTCTCTTCAAAAATTACAAAAGACCAATTTCTAGAAAAAAATCATTAAAAATTTTAAATTTTTATACAGAATATTGCTGCTTACATAGTGTTTACCAAAAAATACTCCAAAAGAATACTCAATGGATTTTTTTAGATTTAAAATGGTAAAAGGAAATTATCATATGTTTTTTTCCATTTCAGTAAGCAACGCTTATTGTGAAATAGTTTTAAATCCTTTTAGAAGCTTGTGCTAAAGAAAAAATTCGACTGTTTATTGATCTCATAAAGTCAGAGTTGAAACTGAAACTTGTAAAGCATTTAACACTTTTTTGTAAACTATAACTGGAAGTAAATTGAACCGAGCGGTCCGATCCAATAGCAAATATTTATAAATCTAAACAAATTTTACGTATGTAGTAGGCAGCATTATCTCTATGGATAGTGGAGCAAAAGCGGATATCATCTCAAGAATATGGAAGTGAAAGGCGCGTTTGCTCAACTGAACAAAATATAGTCATCTGCCGTTATCTCCACCAAAACGAAACGAAACGTATCTTATTACTGAACAAGTATTCGTCAGCAAGTACTTAAGGCGCATACTAAACGTTTGGTGGCCTCGCACTATCTCAAATGCCGAACTACACCAACAATGCAACCAGAGCCTCATAGCAAACGAGATCAAGATACGCAGGTGGAAATAGATTAGCCATTCTCTCCGGACACCACACAGCGAAGTCTGCCGTAAGGCATTTAAGGGAAATTCACAAGACAGTAGAGGACGTGTTAGACCGGAAACCACCTGAAAAGATCGCTGGATAAAGAAATCCAGGAATCGGGGAAGTCGTGACAAAAAATAAACGCAAAGGATCGTGACAAATAGAAACTTTTCATTTTGGCCCTAAGCTCCTCCTAGGTGTTACAGGTGAATACATGCATAAACAAACTTGCTGAATACAAAGTTTTTAAAATTAATTGTTATAGTAGCTTACCGTTGTTTTTTATTTTTTATTTTTGTTTAAATAAAAGACTGATTTTCATCAAACAAACTTAAATTTCTTTGTCCAGAAAAATCCCGATTTTTGTTTCAGAACGAATCCCTATTATTTTAATTTTTGTTTAATGTAGTTAAAAAAAATTTTTTTTTTCTTTTTGTATGTGAAAATGCCCCAATTGGAAAAATCGAGATATTTTCAAAAAGAAATCAGGCACGATTTTTTTTTTCAAAGTGATATTTCATCAGAATAACATTACAAACACTCGAAGACATTCAGTATACGTTGCCATTTTAGATGAACATAATGATGCTTCAGGAGCAGTGTGCCTACATACACATGTCCCATTACACCGTGTGACTATTCGTACAAAAAAAATTAAGTCATACCACCGTTAATGTTCGTGGCAACAAATAAAATGAAAAAGTGCATTCAGTTATGGTTTATGACTTCGCTAAATAGTGAAATCGTAACATTTTTCAAACCATATTACGCTGTTGGACAATTTCAAACTTTATGTAAAACACATGAGAAAATCCAAAAAATTCTGAAAATAGGCGTTAAAAAAAAATACCCGTGTTTCGTCGTTTTTCTCCAGTACGTCAGATTTGTTTTTTTTTTATCGGTTTTTGATGTTTTTATATCAACTGTGCATGAAAAAAACAAGAATAAAGCATTCTTGTGTTAAATCGATGAATTTAACTATATGATCCTTACATCTGAGGTGCAACACGTGCTTGGCAAACTTATGGAGGATATTGCGAGGAATATTTTTGTAGAAAATTTTAAACCTCTACTTCACCCACATATGGGACATTTTTACACTTTTTTTAAAAAGGTAAAACGGAAATATTTGCTTTAAAATTTCATTATTAAGTAGTTGCTGAACACTAAAGATTCAAAATTTCATCCCGATAGCAAAAAATCAATATGGACTTTTTACAATCAACATTTTTCATATATCAACTCACTGTAAAACTCTAAAACTAAATTTTGCATAAAACTCGTAGTCACAAGATCAAAACGAATAACACATGACCATTTTCCTATAACACATTAACGCATTATATTTTTTTTTTTTGGTATTTTTGACCATTTTACTAAAAACCTGGGCTACAATGGGTGAATGTATTCTACAAAAAAATTCTAGGGAAAATTTCACTCGGAGCTACCAAAGACGAAAAATTCTTAAAACTTAAGCAAAGCGTGTCAGAGATGTAATATATATGCAATGTGAGAAGTCCTACGTAATTTATTTTAACTATTTTTTGGGTTTCGAGATATAATTTCGACTTTTTAGTGTTCAGCAGCTAATAGTGAAATTTTATAGCAAATATTTCTGTAGTACATACTGCCATTTTCATTACTATACTCATTTTAATTTGCCGTTCCTGTGACTGAAGATTCATAGTTTTGAATTTGGTTTTATTTATTAAAGAGGACCCGCTGATCTCGAAAATCGTATTTATTTTATTTTCCTTGGAGCCGTCCCCGAGATAATTGGAAATTTTGATTTTTTTAAGGTTAGTGATTCAGTACCTGGAGACCGATCCCTGCTCGGCCAACAATCTGATCTTTTTATTTTAGTCGATGTTATTGTTCATAGATTTTTTTTTTAATGGAATTCGTACCTTTTCACCTCCAATGTTCATGCTTTCAAAAAATTTACTGATGAGAATATTAATAAGAAAAAATTTGGAAAGTATGGAATGGTATCGAAAAATATCAGAAAATCAAATAAATGGGATATGCCACGCAATCAAAATATTTCGTCTCTTGTATGGGGACTGAAATATATTATCTTCAAAAGATCATACCCCGGAAAGTAAGAGACCTATTGGAAAAGTCCGCAAGGATGTTTTGATAAGGAAGAGTGTGGCAATTCAATGCCATTAATAAAAAAGCATTTCACTTATTCTTTTAGACATGCAGTAACTGAACACAGCGTTTTTTTCAACTTCAAGAAAGATCCGCACACCAAATTTCATCAAAATACGTTGTACCATTTGCGAGAAATTTGTTTTGCTTGTATGGGAGGTTCCACGCGCACCAGCGATATTTTTCCCATTTTCAGGTCGTAGGCGCCTAATAAAAAGCAGATTCCCTACAGTTAAATTCAGATAGATTGTTTTAGTAGTTTTCATTTTATTTCGTATTATAGTACAATCATTTGGGAGAAAAAAATGATGTTACCTGGAAAGTTTTGCGGGATTTCTGCAAATGAGTTATTTTATAGATTTTGATGTGCTCTTTCAGAATTTTAACTTTGCTACCTCGTATCGTGTTCGCTCGAGCCGCCATATTGGAAAAATGGCGTCCAAAATCAGTTTTTTACAAATATCTCTTTAACGGTTATATTTAGAGAAAATTTTTTTGGGACAATGTTGTAGCAAATAAAATTTTCTATAAAAATGACCTTAAAATTGCTTTCGTACGACTTATAACTCAGGAGATATATTTATTCAAAATTTTAGAAAAATTAGTAAATTGTGAATGCCACTTATGAGTAGGCACAGTGATGTGTCAAGCTTATAACTACGATAACTTATGAACGGTGAGTCGCACGTTTAAAATAAAAACACTTATTTATAGGGAATAACTTGTGCTACAAGTTACATATTATTTTTTTTTCATATCACCTATAGTTAAGGAGATATTTTTCCCACAAACCTAAAATTTTGAAAAAAAAGTTTTTTCAAAATGGCTCCTAAACGGTTCGCCCTAGGAAAAAAATTGTCAATACATTTTGTAGAACGTTCAATTCCCTATAAGAGTCTCTTCGAGCTGTTTTTTTCGTCAGACTTACCCTTCATGAGATATCGCGACTTGAAAATCATTCAAAATTGAACATAGTAGGGCGCATAGAACAATATTCAATTTTGA
The DNA here is from genome assembly GCA_951812925.1 of Calliopum simillimum. Classification (NCBI taxonomy): domain Eukaryota; kingdom Metazoa; phylum Arthropoda; class Insecta; order Diptera; family Lauxaniidae; genus Calliopum; species Calliopum simillimum. The sequence continues at coordinate 76,944,415 of OX638368.1, read as the reverse complement.
TTCATTTTCAAGACGCTATACCTCATGAAGGGTAAGTCTGACGAAAAAACAGCTCGGAAAGACCCTTATAGGGAATTGAACGTTCTACAAAATGCATCGATAATTTTTTTTCTAGGACGAACCGTTTAGGACCCATTTTGAAAAAACTTTTTTTTTCAAAATTTTATGTTTGTTGGAAAAATATCTCCTTAACTAAAGGTGATATGAGAAAAAGTAATATGTGACTTGTAGCGCAAGTTATTCCCTATAAATAAGTGTTTTTTTTTAAACGTGGGACTCACCGTTCATAAGTTATCGTAATTATAAGCTTGACACATCACTGTGCCTACTCATAAGTGGCATTCACAATTTACTAATATTTCTAAAATTTTGAATAAGGATATCACAATTTACTAATATTTCTAAAATTTTGAATAAGGATATCTCCTGAGTTATAAGTCGTACGAAAACAATTCAAAGGTCATTTTTATAGAAAATTTTATAAGCTACAACATTGTCCTAAACCGTTAAAGAGATATTTTTAAAAAAACTGATTTTGGACGCCATTTTTCCAATATGGCGGCTCGAGCGAACACGATACGAGGTAGCAAAGTTAAAATTCTGAAAGAGCACATCGAAATCTATAAGATAACTCATTTGCAGAAATCCCGCAAAACTTTCCAGGTAAAACTACCAAATGACTGAACTATTATATTTTTGTGGGCAGTGCCACGCCCTCCAACGAGTTTTCCTAATATAACGACATATTGCATTTTCAGGGGTAAAATTTCTTAAATTTTCATTAAAATTGCTGGAGTCGTTTTCGAGTAATATTGAATAAAAATTTTTAATGGTTAAAAAACGGGCGTGGCACTTCTTCAATGCCACCCACTTTTTGTTTATTACAAGGCATTGATAAGCAGTACCTGTATACTAAATTTCATTAAAATGTCTTGAAACATTTGCGAGAAATAGCATATAACGTATTTTGCTTGTATGGGGGTTCCACGCGCAACGGCGACATTTCGCCCACTTTCCGATCAGAGATGCCCTATAGTAATAAGGCTCCTCATAGTTAATTTTAAAATGTTTGCTTTATTAGTTTTCTTGTTATACCGTTTTATATTTTTGTGGGCGGTGCCACGCCCTTCAACGAGTTTTCTCAATATAACGGCGTATTGCATGTTTATCCTTGTTTGCAGAGGTAACATCTCCTAAATTTTCATTAATATTGAATCAAAATTTTCAAAGGCTAAAAAGTGGGCGTGGCACTTCTTCGATCCCGCCCACTTTATCTGTTACAAGGTTTTATTAAGCCGTACCCGCTCACCAAATTTCATCCAAATACCTTGTATGGTTTGCGAGTTATGACTGAATCAATTTTAAAATTGAGGGCAGTGCCACGCCCCCTGGGGAGCATTTACAAAGTTGAAACCTAGCTCATTCTTCATTGTATGCTAGTATTCTATTCCAAGTTTCATTAAAATCGCTATAGCCGTTTTCGAGAAAAAATATTGGCACAGAAATAAGTACAAAAAAACAACCATACAATTTTTGCGCGTATAAAAAGAGAAGATTTATAAGTAAATATTTTGAGAACGCTAGGTCGCATTTAAAACATATACCAATGCTTATGCATGCATTCTCTTTTAACTTCTAGGAAGAAAATAGGGCCAATATGAAACGTTTCCATTTGTTGCGATCCCTTGCGATGACTTTGATCTTTTTGTTTTGGGTCTATCACGTCCTCTACTGCCTTGTGGATTCCACTCAAGAGCCAGGGGACAAACTTCGCTGTGTGGTTTCCGGAGAGTGTGGCCAATCCATCTCCACTTGCGCAGCTTGACCTCGTTTGCTATAGCCCTCTGATTGCATTTTTGATGTAGCTCGGCATTTGACATTGTGCGGGGCCACCAAACTGTTAATATACGCCTTAAGCATTTGTTGACGAATACTTGCAGCTTGTTTGTTAGTTGTTCAGCAATAAGCCATTTTTCGCACCCATATAACAAAACCGATTTCATATTTGAATCAAAAATGCGCACACTCGTTTTGGTGGATATAATGGAAGAAAACCATATTTTGTTCAGTTGAGTAAACGCGCCTTTTGTTTTGCTATTCTTGAGTTGATATCCTCTTTTGCTTCTATAGCCCCAATCTTGTTTTTCATACCTGAGTGTTTGGACGATAGAAGGCAAATGTTGTCAGCGTATTTGAGATCTTCAAGATGTTTGGTTAAGTTCAATTGGATACCCCTTTTGGTCTTATTAAGAGCTTTATCTAGGTTATCATTAAGAACGATAAGGAGGAATAAGTGGTGAATGTCGGTGACAACAACCCGTTGTGGAACACACTGCATTTAAAGCCTTCATATTGTGCACGTACTAAGTTTATGGCCTTTGCGGTAATACCTCTTCGCTGCAGTGAAACCCAAATGTTTTCTCGAGAGACACTGTAGTTGGTGATTCTGGTTGCGGGAATGTGGTAGATGTGGGATTCAGTATGTCACAAAAATACTCTTTCCATCTCTTTATTTGGTCGTCCGCGGATGTAAAGAGACTTCCGTTTTTGTCTTAAATGGGGCGATTCTGTTGGTGTTTTCTGCCAAATAGTCTGCGGGCGATATCGCAAAGCTGCCTGAGATTTTGAGCATTAGCAGCGTTTTCGGCTTCGCTTGCGAGGTCGCTATACATTTTTCTTTTGTCTTGTCTGCACGAATGCCTAACTTCTTGTTGAGAGAGTTAGAGACCTTTTTAGCGTCGTTCTTTTGTGCTCTAGTTTTAGGGTCATCTCTCAGTTTTTTCGTGCTTCTTCTTTTTTCAACAAGACACCACGTTTCCTCGCTCATCCAGTGTTTCTTATTCGAGGGTCGGAACCCCAGTATTTTTCACTGGAGTTTAAGCAAGCAGCCTTAGCGGCACATCATGATGTTTCAATGCTTCCATCAAAATCGATTGGGGCTGTTTTAAGTATACCAATGATTGGATCAAAATTGTCTGAGGTTTTATAATTTAATTAAATTTAAAAAAAAAAAAAATTCTGCTTTAGTTTTTTGTAATTTTGACCATATATGTATACTAGGGCGTTTCACGAAAACAACTTTTTTGATTTTTTTCAAACCTTAAAGCGGATTTGGGTGTATTATGGGATAAAAATAACCCATGAATTTTTTCAGATTTTTTATTGGTCATTTAGAGGTCGCGATATCAACTTTTAAAAAAAATGTTTCCAAACTGTAAAAATAAATTGTTTAATACCTGTTTTATTGTTTTTAAATAACTCTGACTAACTAAATCACTCACTTTTGAGTCGCTTGGACCCGTAGAATACAAAAAAAGTCATGAAGATGAAAAAAATAGCAACGCCCTACTAGATAGACCCGTGTATTCAACATAATGTCACTGATTTTTTGATATTTTTGTCAATTAATTGCCTAATTTTGGTACAAAAACCTTTTTATTAATTGTGAAAAAGAAACGTCAAAACATATTTAAGAACATATGAAAAGGTAAGTAAATTAAATGAGTCATATTCTAAAACAGACAGGGTAATTTGCCTGGCACAGTGATGTCTTAAGCTTAAAATTACGATAACTCATGAACGGTGAGTCACACGTTTAAAGTAAAAATATTTGTTTATAGGGAATTACTTGCACTACAATCTACATATGACTTTTTTCAGATGACTTATAGTTCAGCAGATATTTTTATAACAAAACAGAAATTTCGAAACAAACCGTTTTTTCAAAAAATATCCAAAACGGTTAGTCCTAGAAAAAAACATTTTCTCGCATTTTATAGAACGTTTAATTCCCTATAAAGATCTCTCCGAACTGTTTTTTCGTCCGACTTACCGTTCATGAGATATGGCGTCTTGAAATCATTCAAAATTGAACATTGTGCTATGCATTGTACTGTACATTGTATACGTACCCGTATATACTTTTTTATAAAGGGTGTTTTTTTTAGAGGTATAAAACTTCGATTTGAAATAAAACACAAGAAAATCGTTCTAATGTCCATCAATTTGGCTTTATTGGATGGATAATTTTATGCCATTAATGTTTAAATATGATTTCGGGCATGTGGCCACCGCGGCTGGCTCGAATAAAGCCAATTCTACAGGTCCAATTTTCAACCACTTTTTCGAGCATATGGGGCCGTATGTCGGCAATAACGCCACGAATGTTGGCTTCCAAGTCCCCTAACGTTTCTGGTTTGTTGGCGTAGACGAGCGACTTCACATATCCCCAAAGAAAATAATCCAATGGTGTCAAATCACACGATCTTGGTGGCCAATTGACAGGTCCATTCCGCGAAATTATGCGCTCATCGAATGTTTCCTTCAATAAATCGATTGTGACGTGCGCTGTGTGGCATGTAGCGCCGTCATGTTGGAACCACAACTCATCCACATTCATGCCATCCAATTCGGGAACAAAATAGTCGGTTATCATAGCTCTATAACGGTCTCCATTAACGGTAACTGACTCTCCAGCATTATTTCGGAAGAAGTATGGCCCAATGACTCCACCAGCCCATAGAGCACACCAAACAGTCAGTTTTTGTGGATGTAATGGCGTCTCAAGGGTCTCATGTGGATTCTCTTCACTCCAAATGCTGCAATTTTGCTTGTTGACGTAGCCATTCAACCAAAAATGAGCCTCATCACTGAACAAAATGTTGCGATGAAAATCAGCATCGAGATCAATCTCATTTTCGGCCCATACACCAAAATCACGGCGCATTGCATGGTCTGGCGGCTTTAATTCTTGCACAAGCTGGATCTTGTAAGGTCGCAAGCCAAGATCTTTGCGCAAAATCTTCCATAAAGTTGATGGACAAAGCTCCAATTGCTGTGCACGGTGGCGAATCGATTCATTCGGGTCCTCTTCAACATTTTGCTCTACAGCGGCAATTGTTTCTTCGGTGCGCACTGTTCGACGTCTCTGCGGATGCGTATTATCACATAGAGTAAACGTAGTGCGAAAACGATCCATGGTTAACCGAATTAATTGCTCTGATGGACGATTATGTCGACCATAAAATGGACGGAGCTTGCGGTAAACTTCGCGAACTGAACCATTATTTTCGAAATAAATTTGCACGATTTGCAAGGGTTGTTCTTTTGTCAACCTGTTCATGATGAAATGGCAAACCAAATGACATTAGAGTTGCCAGATTTGACCACAAAATGCCAGTTTTATCTCTATTCGAAAAACAAACCTCTAAAAAAAACACCCTTTACCTGCTACTTCTTCTTCTCTGCATTACAAACAGAAAGACAAATCGAATATACCTGTAGTCTATGATCTACTTACATTAAATAAAACACTTTCAGCTTCTTATCGTATGTGCTTTATTCTTAAGCTTCACTTACTAACTGAGTAGCTTACTCGTATGTTTCATATATCTTACTATACTTAATTTAGTACATTGAAGCGGTTATTTCTCTTAACGGGATTTCTTTTCTTTTTATAATATATACAGGGGTGATCGCATATCGATCGCCACAGTACCGTAGTTCTTGATTATTAAAATCAAATTTAACATAGAACGATATGTGTAATTTACCTTACCGTTTTACTTTTACTGTCCAAATTATTGGGACTTTGCTTCAATTTACCTGATCGTGCTCTTCAACTGTGTTATCATCGCTTGATTTAAGCTTTGAGCGCTGCAATTGATTAATTTCCCGTTCCTGTGACTGAAGATTCATAGTTTCGAATTTGGTTTCATTTATTCCCCCAGATTTAGTAAAATAGTTTACTTCCGAATTTAGTAGTGTGTAATTTATTAAATTCTCCATTTGACGATTTTCAATTTCAAACATATTTGAACTGTATCACTGGATAATTTAAATTGTAATGTATGGCAATTCCCATTTGGCTGCTTTTATAAATTTGTTTGGAACTTTATAATTTTTTGTTGTGGTGCTTAGTTTTATTTACAATTACAATACAAATAAAACTTGCTTGACCTTATTGTTAATATTTTACATTGTAACTTTTAAGGTGTTTGACTAAAACAATGATTTTACGTCATAAGTTTTCTGCAGAAAATTAAAATGCACTTATGTCGGTTGGAATAAGTTAAAAAGTAATAAGGCTGTTACATTTGCCCTTGACAAATTGAGTACTCATACCATGTCAATACAAGCTCAATCGAGAGGCTTAAATATAAAAATATAAAATAACTCCGATGGTACAGTAAAATTGGTTGAAATATCGCTGAAAAAAAGGAAAAAATTTCTGAGGCCTTGAAACTCGGCAAATATTGCTTATTATGCTTTACTAACTATTCAAAAGAAAGTTCACCACTAAACGGGGTTGGGGATTTAAAGACAAAAAATCAGTTTTTGACATATTACAATCAAAATAAAAGTTTCGTCTGAACTCTGAACACTTTCGTTTCCTACATCTTTTTAGCATTAAAATTGATCGAGATATGTAACTTTTATTTACGAATGTTTTTTTCGTTTTCAAAATTACGCGAGTCCTTTAAATTTATATTTTTCAAATCAACCTTAAATTGCAAAACAGCTAGAACTGCCCCAGAAAAAGTTGATACTTTGTTTTTCATCAATAAAAAAATACGTAATGAATTTTTTTTAAATATTATTTTTTTTTTATTTATTAATGAGTAGTATAACGAACATAAACAACCTTACACTATTAACAAATATTTATTTTATATAAAAATATTTTACTTTTTTCTTAAGACCCTTCATTAAGTTTTGTACAGTTGTTTCGTCGACAGTACCGTACGACCTTCGCCACTTATTTTTGAAATCTTTTAAATTTTTTGCAGTGCTTTTACTCTTCCGAAGTTCTGATTTCATTAGAGCCCAATATCTCTCAATAGGTCGAAGCTCTGGGCAGTAAGGTGGATTCGCATTTTTGGGAACAAAATTTACATTATTACTATTGTACCATTCTATGGTGGCTCTAGAGTAGTGAGAGGTTGCTAAATCAGGCCAGAACATTACAGCACCCCCGTACTCACGAATTAATGGCAAAAGACGTTTTTGAAGGCATTCATCAATATAAATTTTCAAGTTAATTGTGCCCAGTGTAACAAAAAAATTGCTTCTCAGACCGCAAGTGCATATGGCCTGCCAAACCATATACTGCTTGGGAACTTTTGTAATTATCTTCTCTGTAAATTTTCTCTGTTCCAGCCCCTTCTCTGAACAGGTATAAAATTCGTGTTCTGGTAGCCGTTTAAAATCTGCCTTAACGTATGTTTCATCGTCCATTATGCAGCAGTCAAATTTAGTCAGGTAACCGACATATAACTTTCGAGCTCGCTTTTGAACCTCTAACTGCTTTTCATCGAAACGGTCTGGTACTTTTTGAACTCTGTAGGTCTTTAGCTTAAGTTTTTTCTTTAGTCTGTTTATAGAAGATTTTGAGGTTCCTGCTCTGGCAGCTATATCTCGTTTTGAAGTGTTAGGATTCTGCTTAAAAAGGCGCTTCACCTGGTTTTTGCAGGTAAGTGTACAAAATGAGTGCGCTTTTTTCTTGATTGCTAGACATCTTTATCGTTTGAAGTTTGTTAACCAAGTGTTATATATTTTTGTAATCGTCATGTTATATAGAAAAAATAGCACCCATATTGCGACCTGCACGATCATCAGGTAAATCATAATCTTAAGGAATAAAAGTATAAAATTTTCCTGGGGCAGTCCTTATATTTTATATAATTTTCGACCGATTGTAAAAAGTCCAACAGTAAAGTAAAGGATATGGTTTAAATTTTAAGCCGTATAGTTTTTAAAATTTAAATTGTTAATCAAATAAATAAGCCAGATTTAGGTCAGTTTTTAATAATTTATTATTTCCGATAGACTTCAAAATAGACTGATAGGGCTATAACGGCTAACGCAACAGAAAGTCTTTCGTGAGATATTTCAGAAAGATTTTCTAAGACTTTCGGTATTCCGTCTGAAAAGTCTTGTAGAAAAAGCTCATAAATTCCCCACATAAAAGCTTTTGTGGTGAACTTGTCAAATTTTGCAACATTTTTTTTTATTATTATAATTATTTTTTGTTTTATTAGTCAAAAAAGAAAACCATATTTTGTGAACGAACATGGAGCAACAATTTCTTCACAATATTATAACACGCCGCGCAAGAAGAATCCCTTATTTGCAACATTTGACAAGTTCTTCACTAAAGCAAGACTTTTGCGATGGAATTATTATAATTATAATTTTTTTAAGTTTTTCATTATCACAAACGCAAACACAAAGGAAAAAACCATTGAAATAAAACAATAATGCAATTTTTCTTAATTTTTCACTTTTCACGTCTTATTTAAGACTGTAGTCAGCTCTAAGACTGTTGCCGGAGTAGTCCTATAAAGAAAGGTTTTATTCTTGACGACGAAATATTTTAATTTTGTTAAAGAATTTTTTTCTTTTTTGCCAGTTCTGTCCAGCAGCATTTTAAACTTCAAATTTTGGTTATTTTTTGATATGTTTGAACTTTCAAGACGTGATTTTTATCTTGTTTAACAATATGGATTTTTTTTTTTATTTTATGTTTTTAAGCATCAATTTATCTTTAAAATTATTCCAACAACTGAGCTATGTGGAAGTCTTTACTTACAAAAACCCGTATAAATTAATTTAAATGAACAAAAAAAAAAAAAAAAATAGAAAATTCAGTAGGCGACATATACATATTGAATTATGCTTATTCCGAATCCGGTCTCCTAAGAGTTATATACCATACGGTTTTGGCGATATCCTAACCTAAAAGTATAAAAAACACCGTTTTCGCTTTACCGTGTAATCTTGGTTGTACCGTAATACTATAAAATTGAAAATTTTATTTAAAATGTCATGGAACTAAGTCCCAGAAGATTTTTATTTTTCTTTCTTTTGTTATATCAGTTATTAGCTATTGAAAATATTTGCACCCCCAAAATAGAACATTTTTTTCCTATTTTTTCGAGTGGAAAATTAGGCTATTTTGAAGAAATAGCCATATGAAGAATTTGCTAGAGAGCCAATTAAATTACCTTTCTAACTGTGGGCTAGAGAGACAATTAAATTACCTTTCTAACAGTGGGCTACTTGTTGCGATCGAGTAAAAAATAGCCTATAGTGAATCAAAGTTGGAAGTTCATGCTAATTTTTATGATTTTGAAACTCTTGCTTCAACTCCGTGAACATTTTCTACACCGAACAAATGAAAAAGTTAAAATTTTATTCTTTTCGTTAATTACTTATTCTATTACAAAAGTTTCGACCCCCTGTAGACCAAGATCGGATAAAAAATTACAGCTCTATCCTTAACTTAGTGAATGAACCTACTGAGTGTTTTTTTGCGTAATCGATGAAGATTTGGGTCGACATCTCCGATTTTTATGAAAATTGGTGAAAAGTTAGTATTTTTTGAAATTCCGAAAAAATCTAAAATGACGTTCATATGAAGTCCGATCCAACTTTTAGATACTCAAATGTTTGAAAATTAATAGCTCTTCCGATTTTGATTCGATTTTAAGGAAATCCTCAGAGTTAGTGCAAAAAGATATGAGCTTTTGAAAAAAAAATTACACTGAAAAAAAAAATTTATTTTAAGTGGAAAAAAAAAGGTTTTTTTAAAGCAAATTTGGGTCTTGGACCAAGACTCTTGGTCCACCCTTTTTATTTTTTTTTAAACATTTTTATTTAAAATTAAATTTTATTATAATTATTTAAGAACCTTCAAAACCGTGGTACCTTTTACGGTTATTTTGTTATGAATTTTGTAAGTTGTTTAGTGTTGTGTTTATCATAAGTCGTTGGTGCACGTGCGCTACTATATTGAGTTGCCACCGTCCGGACGGTATTTTTTTTTCTTGGTGACCCCTAGTAAATTTTTTTAGAATATTTTTGGACAATATTTTAACCCATTATAACCAAGTTTTTGGAAAAAAGGGTAAAAAAACCCTTGTTTAATGTTGTGTTTATCATGATTCGTTGGTGCACGTGCGCTACTATATTGGGTTGCCACCGTCCGGACGGTATTTGGAAAAAAGGGTCAAAAAGACCCTTAAAAACGGGACAAAATGGGTCAATACGTTCCAAAAACTTGTTCCATGCTTGATTTCACGTTAAGTTATGAGAACATATTAACCCATTATATCGCGTTTTTAAGGGTCTTTTAGACCCTTTTCCAAGAAATTTGGTTATAATGGGTTAAAATATTCTAAAAAAACTTTACTAGGGGTCACCGAAAAAAAAATACTGCCCGGACGGTGGCAACCCTATATAGTAGCGCACGTGCACCAACGACTCATGATAAACACAACATTAAACAACTTCAAATATTCAAAACTTGATAACCGTAAAAGATGCCACGGTTTTGAAAGTCGGTAAATAATTATAATAAAATTTACTTTTAAATAAAAATATTTCAAAAAAAAAAAAAATAAAAGGGTACACCAAGCCCCAAATTGGTTTTAAAAAAGAAAAAAAGCTCTTCTTCCACTTAGAATAAAATTTTTTTTCAATGTAATTTTCGATACCTTTAGATTTCGCGCAAGTAAATGTCATTAAAAACAAAGCAAATGGATAATAATAAATTTTAATTTATTCGCTTATGATATTTACTGTCAAAAATAAATCTCTTTCGGCCGGTGGGAACGGGTTTAATTTAACGACAAAATACTATACCTTATCACAGCTAAAACTCCGGTGGAAACATAATACACTACATTACAAATAACACTAGTCTACAGCCAAAATCCCCAGTGAATGCTACTATCCATTTTATATGTAAAATGAGCTGCTGATTCCGAAAATCGCATTATTTTTTTTTTTTTTTTTCGTGTCGTTTTCGAGATATCGGTCATTTTCGGTTTTCGGACCAGAAAAAAAAGATAGTTCCATTTAAATACAAATATCTCAAGAACCAATGTTTGTATTCAAACATATTATACGTCATATTAAAGGTTATTAAATTACATACAAATGATATTCACATCACTTTTTGGTTGGTTTCTTAGTTTCGGCGAAATAAATTGATTTCTAAAAAAAAATTTTTTTTTTTCGAAAAAATTAAGAAAAAATCAAATTCAACTTCAAATTTATACAAGAAGAAAAAACTTTTTTCTAATTTTTTTTTTGTTGTATCATAGACTATATATTTGTGAAGAAAATAAGATACCACTTAAAAAAATCGATGGAAAAATGCAAAAGTTGTATAAAATTCATTGAAAAGTTACCAAAATGCGTTTTTCCCTATTTTTATACCCTACACCCAGGGTATATTCACTTTGTCCTTCCGTTTGTAACGCAGAGAAGGAGGCGTGGCAGATATAGAAAAGTATATATATTCTTGATCAGCGTCACCTCCTGAGTCGATATAGCCATGTCCGTCTGTCTGGCTGGCTGGCTGGGTGGCTGGCTGTGTGTTGAAATACACTTTTTGGGAAAACTGAGCAAGATAATTCAATGAAACTTGATACACTGCCTTCGTCACCAAAGCTAACTCAGGGGATTGAAAATGAGCGAAATCGGTCAACGGACACGCCTACCGCCCATACAAAAAATATATTCAAAATGCAATTTTAGGAGTTTTTTTCACGACAATGCAACCAAAATATGCATTAATATTAAAAATTGTAAGCGCAAGCTCTGAGGAAAAACTAAGCGAATTCGGACTAGAGGGCGTGGCACCTCCCATATAAGCAAATGCTTAAAAACGCTATACTGAAAGCGTTTCTTGAAATATTCGAATCAAATTTGACTCAGACACTAAGAATCATAAATGAAAGCTCTCAACAAAAATTGGGTGAAATCGGACAAGGGCGCGTGGTACCTCCCACATAAGCAAAAGTTTCAAAATGCTATACTGAAACAGTTTCTTGAGATAATCGAACCAAGCTTTACTCAAATACTAAATACTATAAATGCACGCTCTAAGCTAAAACTAGACGAACTCGGTCAAGAGGGCGTGGCACCTCCTATATAAGCAAAAGCTTCAAAACGCTTTACTGAAAAAGTTTTTCACTCAGACACTAAAAACTATAAATGCAAGCGCTGAACAAAAACTGGGTGACCTCGGACAAGAGGGCGTAGCAACTCCCATATGAGCAAAATTTGAAAAATACTGCAGTGTAGGGTATTTAATGTTTGGCCAGGCCAAATTTTACACCCTTACTAGTTTTCGTTTTTTTTTTTGTATTAAACTGTTCTATAATTAAAACTTTTTGTAAAACACATGAGAAAATCGAAAAAATTCTTAAAGAAGGCGTTAAAAAAAATACCCGAGTCTCTTCGTTTTTCCCCAGCACGTCAGATTTTTTTTTAATCGATTTTTGAAGTTTTTTAATCCACTGTACCTGAAAAATACAAAAATAGCGCATTCTTGTGTTAAATCGATGAATTTAACTATATGATCCTTACATTTGAGGTGTATTATGTGTTCAATAAACTTATGCAGGATATTACGAGGAATTTTTTTGTTGACAATTTTAACCCTCTAAAACCCCCACATGTGAGTTATTTTGACCTAAATGTGGGGGGGGGGTCAAAATGACCCACTTGTAAGGGTCTTAGAGGGTAAAAATTTTCTACAAAAATATTCCTCGTAATATCCTGCATAAGTTTACTGAACACATAATACACCTCAAATGTAAGGATCATGTAGTTAAATTCGTCGATTTAACGCAAGAATGAACTATTTTTGTATTTTTCATGTACAGTGGATTAAAAAACTTCAAACATCAATTTAAAAAAATCTGACGTGCTGGAGAAAAACGACGCGACACGGGTATTTTTTAACACCTACTTTAAGAATTTTTTGGATTTTCTCATGTGTTTTACAAAAAGTTTTAATTATCGAACAGTTTATTACAAAAAAACGAAAAAATAGGGAAAAACGCATTTTGGTAACTTTTCAATGAATTGTATAGAACTTTTGCATTTTTCCATCGATTTTTTGAGTGGTATCTTATTTTCTTCACAAATATATAGTCTATGAGACAAAAAAAAAAAATTATAAAAAAGTTATTTCTTCTTGTATAAATCTGCAGTTGATTTTGATTTTTTGTTAATTTTTTCGAAAAAAATAAAATGTTTTTTTTAGAAATCAATTTACATATTTCGCCGAAACTAACAAACTATCCAATAGGTAATTTAATTACCTTTAATATGACATACAATACGTTTAAATACAAATATTAGGTCTTGAGATATTTGTATTTAAATGACAGATATCTCGAAAACGACTCGAAATAAAAAAAAAATAATGCAATTTTCGGAATCAGCAGCCCATTTTACATATAAAATGAATAATGGCATCCACTGGGGCAAACATTTTTAATCATTTGAAGACTAGTGTAATTAATATGTGTGTGTACGATTTTGCAGACCATATTTTTTAAACTAATTTGAGGTCGTTGAGTCCGAAAATTGCATTTATTTTTTTTTCCTAGGCGCCGTTCTCGAGATAATCGATCTTTTCGATTTTTGAGGTTATAGCTCCATTCTTACGAACATATTTTGAGAAAGCCAAATATGTTTTTACACTATTATAGAGAAAAATTCTTAAACTTCCAACAAATGTACCAATATCTAAGATCCGATTCAAATTAGCTGGGTTATAGCAACGAAAAGTTCATTTTTATAGTAGTTTTTTACACTTTTTCGTGTTTGAGCCAAATTAAACACGGTTTTTTTGCCAGTAGCTTATACAAATATATATTTTTTATATTTTAGTTCAATATTGTATTTAATTGCAAATATTTGTAGTTAAATTTTAGCAAAATCGCATGATTTTTTTAAAAAGTTATTAAGGTTTTAATGAAATAAGACCATTTCGATTTTCATAGCAAACACAAATTATTTTTTAAATTTTTGTTGAAAAAATTAATTTTTTCTATGAAAAATCGAAACGGTCTTATTTCACTAAAACCTAAATAACTTTTTAAAAACTGATCCGATTTTGCTAAAATTGAACTCCAAATGTTTACAATTAAATACAATATTGAACTAAAATATAAAAAATATATATTTGTATAAGCTACTGGCAAAAAAACCGTGTTTAATTTGGCTTAAACACGAAAAAGTGTAAAAAACTACTATAAAAATGAACTTTTCGTTTCTATAACTCAGCTAATTTGAATCGGATCTTAGATATTGGTACATTTGTTGGAAGTTTAAGAATTTTTCTCTATAAAAGTGTAAAAACATATTTGTTCGAAATTGGCTTTCTCAAAATATGTTCGAAAAAATGGAGCTATAACCTCAAAAATCGAAAAGATCGATTATCTCGAGAACGGCCCCTAGGAAAAAAAAAAATAAATGCGATTTTTGGACTCAGTGACCTCAAATTAGTTTAGAAAATATGGTCTACAAAATGTTACATTTTGGCTGTTGTCTAGTGATATTGGACTAACTCTGCATCAAGGTGACGACATGTCCGATACAACTGCAACTTTTTATCTAATCTTTACTCTAGTGCTGCCAAATCTCATCAAAAAAATGTATATCTAGTGTAAATTAGACTGTTGTCACATCAAATAAAAAAAAAAAAAATGTACTTAGCGTGTTAGTCCACTTTGTTTCCATAGAAACAATGCATTAACCTAAAGTTTTATTTGCAAAATGCCGAAAAACATCAACACTTTACTTTTTATAATTGGAATAATTGAATATTTTTGCTTTGGACAGGTGAATAAATTTTGTAAAAATAATAATAAAATAAAAACCTTTTTCCCACAAAGATAGTGTGGAGAATTAAAATTTTTATGTGAAATTGATACAATTTCCGCAAATATAAGCCTATCGGTAAAAGTTTGGGTTAATTTTATATGTAATGTGAGGTGGGCACGTCCCTAAATTTCAAAGCCCTAGCACAGCCCGGCATTATTTAAAAAAAATTCAGTTCATTGATAAAGCTGAGTCAATAGGGGTAGTCACGATCTGGGTTAACGTACTGGGTAACACAGTAACAGGGTAACAGTGCACAACACCAACAACAAAATGTACGCAAGTTACTCTTTTACCTTTTTACTCTTGCCTTTTTTTGCTGTCAGTTAAAACTATTTTATACACAAAATGAATAAAAATTTAAAAATTTAGAGTAACCGAGTACACTTGTAACTAACTTGTAAATAACTCTAATGCTTTTGAAAGGAGGAAAAACAAGCATTATTAATTTTTAAATCTTTGGTCGAATGTAGGTAAAAAGAATTTTTTGTTTGACTATACTTGACTCCATTGTCATTGTAAGGTTCACATTTGAGGAGTGATTTTTCAAAAGGGTGTAAAACCACTTCCAACCTCGAACAAACCTAAGAATGCCATCGCCATTACCATGCTAAAATGCATCCTCTAGTTCAAAATTCATAAAAAAAATTCATTTTTCCAAGATAAGATCGTGATCAAAAGTCGCATTTCAGAACAAAAGGGCTTATTTCCATATAATTTCATAGAAATTTTTAGAGTTTGATACAAAAAGACGTATTTCGAATAGTGGCCAAAAAAACTTTTAATATTTTTTATATGCCCCAGGCTATATAAGTAGGTGCTTACATAGCATTACAATAAACATCAGAATAAACTTCCAAATGGTGAATTAAGAGCGATTTCGGAACAAAAGGGCTTATTTCCAAACGTTTCAGAACAAAAGGGCTTATTTCCAAATGTTTTTTACTTTTTGCAGTTACTACAAATATGTTACAACAAAAATGTTAAGGGGATTAGAATCTTTGGCCAACTCGCTATAACACTGGAGACATTAAAAAAATAAAAGTTATTGTAAACAGCCCATTAAAGTTTTTCTCATTATTGAAAATTTGTTTAACATGGTTTTACACCCTTTTGAAAAATCACTCCTCATTTATTCATTATTTTACATATTTTTATTTATTTATTTATTGAGTAAGTTATTCAAAAGATAAACAGCCACAACAAAGAAATTGCGAAAATGCACGCACTGCCGCGTGAACATTCAATATAAAATTTGAACATACTGCTCCTGAAGCATCATTAAGTTCAACTAAAATGGCAACGTATACTGAATGTCTCCGAGTGTTTGTAATGTTGTTCTGATGAAATATCACTTTGAATCAAAATCGTAGCTGATTCATTTTTGAAAATATCTCGATTTTTCCAATTGGGGCATTTTCCCATACAAAAAGAAAAATTTTTTAACTATATTAAAGAAAAATTTAAATAATCACAATCGATGTGTTTTGCGATGCTAAACGCGAATCCAACCTCAGAATTACTCTATCGTGTATAGTTTATGAGATATTGTAACCTAAAAACCAAAAAAAATCGTTTTTTGTCATTTTTTGAAGCTATATAACTTTGTAACATATCATTTATTCGTCAAATGTGGCTCAAATACTCAAAAGTCCCAATCTTTTCCTTTAAAACCTAATTTAAATTATATTTATATCTCCATGCTTCTAAGAGATATCGTAGACCGAAATATTGTCAAAACGGGTTTTTTGCACATTTGTGTCTTTTTAAGTTAGGATATCTTTGAGGAAAAAAAAGATATCAACATAATTTAAATTAGGTTTTAAAGGAAAAAATTAGGGCTTTCAAGTATCTAAGCTACATTTGACGAATAAATGATACGTTACATAGTTATATAGCTTCAAAAAAATGGCAAAAAACAATTTTTTTTGGTTTGTAGGTTACAATATCTCATAAACTATACACGGTAGAGCAATTCTGAGGTTGGATTCGAGTTAAGCATCGCAAAACACATCGATTGTGATTATTTTAATTTTTCTTTAATGTAGTTAAAAATTTTTTTTTTCATTTTGTATGTGAAAATGCCCCAATTGGAAAAATCGAGATATTTTCAAAAAGGAATAAGCTACGATTTTGATTCAAAGTGATATTTCATCAGAATAACATTACAAACACTCGGAGACATTCAGTATACGTTGCCATTTTAGTTGAACTTAATGATGCTTCAGGAGAAGTGTGTGAAGATGCAAATCAGGACAGATGTCAAATTGCGCCAAATGTCAACAATTATCAAGCAAAAATTAAAAAATGCCGAAAAGGACAATGCAAATTTCGCTTATTGAATTTAGAATTAAGCCTTTCTCGACATTGAAAATGTATACGAAGACATTGGTACATGAAGTTTAAGTATGAACGAATATAAATTACAAGCTCTTCCTTTTGGCCACAGAGGAAAATAATACTCAAGAGCAGTTAGTAGATGAAATTTTGGTCGTGCTCTTCACAGAGGAAACAACATTGTCAGAAGTGACAGAAACGTGGTTATTTTAACCACTTGGCGGCCCAAATTTTGAGCATGGAAAAAAAAAATTTTTAATAAGGGGACTCCTTTAAACTTGTAAAAGCCTCGAAAAGCACGTAAACCTCGAAAACTATCGAGACTCATAAACAAAATTTAAAAATTTGTATGAAAAAAAGTTTGATACGTAAATAGCCTCGAAAAAGTACGAGAGCGATTGTTGTCAAATAAATGTATTGAAAAATATTTTTTGTTTTGAAAATTGAGTTTGAATTGAATATTTTTCAAATTATATGACAGCTGATACGTTGTTTACACGTTTTTAGAAATGTGTGTTCCTGAAAACAAGCTCCTAAACTTTCGAGTTTTTCATGGTTTACGAGTTTACGAGATTAAAGGTATTCCCTTAATAATTTTTAATTTTTTCCTGTCAACGACAATGAAAACTGAAATTATATTATTTTCTTTTTTTATTTTTCATTTTATGCTTTAAACAAATGCAGATTTGAGTTAAACAACGCTTCGGAGGGTTTTGACTACGTTTCGTTGCTGATTTGGATTTAACAACGTTCGGCAACCATTTTCAACCACGTTCGTGAGTGATTAAGCAACGCACCATACCAATATGAGCTTGAAGCGTTGTTATATCCAAATCAGCAACGAAACGTAGTTAAAGCACACACGAACGTGGTTTTTTCTTCGCTTTGTGTACAAAGACCTCTTCGATATTCTTTTGAATAGACAACTTCAACTTCTTTGTGCCTAAATCTAGAGCTTGGGGCGAAGAGGTTCTAACACAATTTGATGATGACCGCTTTCGACAAATGCTGCGCTGCAGCATGCAACAGAACTGAGTTTCGACATAAAAACTGGTGCCAACAATTCAGCGTCCCTTTTCAATTAGCTATTGTTATGTATAGGGTAGGGTCATCTGGCGAAGGTGGAACTATTCGAAAAGTAGCCACACTTTTTGGTATTGGCGATGGAGGTACGATTCAAAAAATAACACTTAGAGTTTTAAAAATCCCTAGCATATTTTTCGCGAAAACACGTCTATTCTATGTATTTAAACCCAAATTATATGTGACTTTAAGCTGTGCATACTCCACCTAACTATTGGATATCCAAGAAGTTTAGACGATGGTCGAATTTATTCCTCATGTCCATTAGCTAAAACCCCATCAAAATATTTTACTGCAAACCAAAGGGTTGCCGGTGACTTGGCCTATCGTTTATTAGATACATACTTCCTATAGATCATATTCCAATGCTATGACGCCACTCTAACGGAAAGAGTTCAATTTCCAACACAGTATGTAGATACCGAGTCAGGGTTGAGCACTGTATTGGTGTTCTGAAAGAAAGATTTGGAAGCCTTAAAGAGCTACGTCAACGTATTGCGAGTGATAAAAATTGGAAGTTTTGTGCCCAGTGGATACTAGTGGCGTGCATTAAACACAACATATTAATTCCAGACGACGACATGACAATTTTTAACACGGATTATTTTGAACTTAATGAAGAAGATCCTATTGCCACTGACGAAAATGAGCCTCGCAGCACGGAACATGAAACAAAACAAAAAGCCATTTATAATTTAATGTTTGCATGAAAAAACGGAATGAAATGTACTTAGTGTAAAATCCGTTTTATGTTTTACTGAGCATCTAATAATAACAAATCATACGTTTCATGTCTAAAAATTAATTTTATTTTTGAAGGCACTTTTTGTGATATTATGAAGCATTTTTAAAACTAAGACCACATGTTTGGCCAGCTTTAGAAAACTTATGATAATAACAAAATCTTAAATGAACATGACTTAGGTTCTTTGGATCATAGGTTCTTTGACTTATTTTAAATCTTTTTATAAAAAAGAAATCAAACGATAAAGCCAGTCTTCATTTGGCCTAGTTTAAGAAAACTAATTTGGAATAAAAATATCTTAAATGAACATGACTTAGGTACTTTAACTTATTTTCATAGCCTTCTCATGGAAGACGAAACTAATCGAATGACTGAATGCTAACATCTTATGAGTTAAGTCAAGAATTGAAAGTTCTGTTTACAAATTTTATTTTTTGAGCTAAATTGAACGCTTAACTCAAAGCAAGTTCTTCATGAAAAGTTTCAATCGGCTGATACTCAAGATGGGATTCAGACGCTACACGGCCGTTTTTGGCTTTTGAACGCCCGTGGCAGAACAAAATTTTTTTTTACTCGAGAGGAAAACATCTTACGTAAAAAGTGTATATGGGTGATTCTCAGATAACTGTACTTTTTGTGTCCTCTGGAGATTTCACCTATACAGTAGGCTTTTTTTCACAAAAAATGACGCTATAAGTTAGAAACTATGTTTTTCGAATTTTACCACCAAATAATTATTGGTCTACTGTGAAAGTTTGCATATATACCCCAAATGTCACAAACGTGGCATGTCCTACCCCTACTTTTTATAAACAAAACGATGAAAAACGACCCAAAAACGGAAATAGAACAGAAAACAAGTTACTACTAGGGCTGTGCAACGAGCCGAACTAGTTCGATCAAACTCAAAACTCATGAGCTTTTCACACAATTTCAGTACCGAACTGAGTTCGTTTAGCTCAGCTCAACTCAGCTCAACTCAGTTCGTAAGTTCGTGAGTTTTGAGCTGATCGTTTGATCGATCATCGAATTCGTTGTGAGCTGATCGTTTGTTTGTTGAGCTAGTAAGTTATGAGTTTTCTCGTTTGTTTGGTTACGTTCAGCGTGTTCGTTATGCGATGTATATGATTGCAATCAGCGTTGTAAGAATTGCGTAGAAATAATACTTAAGTTTTAATATTATACACGAATATTAAACAAATGTTTTGCATAGTTGTTTTTTTGCTCTTAATTGGAAATACTGAACTTAATAATCTTGAAAATAAAACTAAGACGTTTTGACAGATGATTTTGAATGAAAAAGTTAATTTTTTTTAGGTTGCCACCTATTTTTTGTAATAAAATCAAAATTTTCTATCAATAAATTGCTAAAATCATAATTTTCTCTCTATAAATTGACATCTTGGGTCAAAAACCGACGAAACAAAAATTTTGGGTTGCCATATCAGGGTTGAAAGTCGTTTTTTTGGAAAATTGCATTTCTTTTTCAACTTTCTTTATTGAAAAATATAGAATCGACCCAAAAACCCATAGTAAATTTTTTGGGGCTGCCACCTGGTTTTTTTAATAACATCAAAATTTTCTTTCAATAAATTGCTAAAATCATCATTTTCTCTCTATAAATTGATATATTGGGTCCAAAAACGACGAAACAAAAATTTAGGGTTGCCATATCAGGGTTGCCAGACGTTTTTTTGGAAAATTGCATTTCTTTTTCAACTTTCTTTATTGAAAAATATAGAATCGACCCAAAAACCCACATTAATTTCCTTGGGCGTTATTTCCTAACGCCAATTTTTTTGGGGTTGCCACCTCGTTTTTTAAATAAAATCAAAATTTTTTTTCAATAAATTGCTAAAATCATAATTGTTTTCTCTATAAATTGACATCTTGGGTCCGAAAACAATAAAAAAAGTTAACAACCAAATGCAATTTTGCGAGAAAAAGTCAGGCAACCTTAACCCTTAAATGCATAGTGGACCTTATATGGTTCATGAACATGGCCATGGTAAAATCATTCATTAACCATGGTTCAAATTAACCATGATTATGTTCATGAACCATATAAGGTCCACTATGCATTTAAGGGTTAAATTTTTCTTTCGTTATTTTTGGACCCAAGATGTCAATTTATAGAGAGCAAATGATGGTTTTTGCAATTTATTCCAAGAAAATTTTGATTTTATTAAAAAAACCAGGTGGCAACCCCAAAAAATTTACTATGGGTTTTTGGGTCGATTCTATAACTTTCAATAAAGAAAGTTGGCAAAGAAATGCAATTTTCCAAAAAAACGTCTGGCAACCCTGATATGGCAACCCTAAATTTTTGTTTCGTCGTTTTTGAACCCAAGATGTCAATTTATAGAGAGAAAATGATGATTTAAGCAATTTATTGATAGAAAATTTTGATTTTATTAAAAGAAACAGGTGGCAACCCTAAAAAAATATGTTGGATTTTTTAAAAGTTTATCTAAGCGGTTAAAGGCTAAAATTAAATTTTTTTTTTGAAATGTATGGTTTAAGCAAATTTTACAAAAAAAAAAAAAAAAAACATGTGGCAATAATGAAAGTTGCTTCTGCTGTGTACAGCGAAGAGCCGAAGTTCAAACAAAAAACAACTATACAAAATATTTGTTTAATATTCGTGTATAATATTAAACCTTAAACTTATCCCAATTCTTACACATTTTTTGCAACGCTGATTTCAATTTGCAATCATATTCAACGCATATCGAACACGCTGAACGTAACCAAACAAACGAGAAAACTCATAACTAGCGAGCTCAACAAACAAACGATCAGCTCACAACGAATTCGCTGATCGATCTAACGATCAGCTCAAAACTCACGAACTTACGAACTGAGTTGAGCTGAGTTGAGCTGAGCTGATCGATCTTGTTCGTTGTGTGTGGCGAAAACTCGAACAGGTTCGATCAGCTCATTGCACAGCCCTAGTTACTACACATATTTAGTAAATACTTAAGGCTACAATATTCTGAGCTCATCTGCAGTTTTAAATAATTTTTAGGGGGCACAATTTCGAATTGAAAACTGTCCCCTAGTTTTGGAAAAAAAAAAATTTCTTGAAAGCATTATGCTGCTACTGCATGGTACGACTGTTTCAGTCAATAGATTGCAATACATATGCATTAATTCTGATCACTATCCATCACCCAAAGGTCATCATGTCCGAACGCGTCCAAAAAGAAATCTGTTTGCGTTTTATAGGGCAGTTTATAAACAAAAACAGTTTTTTCTAAAAATTATGGTCACAAACGTGGCACTCGGCACTCCCAAGTAGTACATTTTATTTTATGCATGAAACAATTTTTTTGTAGGATTTGCATACATGAACCCAAATTCTTTCGGAAAAATCTTGAACTCAAAAGCGTGCTTTACAATGAGCGATAAACTGCAAAAATGTCACAAACGTGGCGCATCAAAAATGTCACAAACGTGGCACTTTTTATCAGTCTGCAAATAAACATATTTCGATATAAAGTTTGAGTATACAGATGTTTAGTTGAAGGCTATTAATTATATTTTTATTACAAAAATTTTTCTGCACCATCAGAATCCTGAGTTATCCTTGCTCAAAAGTGAAAAAATCACTGTTTTGACATCTACTTACAGCTATAGAACAAAAACAACAAGTAAAACTAATTTTTGTCAATGGATTCGGACAGCCAAATTTATTGTCAACAAGACATAATTTACCGTTTTTCAATTGGATTCCCAGCTTTACGAGTTATAAGCGTTTAAAGTAAGGATATCTTTCGATAACACACTAAGGATTTTTCGAGACCGAAAAGTTACAAAAAATCAAGTTTTATTTTTTTTATCAATAACATATTTAATTACAAAAATTTCGAGACCTTGCAGACCATAATCGCATGAAAAATTACTAAACTATTGCTTTGCAAATTATCAGAATCAAAATTTCATCTGTGCATTCACTAAATCTACAATAGAGCCTTATTTTTTCATCCGATTTTAGTCTGCAAGAGCTTAAAATTGTCGTGATAAAATATATTTTTGATAAAAATAATAAAACTAACCATTTTTGTTAATTTTTCGGTCCAGAAAATCCTTTGCGTGTTATTGAGAGATATCCTTTTTTTAAAAGCTTATAACTCGGAAACTAGGAATCCAATTGAAAAACGGTAAATTATGTCTTGTTGCTAATAAATTTGGCTGTCTGAATCCATTGACAAAAATTAATTTTACTTGTTGTTGTTTTTGTTAAGTAGATATCAAAACTGCGATTTTTTCACTTTTGAGCAAGGATAACTAAGGATACCGATGTAATAGAAAAAATCAAGATCAGATTCGTAATAAAGAGATCCTAATCCATCATAAACGGCTATAAAAATAGAGGACAGGGAACCATAGTTAATCTTTAGGGCGGTAGGGTATAAAAAAATGGACCACCGGAGACATGACACTGTTGCAAAATTAGTCTTGAAGTGTAAATTTGTCATTATATGCAGTATATCTCTCATCAAAACGCTTCAAAAGCATAATTTTTCCATACTGTGGCTAAAATGTCACAAACGTGGCAATTTGGTCACAAACGTGGCAGCAAAATTTCTTAATTTCGACCTCAAAGCCGTAAATTCACACTTGTTGTTGATCTACTTAAAAGGTGAGTTTTAAGAGTGTGTTTACACAAGATAGCATGAAGAAACTTGCAAAAATCCAAAAAAATTATCTGCCAATTTTACAACTCGAAAAAGCACAGTTATCTAAGGATCACCCATATCGCAAAAAATGGTTAAAATCGTCCAAGCAATACGTGTGAATTTTTTTGGAATTTTTTCAACAGCTAAAAAAAAAAATTTTTTTCCTTTCAATATTTTTTGCAAAATTTTTCATAAAAAAAATTTTTCAAAAATTATTCAAAAAAAAAAAAATTTTAAAAAATTCCAAAAAAATTCACACGTATTTCTTAGACGATTCTGATCGTTTTTTGCTTAGTACACTTTTTACGTAATATGCTTTCCTCTCGAGTAAAAAAAGATTTTGTTCTGCCACGGGCGTTCAAAAGCCAAAAACTCCCATGTAGCGTCCGAATCCCATCTTGAGTCATACATCATTTTAAAGCTTATAAATTATGCTTTAACTTAAAGTACTTTTAAAAAAAATCTAAGGGGGCTTTTTTAAAAAAAATTCAAAAGTATTTTTAAGTGCAAAAATTTTGGTGAAAAAACATTTTTTTCACCAAGAAATATTTTTTTATAAAAAGAACACTTCAAAATAAATGGGACCATTAACTCAATTTACAAACTTTAGTGTAAGCTATAATTTTTTGAAAAAACACCCTTTTCATGAAAATGACTAAAAACGTCATCTTCAACACCCTGTATTTTAACAACAAATGGTACTAGGACCAAATCCTCCCGGATTGTTGTTCTTGCACACCGTATCTACCATATTGCCAAATTTGAGCGAAATTGGAGAAAAAAAATACACTGGTACACTTGGCATGGAGTTTTTCATTTAAAAAATAAAATTGTATATTTTTCAAAATTCGGAAATATACCACTATTAAGTCTTTCCACTTTGCGTCAACTCGTTTTTATTTTTGGACAGCTTCAGAAAAAATTTAAACTGAATGAACTCGTCAAAAAGCAAATCCATATCAATGTTTTTTATAAAATCGAGTTTTATAACAATCGTGAAGTTAGAGTGATCAAAAAGTTATACAGTGTCACTCAAAATGTATTATTTTTATCAAAAACTCGTTTAAGCTGTATTTTGCGTACGTTCGTGAGCAAATTATATTTTCCAACACAAAATTTTAGAAAAAACAGTACAAAAAACAGTACAGTGTTTTGGGTGTTGCTTATAAAACCGTACTTTTTTTAAAAAACAGTACATGTACTATTTAAAACAGTACGTCTGGCAACCGTAGCTGGTGTCAGTCCAATTCTAAGTGTGGATATTATGTGTTTTTGTTATTATTTGAAGGAAACCAAAAAATTAATATCAGTAAACAGCAACAAAAAAATGTGAGGCGAGCGTATATTTGCAACAACAATTGCACGCGGTGCTTTTCTACGAATTTGAAAAAACAATTTCATACAGCTTGAAAGTCAATTTTTCATTGCGATCGTCGAACAACGAGAATTCTAATTTTGTCATTGATTTGTTGTTGTCATTGTCCCTCGAGTTTTAAATTTTTATTTTTTTTTTTTCAAAGCATGATTGGACTTATATTTTGCAAATTTCATGAGCTTGCTGTTTCAATCAACTGATTAAATATTTAAGCTCCCTTACGTTACTTGTGTGCACACCTCTGATCTAGTGGTTCCCAACTTATACCGGTTTTTATAAAAAAATATATGCGGATCTTCCGGTGGCTATACCTTCGAAAGTAGATCCGATGGGCACTTTTCGATCACAATTCTTTCTTAAAATTAAAAGCTTTGCAAAACAAACTAGTTTTAAGAAAAAAATATTGGGTGTTGCTTAAGTAAACTTAAGACCAGTTTTGATGTTATATCAGGATCTTCCGATACCTTTATTTCCAAATATATATTTAAGCGACACTTTCTTATTTCATATTAGGTGTTAGAAATAAACGCTAAGTTAGTCAAACTAACTAAAAACAAAATCAGGCTTTGGGAGCTAAACTTTACTTAAACCTTGCTATTATCATCATCAGATATTCCCTCCGCTGTGGAATTCCTCCATGCATCTGCTTTATGCAAGGACGTTTTGAGGTACCGCAATTTCGTATAGTACATTTGTAATGTCGGTTGCTGAAAATATATTATTGGATAGTTTATTTCTTCAATATAAATGTTAAAAACTTACCTCAAAGATTTTATTTTTCAGCACATATTTCAGTATTTGGTTTATTTCCATAATTGGCCAAAATAACCAAATGTTGCCAACTTTTGGAAAAAACATGAAAAATTTCTGAAATTCTTATACGAAATTAAACTTTTTTGAATAAAATTCAGGTGGTAACATTGTTCTGAATAGCTGTCACTAATTCTCAATTACGCTCGATGCTATTTCACTCAGAGTCAAAGCAGTGCGAAATTGCAGAAGTAGTGCGGAATTGTTGGCAGTGCATTTTTTGTTGGACAAATAAATGCCAAACTTTCGCATTTCGCAATTTCGCAATGAGCATTTCACACCAAAGCACTATAGGTCAAAAGGCATACTTTTTTGGCCAAAATTCAATTTTTACAAGTGTTGCTATAGAGTTTTTGTTGATGCAGTGTAACGGAGAATACTTCAATACAAGCAAAAATGTTTTTTGTTTTGGGGTAAAATAATTTTCCGTTCCTCAGCGATGTGTCAAAGTTGATGCATTTGCATTTTACTGAGATAACTCCAAAAAGTCGTGATTTTAGCTCTTTTTTTCAATCAATAAAAAGTAATTAAAATAATTTGTTTTTTTTCTAAAACAAAAATTTATAAAATTGATGATATTATGTATAATGCAAAGTAGTTTTAAGCATTTAAATATATTTTGGTTTTCCGTGGAAAAAATTAAAATTCAAATTAGACCCCTGACTTTTATTTTATTTTATTTTTAAATTTTGAACTTCGTGTAAGCTTTTAAAATTTTGTTGAAATTTGTTAGTCCTAAGAAACCCAAAACCAGTTAAATGGTTCTTTTGTTAATATTGTTTTGAAATATAGACGCCCGTCTTTTTTTTAATGAATTTTTTTGTCAGGCAATTTTTTTTTCGCAATTCCGATTTATTCGAAGTCTGGTTGCAAAAGACAGACAAAAAAGAAAAAGAAAAAGCTGTTTTTCAATTTCTCATTAGAAAAAAATAAAGATACTACCAAGTAACTTGGGTAAAAGTGCGCATAATTTTTGCATTAGGTTTTTTGAGAAATAGAGATATTTGAGGTTAACATACGAAAAATAAGTACTTTTGAGGTTAGTTGTAGACTGCATAAAATTTTTTTTATTTTTTTTTTTTTGCATAATTCATTACATAGGAAAACCTTTTACCTTCAAAACGAGCTCTTAAAAAGTGCCAAACAATACTTTCTTCAAAAGTTATTGCAGACTTAAGATATCATCAAATTCAAAGTTGTGTCGTTTTACCCGTTTTATGGGATTTCAAGATGTCATGACATGTCATCTTAAATCGGCCATAAATTTTAAAGGAAGTATCGTATGGCATTTTTTAAGAGCTCATTTCGAAGAAACATAACAGAACTACGTGATACATTTGGTAAAAAAAATAATGAAAATTTTCTGCAGTTTGCATCGAACCTCAAAAATAGCAAAATTAGCCATTTTTCATGAGTTTGACCTCAAATATCTCTAAATCCTGAAGCGGTGGGTCAATTCTGACCAAAGATTCGGATTCAACGCATGAAGTTACTTCGGAAATGCTTAAAAACAAAAGCTTGTTGGCATGTGTTATTAATTTAGAGAATTTATTGCGTGCCATTTTTGACCCGGTAGTCCAGGGGCTAAGATTTTTTTCAGAAATGTTCTTTTAGACTAGAGTCAACATATAAACTACAGTTGCAGTCGGTATCCATGATAATATGGACGTAATGAATTTTGGCCAAAAAAGTGTGCCTTTTGACCTATAGTGCAAAGCGTGAATACATTTAATGAAAATTAATTTTTATATGTAAGCATCTTAACATTAAAAAAAATTACATTAAGAGAAAAAATTATATTGTACTGCAATCTACTGTTAAATCTACATGTGTGCTCTAGATAGTATCGACCCCCATACAAAACAAAAAGAGGTACATTAAGCTAGCAGAGCGAAAATGGCAGAACTGAAAACAAATGCTATAATTATAGGCTAATTTTGGGCCCAAACGCCGAATTTTAGGCTCTTCATTTTTAAAAGAAAAAAAAGTTAGCTCTTCTAGCTTAAACTTAAAACACATACGGGACGTATATTGAACTAAAGTAAGTATTCAATAATTATAGGTTATTTAAATGGCCCATCGCCAAAAGAAAAGCTTTTCATTTAAAAAAAAATGGACCAAATCAATTTTCTTGAAATTAGGAACTTCGAATAACATTAATTCCAGAGAAATAAAAAAAACAACAACAACAAAAAAACTACTACAACAACAACAAATTTACTACTACTACAACAACAGTAATTTTACATAAAAGTAGGGGTAAGTAGGCGGCCTGCGGCCGATGCTCAGGATTTAAATCCGTCAGACATCCAACACCGGCTTCGCGGCGGCCTTCGGCTGCGAATCAGTGTTATGCAAGCGCAGTAGCTACTTATTATTTAAAAAAAATAAAAATTATTTATAAAAATTGCGCGCGCAATTTGACTAGCAAAACTATTTGTTGGATATATTATAAACTGATCCGCGAAGCCGGTATTGGATGTCTGACGGGTTTAAATCCTGAGCAGCGGCCGCAGGCCGCCCACTTACCCCTACTTTTATGTAAAATTACTGTTGTTGTAGTAGTAGTAAATTTGTTGTTGTTGTAGTAGTTTTTGTTGTTGTAAAGTTGTTGTTGTTGGTGTTGTTGTTGTTGTTGTTTTTTTTTTATCTGGAATTGTTGTTATTCAAAGTTCCTTATTTCAAGAAAATTGATTTGGTCCATTTTTTTTTTTTTAAATGAAAAGCTTTTCTTTTGGAGATGGGACATTAAAATAAACTACAATTAGCCTATAATTATTGAATACTTTCTTTAGTACAAAATATTTTTTTTTTTCGAAATCGCTCTGCTAGCTTAAACTTAACCTAGCCAATTCTTTTTTTTTTTTTTTTTAAATGGAAAGCTTTTTATTTGGTGATTGGGCATTTAAATAGCCTATAATTAGCCTATAATTATTGACTACTTACTTTAGTTCAATATACGTCCCGTATGTGTTTTATCGAAATAGCTTAAGTTTAAGCTAGCAGAGCTAACTTTTTTTTTTAAAAATGAAGAGCCTAAAATTCGGCGTTTGGGCATAAAATTAGCCTATAATTATGGCTTTTTTTTTTCAGTTCTGCCATTTTCGCTCTGCTAGCTTAATGTACCTAAAAAAAGTTCGAATGACCGCGCCCAGTTTTAAAGCTAATATTGAAAGAACTTTAAGGAAAAAAACATTTTTTTTCGGCCTATAAATTCGATGCAGTTTTGTTTTTATGAAAAAGCGGATGTTTCAAAAACGAATATCGCCCCCTAAGACTATGCAATATTTTTTTTTTTATTTATTTGCATGCTGTTTTAAATGTCAAATGTTAAAAAAAATATATTGCACAGTCTTAGGGGGCGATATTAGTTTTTGAAACATCCTGTTCTTCATATTTTGTACTGAGATTTTAGATTCGTTATAACTTCTTCAATTTCAACAATTTGAGAAAATTTTGCAGTTATGAGTTTTATGATTTTTTGTGGGCTTCAATTTTATGAGGTGTCCTTGGCACCTTAGTGTGGTAGAAACTGAGATAATGAGTGCAGCCAGTCGAAAAAAAAAAATCTGAGATAGATGACTTCTATGAATGAAATGTAGTCCATGTTGGGACATTTAAAACGATATACTAAACTTGTTGATCGGACGTCACATGGCGTAAATATAAGAAAAAACAAAACTGCATCGAATTTAGAGGCCAAAAAAAAAAAAATGTTTGTTTCCTTAAAATTCTTTCAATATTAGCTTTCAAACTGGGGGTGGTCATTCGAACCTTTTTTTTTTTTTGTATGGGGGTCGATACTATCTAATGCACACTCGTATGACACACCCCAACAAACATTTTCAATCGCGGACAATCTTCCAACTTTTTGGGGATGCATTTAAAGCTCTTCTACGCGAGCTTTCCGCGATAAAAAATTTCCGCGAGTAAAAGAAGATTCCTCCTTACATTCTTCTGGAAGATCAATGCAAATCATAAATCTTCGCGATGAATATACAACTCTTCCAGGCGAGTTTTGCGCAACAAAACTTCAGCGCGAGTAAAAGAAAATTTCTCCAAACGCTCTTCTGGACTCTTAGGACCCAATGCTGTTACTTACAGATGTCGAGGACATCTCTGGTCATATCCGAAATCTATTTTTGACCTTTCCCATCGATAGTCACTGACACCTCTGGTCATGTCTAAAATCTATTTTCGACCTTTCTTCATCGATTGGTGAAGTGAATTTTTTTTACAAAAATGGGCCCAAATCGGTCACTTAGAGGGATCGGAGACATCCTGGGTCATGTCAAAAATATATTTTCGACCTTTCCCCATCGATTGGTGCAAATAAAAAAAAAATATTCACAAAAAAGAGCCCAAAACGAACAAAAAAAGATTCGCCTAAGACTCTTCTGGAAGATGATTTAAACTCGAACTTCTTTACGAATAACCAACAACTCTTCCAGGCGAGTTTTAAATGATACAAGATGGCCGACTACGACATGACGTCAGCTGCTGAGAAATTTCGAAAAAATTCCCACCAAACATTTTCAATCGCGGACAATTTTCCATCTCTTTGGGGATGCATTTAAAGCTCTTCTACGCGAGCTTTCCGCGATAAAAATTGTCCGCGAGACAAAGAAGATTCCTTCTTACACTCTTCTGGAAGATTATTGTGTATCAAACATCTTCGCGATGAATAAACAACTCTTCCAGGCGAGTTTTGCGCAATAATTTTATTTTCAAAATGGGTCCAAAATGGTCACTTAAAGGGGTCGAAGACATCTCTAATCATATCCGAAATCTATTTTCGACCTTTCCCTATCGATTGGTACAATAAAAATTTTTCACAAAAATGGGCCCAAATCGGTCACTTAGAGGGGTCGGAGACACCCCTGGACATGTAAAAAATCTATTTTCGACCTTTCCCCATCGATTGGTGCAGTAAAAATTTTTACCAAAATGGGCCCAATTCGGTCACTTAGCGGGGTCAGCGACACCCCTGGACATGTAAAAATCTATTTTCAACCTTTTTGCATCGATTGGTGCAATAAAAATTTTTCACCAAAATGGGCCCAAATCGGTCACTTAGAGGGGTCGGAGAAACCCCTGGACATGTCCAAAATATATTTTCGACCTTACCCCATCGGTTGGTGCAATCACATTTTTTTACAAAAATTGGCCCAAATCGGTCGCTTGGAGGGCCCGGAGCCATCTCTGGTTATGATCAAAATATATTTTCGACCTTTCCCCATCGATTGGTGCAAAAAAAAAATTCACAAAAAAAGCCTAAAACGAATAAAAAACTAGTAAGGGTGTAAATTTTGGCCTGGCCAAAAAATAAATACCCTACACTGCAGTATTTTGAAAATTTTGCTTATATGGGAGGTGCCACTCCCTCTTGTCCGAGTACACCCAGTTTTTGTTCAGAGCTTGCATTTATAGTTTTTAGTGTCAGAGTGAAATTTTGTTGGATTATCTCAAAAAACTCTTTCAGTATAGCATTTTGAATCTTTTGCTTATATGGGAGGTGCCACGCCCCCTTGTCTGATTTCACCCAATTTTTGCTGAGAGCTTTCATTTATAATTTTTAGTGTCTGAATCAAATTTGGTTCGAATATCTCAAAAAACGCTTTCAGTAAAGCGTTTTGAAGCTTTTGCTTATATGGGAGGTGCCACGCCCTCTTGTGCGAATACACCCAGTTTTTTTCAGAGCTTGCATTTAT